>CALSBZ010046929.1:683182-698632 GCA_943591055.1 Gobionotothen gibberifrons
CCACGCTAGCTTCCACGCTAGCTTCCACGCTAGCTTCCACGCTAGCTGCTATATGTTTTGCATTGAGGTGATACTTGAGGCTTGATGTGCTGCGGTGATATGCGAATTCCTTTTTGCATAATTTGCACACAACCGTGCTCTTATCGACGCTTCCATCTGTCCGTTTTTTAAAACAAAATGTCCCATCCACGGGGGGGGGGGGGCCAACCAACGCGGTCTCATCAGCTTCTTCGTTCATGTTTGTTCACTGTGGTTTGTTGTTGTCTGAAGTCATGCACGTTAGTTGGTGCTCCAGTATAATCGGTACGCCTGAAACTCATCCAGTGAGAAACGTTCCGCGGTGCAAAAATAAGTGCGATTAAAATGCATTAATTTTTTTAGCGCGTTAATTTTTGTGTAATTAATTAATCTTAATTAACGCGTTAAAGTCCCGGCCCTAGATATAATGCATGACTTGTTAGAGGGTGTTGTACAGTATGAGCTAAAGCTTTTCTTTCAGTACCTAATGAAAAATGGATACATCTCTTTGAATGCCCTGTCAGACAGGGTACAGAGTTTTAACTATGGTTACTTGGAACGTAAAAACAAACCAAATGCTTTAAAACTTGATGACAACAGCAAGCACTTGGGTTTAAACGCCATTCAGTCATTGTTCTCCGCAATACCCCATTTATCTTTGGCGATGTGGTTGAAAGAGAAAATAAGTATTGGAAGTTTTTGCTCCTTTTGTTGCAAATAGTTAATATTGTTTTCTCCCCTATCCTGACTGATGGAATGATAAGTTACCTAAAACATCTGATCTGTGACCACCACAACATGCTCAAAGTGTTGTTTCCTGATAAGAAATAGATTCCCTAACACCACTTAATGATTCACTATTCGAGATGTATTACATAAATTGGCCCTCTTATCCATATGTGGTTAGGGTTAGGAGGGTTAGGGTTAAGATAGTCAAATTGTATGTTGTTTTAAGGTTGTTTTGTCTTCCACCTCCTGTTTTGTTTTGTCACTCACCGTTTACCTGTCATTCCAGGCTCCCTGATTGTCTACTTTTTGTGTGTCTTCCGTGCTCATCAGCACCAGCCCTGCCCCTGATTGTTTCCACCTGTGTCTTGTTGTCGTGTGTTTAAATTCCCCAGTCTCCCAGGCCCTTTTTCATTTCAGCAAATCCCCCTCCTCGACTCCTCGGTCCTCCGATAGTGACCCGGAAATGAATTTCAGCGCGCCATGTTGAAGGACATCTCATTTCTCTAAATCAGGGGTAGCCAACACGGTGCCCGCGGGCACTTAGGCAACGTGAGTCGCCCGCCGGGCATGTTCTAAAAATAGCTCGCCAAGCAAATCCAAAATGTATAAAATACACAAAACAAAAAAGGAAATGTAATTAAAAGAATCTACCCTATGCATAAACGAAACCTAAATCATAGCGAACTCTATCTACTTACTACAACTCTATATCACATGTTACTTGTTAGACGCTTTTAACCAAAGCGACTTACATACTCAATACTGTGGGCAATCCCTACAGGAGCAATTTGGGGTCTTAGGGACACAACGACATGCTGACTGCAATGGGGTTTGAACCCAACACCAAGGCTCTATCCACTGCGCCACACGCCTCCCCTATATCTATCTAATCCCGTTTGTGTCCCCCCACTCAGGGCCGGCCCTAGACTTTTGGGGGCCCTAAGCGAGCTTTGGCTTGGGGGCCCCCCTCACTCTAGCGCAGGGGTATTCAACTAAAATTCAACGAAGTCCAGTTAGAGAAAATGTCCCCATGCAAAGGTCCGGAACATCAAAATGTCTAACTTGCTTTATGAATTAGTGTGATATATATTGAAGTAGCCTGTAGCTTTATCAACGTCTGCATGTAATCAACAACTGACTGCCAATCTAATAAAGAAAGTACAATTCAAAAACAACAATATTTATTGTCAATTAACGTTGAACTATACAGATATACAGTAAATACTGTGGATAAATCAAGAGTTTAAATCTGGGCTGAAATGGTGTCAGGGCCATTCTCATACACACATGCAGCTCATTGGTTAGCCTCGGTTAGCCTGCCCTGGAACGATATTTAGTTTTAATTTTGATCCTGGTCGACTGATCATATTGGGCTCTGACCCCCTGATCCCACCGAGCGCTTCTACGCCACGCCACGCCACGCTACGTTCCGTCTGCTGGGTTTTTAGCGTTCGCGGCCACTCTAGTCAATGGGTGCTATTCCATCAGACCCGCTGCGCCACGCTACGCCGCAACTCGAAGCGTCCCAGAAGCTCCTCGCCGCAAGGAATTTCTAAAATATAGGATGAATCCTATTTTTGACGCGGCGCAGCGTAAGGTAATGTCGGGCAGGCAGGAAGTGGAACGTTCAGACCATATATAGCATATATACACGCACACTTTTGCAGCCCCTATCCCTCCGTAGTCTTTCAAGTAGGAGGAGAAATGCCAGCGTTCTCCTCCGGTTTACAGGCACTGTGTAAATTATATATATAGAATAATTATGATGATGAATGCATTGTTTTACCACTAAAATACAGCAACATATCTTTGATTCATGTCGTTTATAACTGGGATATTACAATTATTCTTAACTTTGTCTGTAGTCTACAACACAACAAAATAGGAAATAACAAACATAAACCATGTAACTACGTAGCCTACTTGTAGAAGTACAAATGTCCAGGAAATATTCCAAAATCAACAACAACTGCGAGGCTGCACATATGACGCTCCGCTTCCACAACGTTTTGAAACGCGCCAGGTGGGTTACGACGCAGGAGGAGGTCGCAGCACGGCGTAGCCACAACGTAACGTAACGCAGACGCTCGCAGTGGGATCAGGGGGTTAGACTGCTTATTTTTTGTGACCTCAGTTCTGACTTGAGAGGGAATGTTTGGTCAAACACTTTGTGTTTTGTCTCATAGTGGCATTTTGGCACTTTTAATGAGCGCCACGGTCTCTGAACAAATGAGACACACTGGTTATGTGCTCCCAGTGGGCAGGATGAACATGAATGAGTCCACTCAGGGTTAAAAGCTCTGTTCTCACTGTCCACTTTCCTCTTCTTGGAGAGAGCCATGTGTAATTATTTGTCTCTCCCTGTCTGCCGCTAACACGCCTGTTCGCTCTCCTCTCCGCTTCTCTCCCTGTATCGCTAATTATCAGAGGTGGGGACTCGAGTCACATGACTTGACTCGAGTCATGACTCGAGTCGCATATTTTGTGACTTGAGAGTTGCTTGACTAATATTGATAAAAGACTTGACTTGACTTTGACTTGGTATTCATGACTTGAGACTTGACTTAAGCTTGAGATAGATGACTTGAAAGGACTTGACTGTTTAAAATTAAATATTTGCGTTTGTTTTTGTAGTGAGATATTACGTTTAGTTTTTTTGAAAAACGTGATTATAGCGCCATGCGTGCAAACCTGGCAACCCACTAGAAGGCAGGAGTCTTCGGTTAACATGGCAGCGGCTAGCGTTACACCAAAAATAGTGAAGTTTGGATTCAAGGATTATTTTGTCGATTACGGTACTGCAGGGTCTGCAGTATAAAGATCGGTGACACGACCACCACAACATCCAACTTCATTCGTCACTACAAAAAAACCCACATAGAAAGGTGCGTGCATGTGTTGTGTTAGCTAGAAAGCTAACGTTAAGTTTAAGCTACGTTAGACTTGGTTTCAAATCGATTAAGCATTGCAAAGAGAAGACAACACGGTAAATTAACACTAGAACCTCCAAGGGATTAATTTTGACTAACCCTGATACTGACGGGCTGTCAGGAGAGAGAGAGAGAGAGAGAGAGAGCGAGAGAGAGAGAGAGAGAGAGAGAGAGAGAGAGAGGAAAAGAGATGCCTCGTTTATTTCCCCTGTGTTATTATCAGAAGTTACTGTAAACTTTTGAATAATGTAGTTCATCTACTTTTAGTAGTTTGTGTAAATGTTTTAATTATGTTGTTTTTGTTTGTAGAAGTGCATCATTCATTGATTTATTGTAAAATGAATCTGAACTTTTTGATCTGTTATGATGATAAACTGAAGCCATTTCTAAATTAACCCAATTAAGTGAGTTTTAAATCATCCTACTTAGTTTATAAGGAAATTATGAAGAGGAACAAATGAAATGATTTGAAAATGATATCTATGTAGGTGCTGACGCTGTTGGCGGTTCTAGTGTTAACAGACATTTAAATTAAATGCCATATATGATTTTCTTACCTGGAATTCTGCCTTTTTGAACAGACTTTTTGATTGAGTCCTAGCTATATTGTCTAATCATATTAGATTAATCTAATATGATTGTCATTGGTCTAAATTAGATTTCAAATGATTAACTGTGTATGTAATGAAGATCATAGTGTGGGTTAAATCCATTTTCATAATCACTGTCTTTTAACTGATTTAAATGCGGAAACTGCGCTTATTCATCAGAATTTCTTATGACTTGACTTGACTTGCTTGACCTGAGCAATGACTTGACTTGACTTGCTTGACTCTCACCACAGTGACTTGGGACTTGCTTGATACTTGTAGGTCAAGACTTGAGACTTGCTCATGACTTGCACATGTAGGACTTACTCCCACCTCTGCTAATTATTCTCTTCACTCAATTTCCTCTCCGCTTCTCTCTGCCGCGCTCTCATCTCTTCTTCTGTGTTTCTCTCCCTGTATCGCTCACTCGTCTCTTTCGCCCCCTGTCGGTGGCGGTTAAAATAGAATCGCCCCGTCAAAATTGAAATCCCCTATCAATCTATTGATTATAGGTCCGGGTCCGTATAGGTCGGCGTCTGGGTCCGGATCCGGACCGCGGTCCGCCTGTTGCCGACCCCTGCTCGAGCGTGTTCTCACTACACACAACACGGAACCAACTTTTGTCTTGTGATGTTAGCATGAGCACACACATTGTATAAATAAGCATGTAAACACCGTGGACCTAACATCCTCTAGGTGGGGTCCTCATCTCCGCTAGGGGGGTCCGAGGGCATGCTCCCCCGGGAAGATTTTTTTTTAAATATTGAAGTTAAAAGCATCAATCTGGTGCACTTTGAGAGCAAAATCAAGAGATCTATGGATACATCTCTCAACACCCATATGAAAGAGAACTGTAAACAGATTTTATTTTTCTTGTATTTTACAAATCACTCCCCTTTTAAACTGTATTCTTGTTTTGTCATATAGTATTTCATAACAGTTTTTCATTTATTCTCTCTGGCTGTCCATCTCATAATGTTCACATAGAAACTAGCTGTCAATAGGAATATCATTCAGAAGAATTATAATTTCATGTAAAAATTCGTCACAAAAAGAGGTTGCAATTCAGGTGTTGTTATGGCAACGTCAGTATGCTGCAAATACTTTCAAACATGCTGTCGACACGTAAAGCAGTGGCATGCCACCATTTCAGCTGACTTCTTCTCAGAAATACTGTCACATAACATCCATATATTTCAGTGCTAGGTTAATGCTTAGCTAAGCTAACTATGAAACCCTTTAACTGACAGGACTCAGGATCAACGGTGTACTGTAACTGCCCCTACACACGGCGGCGTGCGTTGCCGCTTCAACGCTTCTTCCCATTCACTTTGAATGGGGTGACGTCACGATTCACCAAACTGCATTGCGGGAGCAAAGGGTAGCTTCTCTCGCGTTGCTCGCTTCAAAAGTAGAGCAATGTTCTACTTTTGACGCCTCGATGGAGGCGTCAGCCAATCGAATCATATGCCAGTACAAGCTCTAGCCAATCAAACCGCTGCTTGTGTGTCAGGGGCGGGAGATTCATGTGATTGGTTGTTGGTCGAGCTTCAGACACGCCCGCTGGCAAGCGTCAACGCACGCCGCCGTGTGTAGGGGCCGTAAGGTAGCTTCTAAGCTTCATGTCGAACAGTAAGTCAACATTTTCCAGAGAGCTTTCTTTGAAATCACCAGGTAACGCTAAAAAAACATTACATTTAGATTGTATGACAAAGTGTTTATTTAATATCTCTGGCTAGCTATAGCTACTTGCTAACGGTTTAGCTTACCCCCGCGATTCAAAGTAACGTCAACGTAGCTGTAATTGATGCTTTGCTTACATGTTCGCATAACTTGGAAGTTTACTGACATTTACATACCTTGTTCACCTGGCTCAAGTGGTGGCTCTGGGGTTGTTGTGTGAGCCACCACTTGAGAATTGTCGTCTTTTTTAAGAAAAGATGTTCTTATGTCCATCTTCAAAAACTCGGAGTCCGACTGACAGTTTAAACATTGTCACAGGATAGGTACCTGTCAGCCAATAAGACACGTTTATTTCCATGCAACTCTCTGGTTGGTCTGGTGTCTTGCCTCTGTTGCATTCACTGAACAAGGGAAATTACAATCCTGCCGTCCTCTCTAGTGTCATGATGAGGTTCAGGTAAAGCACGTGGATGTATTATATGATTGACTCAATAATATACACTGTAACACATTTTCCTGTCAAATAACAGTAAAGTGCTGGCAGCACAGACGCCTGTACTTTACTGTAATACTACAGTACTCATACCGTGAAATACATTTACAGCCTCTTACTGTAAACATAAAATACAGTATACTGCTGTATTTTTTCAATTAACAGTAAAATACTGGCAGCAGAGACGCCAGCAATATACTGAAATTCTACAGTATTCATACTGTTGAACAATCTCAGTTTATTACTGTAAAAAAATGTAATAATTCACAGTAACATTCTGGTTAGGGGGTTGCCAGTAGATTACTTGATTGACAATACAACAACTCAATTTAGCATTTGAGAATATCTAAAAAGTCATTATTAATTAATCAACATAAAATATGTATTCTGTGGGTTACAGACATCTGCTTAAAATATGCATTATTATGAACATTATGCAAAATAAGCAATAAACAATTTGGAAAGGATTTAATGCAAACACACTTTTATTTAAAAAGGCAGTAAATACCGCTACTGTAAAAAAAAAAACATCAGTAAGAACATTTTTGAACAAATGCATTATAAGCAACATTTAGAAAACAAACTGTACTATTAAAACATTTTTAAATGTGCATTAAGACCATTTTTGAAATATACATCAGTAAGAACATTTATAAAATTTGCATTAACACCATTTAAAAAATATGCATCATTAAGAACATTTAGAAAATATGCAGCAATAGTTAAATATGGGGCTTCTGTTTTGCCTCTTGAAATAGTCCTGTGACGTAGGTGCATGCTTAACTTCAGGAAGATTCTGGATGGGTGCGGACAGTCCTGATAGAAAGAGGAATCTTCTGGTTCAGGTAGAGATGACCAACACCTTGCTGGTCCTTGTTCCTCTCCTTACCAGTGTTGCCACTGTAAAACAGCAACAATGTACAATAACAATGCTTATAAAGCTGGTAATACCAAAGTGTCTTGTGGCATAATGTGGCAACGTCAGTCTGTCAAAACAACACATGGAGTGAGAGAGTGAGAGACGAGAGAGCTCACTGACCTACTGTATATGAAGTCCCATTCAAAGTCAAGGAGGTTCTTCAGTAGTGTGGAGACGTGTGTGTTGACTGTGGCAGACTTCTTCTGGACCATCACAGCCGTCTTCTTGGAGACAACCTTGCCCCGGATGGCCTTTGTTCCTCTCTCTGGGTTGATACCAATGAAGCGCCTGAAATCAGAAAAATATTAAGATCAGAGTCTGAATGGAAAACTATTAGTAACATTTTGTTGTCTTAAAGGGGTCGTTTGGGTTTTATTCCATAAGGTGATATGAGTTATTAACCGGTACTGACATAATGGGGTATTTAGTGTAATTGCGCTGCTTGATTTTTCCTATCAGACCTTTCTATATCTTGGAACTATTTCATTTGTTGAAAATTGCCAGTGTATTACTACGCACTGGAGCCAGTTCACATATTACGCCTCTATTCAAGATTATCGGCGGCTTGGTATTGGAATCGGCTCCACTGAATAGTAATACACATAATTAACAAAGGAAATATTTTCAAGATATAGAGTTTGTACAGAGTACAAGAGCATCAAGCAGCAATTACTCAATATATGTTGTATTCTCGTGTGAATGGTTCATGTTTTTTTTGTGTTTTTGTTAACTGACCCCATGTTCTGCTATTCATTTTTGCCTAACAATTGACCAGCTGGCAGGGAAATGTATGACTGCCTGCCTGAGTTAATGTCTGTGTCAATACCGGTAAGTACCATCTTATGTTAAAAAAAATCCAAAATATCCCTTTAAGTGTGAAAAGTAATGATTTGTGGTTATTCAGGTTTCAAAGATTTTAATTGTAAATAAAAAAACATAATGATTACAAGGAAATGAAAGGAGTCTTACCTCTGAATGAATTCCAGAGTACAGGCTGCCTCTTCCTGATACTGAAGGTTCAATACATAGTAGATCGCAAAGACAGCAGCAAGTCCCGGCAAAAAGGTTGGTGTGATGCCCTCAGATATGACACGGCCCTCAAGGGTGATCATCCATCGTCCAGTAGTGACTTGCCCGGTTCCACCTGAAACTTAAAGTAATAGCAACATCAGAATGCATCTCACCTTGCGTAAACATCTGTAAACTCAAAGAACAATGGCCAATCTGATATATAATATGTCTATCAATGAAATGCATACCAAGCAGTATCAGACGAGGACTTGCAGGTAGAGTGAGGGTTGTCTCAACGCCAGCTGCGGTGGCAGACACCTGTAGAGAACAGACAAAGACACTAACCAAATGCATAATGAAACATATTATGCATTAATGTTGATTAGGCTAAAATATGTCAACAAGAAGCCCAGTATAATGAATTACTGGCTGCTTTTCTGTACCACCTGTATCAATCTTCGTGCTGACATTTATAATAAACTAAGTTGGCTATGAAATCAACATTGAAATAAATCAATAAACACTAACACACATTAACATCAGCTTGCTCTCCTCTCAAAACCACCTTTCTACTTATCCCAACTCCATTCCAACCGTCAAGTTTGTTTAGTGTTTTTTCGTCGCATTTGCAGCTATTAACAAGGGGCAAAGATATCAGCTAGCTAGCTAGCAACAACCACTAAAGTTACAGCTAACCATTCTTAAGAAAATGCACAGATGATCCAAAACGGTTAGCATTTCATAAAACACAATCACTCTGAAATGCAAGGAAATATAAATGTTTGAGCTATTCAAAGAAGCCTCATAAGTGACATTTTAAAATCACACACTCCCTAGCTAGCTTTAGACAGCTGGCTGGCTGGGCATCAGTTTGATTTTAAACATGTTTTGAAGTAATGCTAGAATGAATAATATAGCCTACTGATGAGGAAAATAAGATGATTTTTAATCACCGTCGAATTTGTAGATGCACAACCCGATCGATGCAGATGATCCAGGACTTTGTGTTGATCCGCACATGTCCTCCGGAATGCGTCCTTCTCTGGAAAATATTACCGCCAATTTCCACAAAATACTGTTGTGTACTGTACTTTAAAACATTAGCATACTGTTTAGGGTCCCTGTGCTGCTGCTTCACATTGGCCAGCCCACAATGCATTGCTGACTACAGTACAAAACCGTATTACATGAATACAGTAGATTAGTGTTGGAAATTGGCTGTAAATTAACAGCAATTGCTTACAGTGTAATACATGACTTTGAGAGTAGGCAATCTAGGCATATTAACAACATTAATTAAACATACTTATCACGGCAACGGTGTACTGAGATTATTATTATTATTTATGTATTTCTTTGCTAGGGGGCCCCTAGTGGCTGCGGGGTCCTAAGCGGCCGCTTATGTCGCTTAATGGGTCGGGCCGGCTCTACTTTAGAAATATGTTTATTATTATTATTATTAACGCAAGCCGTCAACGCCACGGAGGAGCACACAGCCTCTGCGAGAGAGAGAGAGAGAGAGAGAGAGAGAGAGAGAGAGAGAGAGAGAGAGAGAGAGAGAGAGAGAGAGAGAGAGAGAGAGAGAGAGAGCTAGGGAGGGAGGGAGGGAGAGAGAGAGAGAGCTAGGGAGAGCACACACCTTTATGTATTTAATATAGATAAAGTAAGAAATCATTCCAATGTGAACTATAAGACAGTAAAAAAAACTGTTTAAAAGGGGAGTGATTAGTAACATATGCATAAATAGAAAGAAAGAATGCTAACTAGGTAACATAAGATAAGAATAAACCAGTTTAAATGAGTTGTTATTGGTTGTGATCATATTCTAAAGATGTTTGGAGTATTGAAAAGTATACAGCTCCCTTTCATCTGAGTGTTGAGAGCTGTATCCATACATTCATTTTGTGCTCAAAGTGCACCAGATTGATGCATTTCACTTCAACATTTAAAAAAACATCTTCCCACGGGTGCATGCCCCCGGACCCCCCTAGAGGAGGTGAGGTCCCCCCCCAAATAAAGCAGGTTAAAATAATTAAATTGAATACATGTTCTTTTAGTAAACACTGAAAACGGGTCCCACAGACCCAAACAGCACACAAAGGTTAAAGGTCAGCATATAATAATGTTAAAATGTGCTAAATATATACACTGCAAAAAACAAAAAAAGAGGAGTAAAAGTAGCCCCCGACTTGTTTTAGTTTTTGAAAGTAGCCCTCATCCTAAAAAAGGTTGGTGACTCCTGCTCTAAATTCACTTCGAGCACCGAGGATCGAGCGTCGAGGAGGCTCTCTGGAGGAGCTCTAACCGAGGATACACTGATGGGTCCTCCACGGCTCCTTCGTGGATGCATTTCCGGGAACAGAGATGTTTCAGAGAGTCGTGACGCACGGCCGGACTTATCTCAGCCAATCACAGCTCTGCATGCATCCCCTGGATATTATTTGATTAACTGCTTTCATCGCGTCGCAATGTTTACAGTGAGAACAGCTGTGAGGTCTGTGCAGAAAGCAGAGCAGTGTGTAAAAGATATATCACCAGTGGCGGAGCTGGGGGGTGGCCACTCCCAGCTGAATCCTGGCCACCCTATTGGCCACCCCAAACACCCTCACCAAGGGGGCCCAAACAATTTTAGAACATTAAGAAAAAAATGTTTAAGTAACCTTTCATCATTCATCAAGAATTAACATTAACACTAGAACCGCCAGAGATTTGTTATACCTATAACCGCCACCGGGGTCAAATTGACCCCGAATTATAATGCATTGATTTTCAAGGTAAAATGTTCTTTTATTGATAAACAAAACTCACAGACATTTCAATGATTTGTACGGCAAAGTTGGGTTTGGAAACGGTATCAGCCTCGCTGCGGGGAAACTTTGGCTCTCTATCACTCTCTCTCTCTATCTATAACTATCTATCAATATATCTATCTATCTATAACTATCTATCCCTCTATCCCTCTATCAATCTCTCTATCTATCTATCTATCTATCTATCTATCTATCTATCTCTCAATCTATAAGGAACCGCAGTAGACAAAAGGCGTTGCTATAGCAACACGTCATGTTTACATGATTTCTTCAATCTGACTTCATATTGACAATTTTTAACAACATAGGGTGCTACATAACACACTTTCAGGAAAAGTCACGGACTGGGAGACTTTAATATTTTATTGAAAAAAAGTTACATACAATATAAAACAGCTCGGGGTCAAATTGACCCTGTTGGCGGTTCTAGTGTTAATAGGACGTTATATCGATAATGTAATCACTAAACTTACAATTCATTTAACTTATTTTCTTCCAAAAGTTAATTATCCAAAGCTTCTGTACACCCCCTTCTATTTACATGTAATGGTTTGGTCCTGCCTCCAAAGCGGAGCAGCACCGCTGGCACTTTCTAGCAGAGAGTGAGAGCATGTTAGGAGCAGGGATGCTAGTACTTACGTGTGTGCCATGTCTCAACGACTAAAAAGTCAGGCTTTCAAAAGAGAAAAGAAAGGAGAGAAAGACAAGAGAGAGGGACTGTCACCCAGTTTTTCAAAGAAAAGGTGGGTGTTGTGGAAATGTGTCTGTTAGCTAAGCGTAGTCCATTGTAAATAATAATTGTTACGTTTGTTTTTACTAAGCTGACATTAAGTACTGTTAATATCTATAAATAAAATGCAGAGGTTTTTAATGTCACTACTCTTTTAGCTGACATTTAACAAATGCTGGTAGATTTTTAGCAGCTATTCTTACTAAATCAGTTGTCCCTCCCCCTGGTGCCTGGACCAACAGGCCTACTCTCTTTATTTGCTGTAGTTTAGTAGATATCTACAAGCAAAGAGTCGATATTTTTCTAAAACCATTTAGTGCTTCACATAATAAAATACACAACGGCTGTAGCCTGATTATGCTTTAGGAGCTGTAGGTGTGTGTGGTACAGTGTGTGCGTAGATGCAGCGGACAGACAGGTCTCAGTTGGTTTGGTGTCCTCTGCTTACTTTTAATACTTGTAAATACAACTTTTGGCCCGTAATTTATTTTCCTCATTGTAGCGACCAGAGGGGGGGGGGATATATCCAGTCTCTGATAGTGTTACGTTATTATGAGAGTGCTCTGTTTGATTCTGAAATTGTATATATTTATATAAATATATACAATATATATATATGTGTGTGTGTAAGTGTGTGTGTCCGCATCTGTAGCCATATATATATATATATATATAAAAAAACGTGCATTCTGGAATGTCAGGAATGTTTGAGACGGAGAAGAATGAGGAAGTGGAAACGGAGGAGCTGAGAGCAGCGGAAAAAATCATTATACCGCACTGTGAATGAATTAAAAGTAGGGATGCACGATAATTATCGGCCCGATAATTATCGGCCCGATATTAGGAATTATGACGTCATACCGATAAACCCGATAACAGTATTAATAGCACCGATAACATACAATATATTTTTTGGGTAAAAAAAAGAAAAAAATACTGCGGTGTGGGTGGATTGGGATGAGGGGCGCTTGTTTTTCACTCGGCTCCTCCCGTTTTGCCAGTACTGTGGTATTAGTGGTATAGGAAGAGGGGAGTTTTTCACAAATCCAGCGCTCCCTAACTCATGCCTGGCTGTGAAGTAAATGGTGTGCAGCCGTGAAACCAGGACAGTAAACAAACATGTCGTCGGTAGTATGGGACTATTTCAAAGTTTCAGAGTTAGATAGTTCGCTTGCTATTTGTATTAACAAATGCAATGCACACTCCTTCATACTCTGATCGATAACGATATACGGGACATAAGTTTCACCACGGACATATGGACCAGTGATGTTAGCCCCGTTAGCATGCTAGGTCTGACGGCGCAGTGGCTGGACAAAGACTACAAACTGATTGACTCAATTATGTTTATTTGGGAAAATAAATATGGTCACTTTGAAGAGTCAAAACTGTTCTTGGCTTTGTTTTGTTCATAGTAGTAATGCTCATGTCATTTGCTCACTACTAGTCTTTTTTTTACCACCAGGTGTGCAAAAACGACAGGTACATTTAATATATTTATATATAATATTATTATCGGTTATCGGTATCGGTATCGGTCTTGAGAAGCAGGAAGTTATCGGTATCGGTATCGGTTTCAAAAAACCAATATCGTGCATCCCTAATTAAAAGTAAATATATAAGTCGTCATGAACACATCTGTCCATCAGACAGAGGGCTGCTGTGCCTCCTGTCATCATTTCTCTAACTGCTGCTTCCCCTCCTCTCTCCTCGGTTCCCCTCCTCGGCTCCTCCGCTCGCATCTCCTGTGGGCGGGACTAAGTCTCGAGGAAAGGAGTCGAGGATAGGAGTCGAGGAGGGGAGTTAGAGAAATGAGAAAGGGCCCCTGTGTTCATTGTCAGTTTGTCTTGTCTCATGCCTAGGTCAGATCTATGCTCTCCTTGATACCAAGATGTTTTTGTTCCTCACTACGTGAGCGATTTTCTTTTGTTTCACCTTTTGTCATCTCATCAAGAGATTAGAAAGTGTTTATTTCTGTTCATCTATTTGAAAATAAAGTATCTTACAAATACTTTACCTCTGTCTCCTGGGTCGTGCAATTGGGTCCAATACCCTGAGTTTCTGAGTTCGTAACAGTGAATGCGATTCAAAGCAAAACATAATTTTTTTAAAAAGGTCTGTAAACAATTTCAAAAACCTTACAAAATCTATTGTTAAGCAACACTAGCTGCAACTATTATTTTAAAAGGTTTGAGATTGGTCCTTTAAACATTAAATAGCTTGGAAGGTGCAGAATCATTGTGTCAGATGTTGCATTTTCAGAGGTTTCAACTACAAGATGGGTCAACAATTATGGCACTGAATACCAAATTGATCTATACATATGCACTGGAACATTCCATTACCAGGGATGCAAACTCATCAGGTATGAAAAAGGTGACAAGGATCCGAGCCCCCCGACCCCACGGAATATTGGCTTTAAAATGAGGAATAACAGAGGATTTCAGCAGTCAGAACAACTAAAGCAGCTGTGTTAATAATAACAGAAACGCCAAAGAGTCACATCTAATAGAAATATATAAAAGCATTTATTTTAATTGTGTAGCAGTCAGTTTATAATTTTGGCAGCACTGTTGAGCATTTTGAAAATGTATTTGCATGCCTCTGTGCTTTCTATCTTTATAGCCACTGGTGTAAAGTAACTATTATATCTGCTCTCTGATAACACAGAGTTGTAAGCAGCTATTGCCTGAGATCGCATGATGTAGTATTGTTAGATGTGCCAAGAGCAAGGACTGTCTTAGGTAAGACAGCTTTTATGTGCGCAGCGCCACTTGCTTGGAACAATCTTCAGCAAGAATTTAAACTGAGCAATCTCATTCCTCTGCATGTTTTTAAAGCTAGGCTAAATGAAATACTCGTTGATACTATGGGCACTTGTAAATGTCTATAACTATGTAAATGTATCCTGTAAATATAATGTATGATGTCCTTTATTGTTTTATGTTTCATGTGGAACCTATATGCTGCAGGTCTCCCTTGAAAAAGAGATCTATAATCTCAATGGGACCAATCTGGTTAAATAAAGGTTTGAAATGAAATGAACTAAGTTCATAAACTCAAGTACTATACTTGGGTACAATTTTGAGATACTTGTACTTTATTCAAGTATTTCAATGTTTTGCTACTTTGTTCTTCTTCTCATCTACAGTTCAGAGGTAAATGGTTTACTTTTACTCCCCTACATGTATTTAATACCTTTAGTTACTTTACAGATGTGGATGAATGATGTGAAATATAATCAAGTGTTAAATCAGACTTTAGTTCCACCTGGAGTAAATCCACAAGCTACCCTGCAGTATACAAAGTCATTACAACTAGCTGCACCTTTACCAGCTTTGAGAACACTTTAATGATCAATCATTATAAAACATATCATATATATTATTCTGAAATGGACCAATCTGCACAATGACTACTTTTACTGTCGCTACTTTCACTATATGTTGATGATAATACTTTTCTACTTTTATTTGAGGAACATTTTGATTGCAGGATTGTTCCTACATTCTGGTACTTCTACTTTTACTCAAGTAC
>CALSBZ010046929.1:707401-721206 GCA_943591055.1 Gobionotothen gibberifrons
CACACACACACACACACACACACACACACACACACACACACACACACCAGCCAGGCTCACCTTCATCTTTTGGGAACAGAAACATCGCCACTTCGACAGACTTGACATTACTACAGCCAGCGGCAATGCATCGCTTCCCGTGTGTTTTTCCTCCCTTTTTCTTCACTGTCGCCTCCATTGTCAGGTTTTCTCGATTGGCAATCACTTCCAGTCGACTCCGACACACTTTCCAGTAAAATACTCGCTCAAAAACTTTGATAAATTCGACTTTGAAACAGAGAAACAATGAACTGTGATGAATGTAAACACTTCGGCCGCGACCATCTTGTGACGTCACGCAGTAGATCGCAAGCCACGCCTACGAAGGCAGAGGTCGACTGCGGATTTCAATTCAAAACTCGTCAAATTCGTTGCTATTCCAACATCTTTGATAGGGTTCCAATGGACAATGTTGGTCATTACTATATGTATTAGCATAACAGATCATGCACAGGCGCACACTTCACAGGGCCTTTAACTGTTATCAAAACGTAGTGCAACTGTAGAAGCTTGCTCTGTTGTCTCACTGAAAGAATAACTTTTACCACGTTTTTTCAGACAATATTGAGAGATAAAAATGTGTTAAATATCTTTGCCTTCAATACATTAAATTAGAAAGTCATATTGCTAAATATCTAAATGTAACTTTTTGCATGGAAAAAACCCTCAACTTAACTGATGTGTAGGTGATCTAGTATTTAGTATTGTTTAATGGAATGTATATCAGTGTATTCAAGTCAATACTTCATTTATTTAAACAAATATCTTTCTTGATTCTTTGTACAGTATGAAAAAAAGAGTCTTTGTACCTGTGCTGAAGTTCACTCGTGTGAGGAGTCCAGTTCTGTCTCTCACTCTCTGGTCCAGCCTGTCTGCATCACCTGGACACCTTAAACAAACAGATATATATGTAAAGTACCATGTGTACAAACAATATAACTGATTCTCTTCTGTTGAACATGCTGGATTGTGTATTGTCCGAGTCAGGGTCCTTTTTATTTTACTGTAACTTTGGAAGTTGTGTTACCAATGCTTACTGTTTATTTGATACCCATTTGGTAATACAATTAATAAAAACAACAAGGTTTGGGTTCATTCTTCAGATGACTGTGACGTTAACGTGTAAGCTCAATAATGAACTCCAGCTCAACCAAGCATATTGTAATATCTAAGTAATCATCTTGAAATATGACATTAATAATTGTAATATACACACATGTTATTGTGAGGTTGATTTCACATACACTACTTCGACGTTAGCTTGTCTACATACTTGAGCATAACCAATTTAAATTAACCTGAATTTTTTTCCGGATATCATATCGCATTAACAACACCACATCTGGCGTCACAGAGATCTTCTGTGACTGTCCTTTCTTATTAAAGGAAGTACAGAAACACGTAACTCTGGATTTGTTTTAATGTTTGAGGTGCAATAAACGACACATCAGCTTTTTGGCATGTTAAAAATCGTATTTTCTGCCTCGCTCATGAGAGTAACAGCTGGCGAAATGACAGCCTCGCCTACTGATTTCAAATGTGTGCTCTAAAATGATATTTATAAATGACTATTATCATTATTATAAGCAAGACAATAAATGGCAAAGATATGTAGAAAATAAACGTATTTAAGATACGTTCATAAGAAACATAACGTGGGAGAAAATGTTGGACGTTGTAGAAATGTGTGTGTGCACCACGACAAAGGAGCCTCATTCACTTTACATTGGGGTTGTTTCGTGGTGCAGACACGTAAATGTAGCAAAGTTTGTGACTCCACCACGCAATGCGGTGTTAAGGAGTCGTGGTGGAGTCACGCATTCTGGTGAGATCAGGTTGATTTTAGCACTCACAGTTTCCTCTTCTCAAAGTTAGTGTTGCTTTGAATGGGTTTTTGGTGAGATGCCCAAAATAAGGTCTGCGCTATATACGGTATGAGCTTACAAGATTTTCACGTTTAGTTCAATGAAATAAATATCATGAATATCTGAATCTTTCATATGTAAAAAATATGGTTGCGTCTGAATGAGACTACTAAACGTCATCATGCCGACCATTAGCTGCCTTTAGCTGAGCAGGGACTACTTTTGGAGACTGCATTTGTGCTTAAAGTCAACAGATATTGTTCTAAACTGTATTAAAGTGAACATGTATTATTCTGAACTGTATTAAAGTAATCATGTATTATTTTGAACTGTTTTCAAGTAATCATATATATATAACCCTCTTACTTACACTCACTGACTCAGAAATCAGCACACACACACATATTCTTTTCAAGGTTCTTTTTGGGGCCAATATAATCTCAAGCACCAATATATCTGTGTACAATGTTTGATTGTCTGGGAAAGAATAGTTTGTGTGAAATATTCCTTGGGAAAGTAAAGGAGTGAATACAGGTGCAAGTGACTCTGTCCTTGGTTGTTTCCGAAGATCTCACGCTCTGTTCAGAAGAAGAATACTTTTTCCCAGAACTCTGTATTTGGGCTCGACCAGAAGTGAATCCAACCAGTAAGAACACTTAGGGGAGTGAGCATCCGACACACCTCCTCCCCACGGACTCTCTGATTCGCTTAGGAGTAAAATGGGGCGGAAGAGCCGACACAACTCCGCCCCCAACATGTCTATGTATACTGATGTTTATTCATGCAAAATGCCCCCTGTTTCTGACTGGCTGGTTCCGATATCTGTATCGCACGGCAGTAGAGCTGAGAGTCCAGAGTACTCTGCAATTTGTATTGGTGCTTTTTACCATTAAAATCAGATTATTGTTATAACTTTTATTCCGGTGTTTCAACTCCTTCTTTATTAATCTGACCAGGCTCAACTAACGGACGGCGCGGAGCAGAGGTGGGGTGTAGCCCACCACCACTGTGTTTGCTCCTACATGCTTTAAAATAAGTGTGGTAATATGTGGAGATTATCCTGTACGTATCGTAAACATGCCTTTTACACAGATCTTATTTTTGCAATATTCCCAGATTCAATGGAAAAATCTCATTACCCTTCATCGTGGAAGTCCTTGCAATGTTAACTTTCCATTCGGCCTTCCAAAATACATCTTCAGTGAACTACTGTAGCTCCTTCCTTTATACAAAGAAGTTATCGTGTTGCGCCTCTCAACGTATGCAAATGATTGGTCTGATATAGATCTCTATTTTAACTGAATTTGTTGTATTTATTACAAATATTGAGCATCAATTGCAGGTTGCCCTGTCAAAGACTTCAAATGCCACTGTTCATCTAACTTTGAAATGCACTGAACCACTTTCAGAAGCTCAGCATGAATCATTCGGAGAAGCTTAGAGAAAAAAGCACTGTGCTCTCCACTGGTTTGGTAAGCAATGCTGCACCTCTGTGACTTTGATTACACCCATTCAGTCCCTCGCGGCATTCGAAAGTTTAATTTAAAAAACTGCAGGAATAAACAACCCCAAAATGATGCTTGGAGAGCAGTTGCAAGCATCACTGCGGCTGATGGTTCGGTCTGAAGTCATTTTTATTGAGGTGTTTGGTTGTTTTATTTCCAAAAGCAATACCAAAGCAGGGAATAAATGCATAATTCTCAGGTTTATAATGTTGATGCTTCAGACTATGTTATCAGGACTTCTGGGAAGAACAGGTCCACCCATAAACCAAGCAGTGCGGATAAGGGGTCGGGTTATAACTGCTAGGCAGTTTCAATCAGTATTCCGAAATCAAGAAGTGAAGTGTGAGGTGGTTACAAATACCGAGAACAGTGAGACACAAGGAGGAGGCAGGATTTTGCTTCCAGACAGAAAAATTCCCCAAAACAGCGATAGCTTTGGAGTAACTGAGACAAAACACAGAGAGAGGAGACTTAGAAGGTTCAAGAAATATAGAGTGAGCTATAGGAGAGGAAGCAAATAAGGGGGGGGGATTGTAGTCCTTACAGATGATGAGAGGAGAAGACATTAACAGGAGGTACCATAGTGTAGAAATGGGTATACATATTTTTATTTGACTTTTGTCCTCGTATTAAGCTGATTGGCGAGAACTTGTGATGCATTATACACCAAACGTAAACAAATAAAAATGTAAACCCACATGGAAAAAAGACACTGTTTGCTGAATTGTAAAAGTGTTATCATGCTATTTTGAGGCATATATTATGGTTCTCAGATATATACAAATATGTGATGCTCCATCGAAATCAGTCGCATTGACCCGAAGACACATTTTGAGTTGTATACACTGTTGGAAAGAGGAGATTCCTAGCTTTCTAATGATATCAGGATTGTTTTTGTACTGCAAATATTAAGCAAAATATGTCATATATAATGACTGTCACCGAGTCATCATTTTGAGAAAAAGGCCTTCAAAGTTTCCTCTTCTCTGGAATCGATCTGATTGTCTGTGTATTTTTGCGTTTGTGTTTGTTTCCCGGGGGAAACACTCACAAGAAACACCGTCTGTTGTTATGCCTGCTGTGACGTCAAGTTACTTGTAATTATGCCGTTACAAGCTTCAAAGTTGTATTTATCACACATTTAACACATTCTCACTCCCAACTCGGCCTATGTTGACGTTATTTCAGGGTCCCTGTCGTCACTTTCCAACGCAAGGGGGGGCCCTTTAGCGTTGAGTTTCAACTATTAAGGAGTCCCATTGACTTGCATAGAGCTCCCTGAACGTTGGTAATAGACGAGTTGGGATCGCGGAGAAATGCTCTCCGCAGACCCATTCTCACAGCGTTTATCAACCTTTTTCTTACTCAATATCAAGCCACACTTATTGTTTCTACTTCTTTATTTTAATTGAATAATGTCGGACTTTCTAAACCACACACTGTTATTTACTCAACAATAAGACACACTTATCCTTGTGTTTATTTATTTGTTTGATTGTATAATGTCGGACTTTGAGTCCGTCAGGACCGACAGTCGGAGCAGCTCATTCGAAAACAGGAAGCTGTATTTTCAAAATAAGAGTTCATTTTAATATTATGTTTGATAATATATTTTTTATTAACTAGACCACTGGGTCATGTTAAGACCATCTTTTCTGTCGGTTTGGTGTTACAAATATAAAAACAATATATGTGTGGATAACAAAATACATCCATCATAAACTAAACTGGAAACAGCAGTATATTTTATTGTGTTAACACTGTAAACCGAGTGCTTTAACCGCCTAGTGGTTAAAGCACGTTATTGAATTTTTTTGTTGATACGTTATATTTGATGAAAACATACAAATATTAAGAGTAGATACTTTCATAGGGGGAAAGTAGAAGGTCAATGATAGAAATATAGAATAGAACATATCAATAAGATACTGTAAGTCAGGGATCACCAACTACATTTGTCCAAGGGCCAAAATGTATCCAATAGACACTATCGCGGGCCAGCGATTTTTATATAGCCCAGAATTTTGAAGTTGTTGACCGGGGGGGGGGGGGGTTCAGATTACTCTTATCAAGAACTCAAACACAACATCCTGGTGTCATTCTGGACAGCTCCCTCTCATCTGCACCCCACATAAAAAACATCACCCGGACTGCATTCTTTGTACTGTCTTAAAACCTTTCCTTGGAATATGTTATGAATTGTAAGGTGTCCCTGGGTGCTTTGAAAGGCGCCCCTAAATAGAATGAATTATCATTAATATTTATTAAAACGATGTAATAACTTTTATTACATCGTTTAATAACATTCAGCAGCAGCAGGCCATTCACTTTGATTTGATCCCGTTATGAAATGTCATCATTTCGACAATAAAGAAATGCTACATAAACGTTATCTTGCACATGTTATCCAACCATCTCCGTCTCTAACTTTCAATATATTTAAAAAGAGATCTCTCTCTCTCATCTGCGTGCCGGGGCGGGGCCTCACAGACACGCTGCCTGAATCTCTCTCTCACTCACAGACATGTGTGCAGTGTGCAAACAGTTCTGCCGGTAATGAATATTACATTTTGTGAGGAAACGTTTCCACCAATAATTCCAATAAGTATTCCAAAATCCCAACCCAACCCTGCTTCTAGGCGACTGTCCCGCAGCTCCTGCCTCTCTGTTGGACTCTGTCGCAGCGGGGCTACTGCTGTGGTGCGGAGCGCGCACGAAGCAGACTCTTCAGAACGAAGGCCCAATATCACAAATGTTACATTTGTCTCAGTGGACTTCACAGTTTGTACAGAATATCAGTATGACAATATGACACCCTCTGTCCTTAGACCCTCACATCGTACAAGGAAAAACTTCCGTAGAAAACCCACAGTTTTATTAATATTAACAGGAGGATGTGCAAAACAGACAAACTAATTAGGCTTTATTTAAACATTAAAGAATACTTTAGGTTAAGGTCTTCTTTTGAATAAGAAAAAAGCTTTGGGGGTATCTACAGATAAATATTGAGTCTAATATATTGCATAATTAGTTTTGGGACTTGACAATCAACTTCCCTGCAATGTTAACTATGTTGAAGCACTTATTTTAACTGATATTATACATATTTATTAAACTCTTATAAGATGTATGTAGATAGTATAAGAAATGTGCAGAATATGACAGTTTAATGGTGGAGGTATACACACATATTGATAGATGTCTTGTAATGCACTGTTGAAGAACCTGCGACCCAAGTTGTTCATCTCCGACCTTGTCAGGTATTGAACATTCAATAAATAAAGAACACATAATTATTAAATATAAAACACAGAATTTGTGTGATTATATTAAATGATTTACAAATAAACACCACTGCATATTTACAACTGTCACACATGCTGCTGTAACGAAAACATTTCCAACTTGGGATCAATAAAGTACATCTTATTTTAAGATGATCAATGGTGCCATATTTGCAAAATGTGCCTCTGAACCTTGACAAGTGCATGTTTCAAGGCTTATCAATTAGAGCAGGGGTGGCCAACCCGCGGCTCTCGAGCCGCATGCGGCTCTTTGCCCAGTTTCATGCGGCTCTTCAGTTCATATCAAATTTTACATGTGTGAGTGTGGGGGAGAGACACGGACTCCTGACAGTTAAACCTGATATTTAGTAGGTCTGTTAAGTATTGAATGCTGATAATTCTGACGTAATTTGGCCGGTCAAAGTTGTTTGGGCTCGGATAAAATCGCTCTGTTACTTTCGTCCCGTGTCTCCCAGTCCCTACGTGTGTATGTGTGGTGTCAGGTGTCAGTATGAGAGGATGACAGCGCGTCTAATTTGGATGTGGCCCAAGAGCCAATCACAATAATACTTGCGATGCAGTGAATCACCTTTGAGGGGGGGAAAACCTATCGTTGATTAAACACTATCTGACCATGAACTGAGTTTGATCCTAAAATGGCAGGGAAGAAATGCACAGCGAAGCGAAAATATGGAGACGAACATAGGACGTTTTTAGTAGAGTGGGAGAGTTCATATTTTTGTATCGAACGCAATTGACCTTTCGCAAAGCCACGCCCCCCCATGGTTACTGTTGCTAGTCCGACAAGCTGAGAGCCAGATGCGTTAAACAAAGCCATAATGGAGGGTCTCCGTAACGTCGGAGTCGCCTTAACAGACTGATTTTGGAGCAATAACGCAGCAATATCCTCCAGGGGGGTATGTCACGAAGCTGGTTCAACCTAACCTGGATATGTTTGAGTTAGCCGGTTGGCCTAATCCAAAACATACGCACTCTCGCTAAACGGCACTGCGACACGGGTTATCAAGTGGATCGCTCAAGCCAGCCGTGTCCTATCTAGTTAGGTGCGCGTTCACATGAGAGGGGTGGTATTTGGAGCATTCGACCAATCACAAACATGGAGAAGCGTACTGACAGCGCAGCGCGTCATACTTCCTGAATGAAAAGTCAACTATATAATTAGACAAATATGAAGACGTTAAACTTTAAACATCCATGACTTAAACACTTTATCCAGGATAAAAGCCACATAGTTGCACCTTCAAGGTCAATACAGCTGGTAAAAGAAAAAGTGTTTGAATGCGTACATTAACAGGTTTATGATATCACTGCCCCGTCTATGACACAATCTGACTTTAATTACATTTGACTCGAGTGTTTCGTCAACTTAATGTGTTGCTTAAAATAATACTTCTGCATAGCCTATGTGACACTGAGTGTTGCACGGCCAGATACGGCTCAGCTGACTGACGTATATTCCGTGTGTAAATCAAAGAGATAATACATTTTACAGCATATAGACCGTAACTTTGATCCAGTTACTTATGTTGTGGCAGATATTTAAGTAAGCTTTCTTAACGCTAATGTTATAATAGTCAGATTGCTCTGAAGATGGGAGGTGATATTCTATTAATGTTCACGTTCACACAGTCGGTGATTTTTGCCGGCCGGCTTTCCTGCAACGGCAGTTTTTCTGTATTTCCTTTCTCCTGTAATGTGACTTGATCGCTTTAAACTCCGCACCCTGCTCCACACACGGAGCTCTGATTGGTCAGCAGGCAGTGCTTTCACTGAGTTGAGCTCTTAGCCTGCAACCTAACCTGGTCCCGACCAGGTTAGCCGCTAAGCATAAGTTACCATGGAAATCTAGCCTGCTAAAAAGAGAACCAGCTTTATAGAACCGGAAAGCCGGAGTTTTCCCTGAATTTAGCCGGCTAAGCGAAAATCCTGCTTCGTGACATACCCCCCTGGTCCCGACAAAAGGGGCTACAATACGCTATGGAGGGTTATATCCACAGTATAAACATTAGAAAAGAGGGAGGCACAACATCAATAGAGGCACTTGCATACAGGTCGCAGTGCAAGAGTGAAAAACCACATGAGCTGTATGTCAAATTCGGCGAGCACAATATTGTGGACCAGGCTTGTTTGTGTACTGCTGGGTATGTTCTGCTTTTGTAATATCGAGTTGTCATTGCTATTGAAATCGTACATCTAGTTATTTTTTAGGGCTAACGTTAATGACAGCTTTAGCTAGCTTGGATGATGTTGATCATCCTATCAAGCTAGCTAATGTTTGCAAGTGTAGCTGTACAATAAATGAGTCGAGTGAAACATGAAATAAACATGCCACCAAGCTGATCTTTTAAAAATAATTTACAGTATGCCAGGTTACTGTTCACATACTGTGGGCTTGATGCACACACTGGACATTTGGCGTGCAAAAACAGAACAGATCTCCTCCACAAGCCAACCTCAACAATGGCACAAAGCCAGAGGGAAAAAAATAACTGGCCAAGCTATTTTCAATGTGGTGGTAGCCAAGGCCAAAGTCAACCGTAAGCGGAAGCCTATAACATCCAACTATACCCACAACAAGTAAGTTATTCCATTCTGTGTACTGCATATTACCATACTTACCATATTTACCATCAGTCATGCTCTTGCTAATAATGCTATTTCTGTGTCTAGGCAAACACTAGGAACAAATACATACAAGCTCATGAAAGAGATGACAGATGCGCCTATAAGCTACCTTGCAGCAGAAGACACACCTGAGGTAGAAGTTTGTGGCAGGACATATGCTGTGGGATGTGGCCTAAGCCACCAGGTGAGAAACGTATATAATTATGGAATATGATAAGACCCCCCCTATATAATACAGCTCTGTACACATACATCTGATTAACACTACACTATTAATTTGTATATTTTGTACCCAGTTTAACCACCTGTACATTGTATATAAATGCAATGTACAGGTGGTTAAACTGGGTACAAATATACAAATTAATAGTGTAGTGTTAATCCGATGTATGTGTACAGAGTTGTATTATATAAATAGAGACAGTATGACAACTACAGCATAACTAGTAAGAGTGTAATAGTAGACATATATACATATAGGCATTTGAATCTAACAATATGAGAGAAATCAACAGTGTAAACAAGTGTAAGGGTCTGTATGCCCTATTGGTTATATTGATGATGCAAATTAGACAGTTTGACATTAGTTGAATACAGAATAGAAGTACTTTATTACATTTTGGTAGTAAACAAATTAAATACAGAATAGAAGTACTATAAAAAAAAAACTGGATTACACTTACAGCATATTAATGACTGTCATATTAAACATGTCCCACTAAACACAAATGTCACCAAGCCAAACATTTGATAACATCTATCTGTAGCTTTGTTCAATAGATGCAATGTTGTACTTTACTTGAGTATTTCCATTTTTAGAGAACTTACTTGCACTACATTTCAAAGGAAATATTGTACTTTTTAACCCATTACATTTATCTGAACCCTGCAGTTACTAGTCACTTTGATGTACATACATTCTAAAATATACAGTAAAATGTACAGGAAGATATACAAGGATTTATAGAGTCCGGTGCCCTCACTGTTTGAGAATGTGTGGCTGGAAGTTTGAGAGCACGCTCACCACATACCAGATCTGACTTATATTCCCCAACCTAGTATTGGGAATTCGGTCTGACACCATTTTGAATTTCTTTATCTTAGCGATGGCCCTTTCAACATGAACACGGTGCTTTGCGATGCGCTTAGTTGTGAGCACATCTCCAGATGGCATTTGCCTCTTAGACCTCGCAAAGGGTGGCAGGTTTAACTGCAGTCCGACAGACTTGATATCGTCCTCTATCAAAAAGCCCTTATCGGCCATTAGGCCACCACCTCTTTGCAGATAGCCAATTTATATCTGTTTCTCCAGTAGTGGGATGAGACCACTCTCTCTGACTATCTCCTTGTCAGACATAGAGCCTGTGAAATGTGCAGAAGAGAAGATCACAGCACCACGGGGGTCACAGGCAACTAACGATTTCAGAGTGTTTGTGCTTTTGTAACTCGAATAGCTCTGACTTTGCAACACCAGTGAGGTAGGCCGTTCCATTTTTAGTTCAGTGCAATCCAATATTGCAAATGTTGATGGATAATCCGTTTTGTAGGTGCTTGCCAATCATTCCGCTGGTATTTTAAGGGGACATTTATTTGAGTGTCACATGGATCATTTGGAATGCCAAATATTGTGCACAGGTGGTTGAATCGTTCATATGTGAACCCAGTACTATATGCAAACATTTGGGGGATGGCACTGTTTTGGAGGAGTTCGGGTGTGAGAGTTCCTTTTCTAAGTGTGCCAATGTCTGCTTTCAGCCTTTCTACCTCTGTTTCCTTTAAAGCCAGCATCTCTTTCAGGTTACCATTTTCTAATTCTAATTTCT
This sequence comes from Gobionotothen gibberifrons, assembly GCA_943591055.1. Classification (NCBI taxonomy): domain Eukaryota; kingdom Metazoa; phylum Chordata; class Actinopteri; order Perciformes; family Nototheniidae; genus Gobionotothen; species Gobionotothen gibberifrons. The sequence goes on from CALSBZ010046929.1 coordinate 718,564, forward strand.
TCTCTTTTTCTGTGGACTGCTCCTCTTCTGGTCCCCCTTCCAGTTGACCTTGTTCAGAAAGGAGGGGTGGCTCCACAGTCTCTGGAAAGACACATATTTACATGTTAATGATAGCATTTTGATCCCATCTTTTCTTTTTTACAGCTTCCCCTATTAAACAAGGGAGCCCCTTCTGCTGATGCTGAAGCGCCGCCTGTCTGTCAACCAGATGACTTCCCCAGCTTTCCTCTACCATCCCAACCGACAAGTTTATGCACAGTCCTGGATGAAAATGGCACGCGTAGTTACAACAGAGTGACCATTTCCCTACCCGAATCTATAGCCCTAGAATGTGACACCAGACAACAAAACACAAACAACCTGTGGTTTAATGCAAGATCTGATCGCTTAACATCAAGCACCTTTAACACTAGAACCGCCAGAGATTTTTTATACCTATAACCGCCACCGGGGTCAAATTGACCCCGAATTATAATGCATTGTTTTTCAAGGTAAAATGTTCTTTTATTGATAAACAAGGTATTTTGTCGGCTGTACATCAATGCCGACCAGAGGTTGCGCTAGATTTTTTACAGGGGGGGGGGGGGGAGATCACGGAGAGAGAGAGAGGACTGTCACCTCGCGGGAGTGTGCACAGTATATATATATATCTATCTATCTATCTATAACTATCTATCTCTCTCTCTCTATCACTCTCTCTCTCTATCTATAACTATCTATCTATCTATCTATCTATCTATCTCTCTCTCTATCTCTCAATCTATAAGGAACCGCAGTAGACAAAAGGCGTTGCTATAGCAACACGTCATGTTTACGTGCGAAAAGGGGTGGGGTCAATATGACCCCGCTTGGCGGAAATAGGTATAAATGGAATTTTTTTTGCCGATTTCTTCAATCTGACTTCATATTGACCATTTTTAACAACAGAGGGTGCTACATAACACACTTTCAGGAAAAGTCACGGACTGGGAGACTTTAATATTTTATTGAAAAAAAGTTACATACAATATAAAACAGCTCGGGGTCAAATTGACCCCGTTGGCGGTTCTAGTGTTAAAAGAATCTGCTCCAGGAGAGCAGACCATGACACACTTGCTGTAAGCCTCAAGTATAAAGGATCCAACCCGGTATCACGGCAAGACGTGAACATGTGACGGTTTACCATGCTGGGAGACGTGAATATGTCACGGTTTCGTCCCTTCAAACGTGACAGTTACACGGTATTGTTAACATGGTCCAACCATTGGAGAAATACCCGGAAGTGCCAAGGAAAGGCTTTATCGGGGCTATTGGTCGGTTTGTATTGTCAAAATTAGATGTTTTTAATTTATTTTTTAATCCTCGCACTCGATTTCGCCGATTTTCTTGTTGCCCTAGCTGGTCGACACCTCTTTTAGCAGAAATAAAGGCTACATTCATGTATTAAATTGATGTTAATCCATGTGTGTGGATCAGAGACTGTGTGGATGTGGAATTAACGGACGTGACGTTATGCGATTGCGTTGCCAGGCAACGCAATGAACAAACTCTTCAACTACAACCCTAATTATATTTTAAAACATGTTTAGAAGGCCTCACGGAATACTTTAATATAAATTCAAATGTAAATATGAAGGGATGTGTGTAATGCGGTTGAGATTGACATTATTCACCCACGGATCTATGGGTTGGGGGGTATTGTTTCGCACGGACATTTTAGTTAACCGGACTCCTGTTGATGTGAAATCCATGGTGAAATCCAAAACATTTTTTTAAAATAAAATAATGTACAAACTCTTCAACTACAATTTAATTATATTTTAAAACATGTTTAGAAGGCCTCACGAAATACTTTAATATAAATTCAAATGTAAATGTGAAGGGATGTGTGTAATGTGGTGACATTATTCACCCACGGATCTATGGGTTGGGGGGTATTGTTCCGCACGGACATTTTAGTTAACCGGACTCCTGTTGATGTGACGTCCGAAAACATTTTTTAAAAATAAAATAATTCTTTATTCCGAGTTTGCTTGCTTTTCTCGTTGGAGCTAATCACATAACGGCATTGTAATACACAGTTCGGCTGCATTACATATTACATATTTGCCGTAGTTCTGTATTTATAGAGCCCTGCTGAGAAGACGTCTGGACAAACAGGAAGCACTGCCGCCAAAACTGAATGTGACGTGGATCATAAATATCTCCGCAATTAAACAACATCTTACATTTATTTTTCACACAATACGTCTCCTTGCAGTATCAATACTAATTCGGCTGACTTTTATATTTGATCCAATTGGTAGATAGGCTGTATTTACACCATAACGGTGCACAGCTGATAGAATGGCACATCTAGTGGTTAACCTCTTCATCCCGAAGTACGCCCACGTGGGCCCCCCCCCACACATTATTTTTTGAGACTATGTCTCAGGGCTTCTTAACATTTATGAAACTATTAATGTTCCATACCCTTTTAAAGTTAAGAAACGCCGCTAACTGAATATATGAACCATTTTTAGCTAAAAAAAACACAACAGTAATACCAAGCCTTTGAATTAGCATTGAGCGAAAAAATACTAACTAACGCTAACGGAGTTTTTCACAGAGCTCACGGTAGAAATGCCCTTATTTCTATCTTAACTGCACAAACAAGATATACGA
>CALSBZ010046929.1:731206-748746 GCA_943591055.1 Gobionotothen gibberifrons
CACGACATCAAATACCAGGAAATAACAAAGGAAGATGATGAAGAAACAAAGAAACTGGGAAAAATACTTTTGAAGATGCAGGTGGCTGAGAAAGATACTGAAGCTAATCAGATGGCCATTCTAGCAGAGAAGGCAGGGCGGACACCTCCAACAGTTCAAACTCAGGAAGAACCAGAGAATCAAATGCAGAACCAACAAAGCGGAGGAGGAAGTGTATGTCCACAAAACAAAGTTCAGCAGATACCTGTGTATCTTCCTACGCAAGTACAGCCACAAGCACCACAGTATCTTCAACAGCAAACACCTGTGTATCTTCCTAGGCAAGTACAGCCACAAGCACAGCCACAAGCACAGCAGTATCTTCCCACACAATTCCAGCAACAGCAAATACCTGTGTATCTTCCTACCCAAGTACAGTCGCAAGCTCAGGTATACACTCCCATACAGCATCAACAAAAGGGACAATGGAGAGGAAAGCAACGCTCAAGAGGAAGAAGAGATGGCGGCTGCTTCATATGTGGTGATTGTAGACATTTGGCCAGAGATTGCCCCACTCAGCAATATCCACCACAAGGTATCACCTCACAATACAGAGGAGAACCAGTGTTAGATATGAGAAAAATTGAGGCGGAAGCATATGCCAGGGCCATGACGAATATTTCTGTTGGACCAGGGGATTGGGTAAATGTAAAAATCCACAAGATGAACTCGTTGCAACCTGTATGGAGTGGACCATGGGAAGTTGTAGAACGCACTGCAGATGCACTCCGGATCAAAGTTAAAAAAGGAACATGTTGGCACCCACTTATACAGTGTGTAGCCGTACCGCCACATTTCCAGAAACGGCACTGCAGTTAGAACTGATTTTGGAAAACTGGTACAAAACAATAAGGAATCGAACATTTTTAGGAACGACAGCACCAGGAGATGAGTAAACTCAAGAATCTGTAGAGTGTAAATACATTGAGAAACACATTTTTACACTCAAACTGTTTGCATATCATAGACAAGGAATTTAGAATATAAATAAATGTTCACCAAAATAATAAGTATAACGGAAAGTAGACATAGGCCTAAACTTGAGTACATTTACATTACTGTGATCTGATTGGTGTACTCTGCAGGTTTACTATTGTTCTAAGTAATAGTGGGATTTAAAGTGTGGAGAGGTTCTTTCGTAGTGTGTGGAATATGTGATGCTTGAAACATGTAGGTATTCCAATTTATAGGAGAAAATGGTTTCCTGAAAGAGTTGTGTTGGGTAAATATGTAGCAATGGTTGAAGTAATTCTTGGAAGGAGTTTGTGTAATATCATTAGTAGACATTAATTGTGTTGTTTGGATGGCATTTAACAACTAAGACAGATAGTATGATTAGTAAAGACAGAGTGGAAAGGGTTGGATTTATCTAACCTCAGTGTGCAAGACTTCCTATAGGTAATGCGTCCCGAGACCTGGACTCCCCCTCTGTGTCAGAAAAGCTACGACCCCGACCCTCCAAGCAGACAAAAGACCTAACCCAACAGGAGACTCCTCCTTCTCCATCAAGCAGACAGAGAACCAGAGCTGAAACAACAACAACAAGACTGCATCCAGAACTGCAGCGAGAACTATCTCCACCTGAGGCATCCAGAACCAAACTTTATGCTGACATACAGAGAGATACTCTCATCAGTCCCTCAGACGGGGCATGAACTTCCAAGCTGAGCCACGAGATTTGGCAAGAGCAAAGTGTGGGACGTGAGAGCAGAATCCGCCCTCCATAAAAGCAGCGAAGAGACTGTAAAGGAGATGAAGTGCAAGAACAGTGGCATGATGTAGGCTGCAGATGTAACTGGGCCAAAGGCTGCCTACAGGAGTTACAGCGGATGGATTCAAGAGCTGATGGACTGAAGAGAAGACAGAATCAGAGGAGTTGGCAAGGTCGATTAGAAGTGAGGAGGCAGGGGTCACGGCTTGAGAAAACCAGAGGAGGAGAAAAGGAAAACGGGAATGAGTGAGTTTACACAAACACACTTATTCACAAAACGCACATAAAAGAGACCACATTTAAAGAACTTGAATAGACTTGATACATACGTAAAGACAAAAAGATGTATTAACCTCCAATTAATCAATTGGTAAATTAAAATAGCAGTAAAGAGGAAACTATTAAAGTAAAATGAGAAAACACACTGAGGGATAAAGGAGGAGACATGATGGAAATATGCACTACACTTTAAGCAGTGGGTGTTTTGGAGTTAGGAGTACAGAGTAGAACCATATTCAATGTTTTCATCATGTTAACGAATTATTCTTTTAGAGATTTGTATTCATGTGTGAATACAGTAGTGATCTCATTTGTTCACCATTAAAATGATAGTTTTAGGAACCACTCTATAAGACAAATCTTTATTTGTATAGATAATGTTAACGGGAGAGCTAGTGCCAAGTCAAATATAGTATTCCAATCTAAAGTATTTCACCATTGTAGCATAGTTATTACCATAGGAGGGCTTTAAGATGGAAATATGAAATGACTTCTGTTTTTAAATCCTTGATAAAGGAGGGAGTAATAGTTGCATGTTCGGACACCCAGGGTTCCACACACTGCTAAAGAGTTTAACATTGTTTTTTAAGTAGACCAGAATTGAAAATAAATGAGTATAATGAGCTATGAAATGCAGAGCTACACAGATCCTAGTAATGGTTTGACTCAAGATAATAGTTATGTACACAAGTTTCTTAATTAGATATATTAGACATTGTAATACTAATTAGGTGTACATTAATTGCAGTAGTAGTAGTACTATAAGGAAGTGAGTTTTGTACCAAGTTTCAGGAAAGATGGGAGGCAGAAGTCCAAATGAAAAGTTAGAACCATTTTGAAAATCATTGTTGAAATCGTGAATGAATAAGGAATGGCGCTCCGCATATGACATATTTATGTAGATAAAGGGTACCCGCCTTTGCTGAAATACCTCTGAAAAGACTCTGCAGAGCACGGCATGGCCAAAAGACCGAGACCAAATTACCTTTGACCCTGACTGACAGTGTGACAAAAGCACCGTCAATGACTGACTCTGGGGTGTACCTGACCAAACCTGACTTGACAACCAGAAAGTGTGAGTGTGAATGTATGCCGGCATGTGATCAGTGTAACTGCATGATTCTAAAACAATAACTAACCAAGCATGTTCTTGGACTAGCATATTATTTTGGAGCTCCAAGGGAAACAAGAAGTTTCCTAAAAATTCCATAAAAAGGGGAAACCGCACATGTGACACGTTTCTAATCTACTTGATGATATTTTAAACCGCACAGGAGTTGGCGGTTTGCAAATGTAAAACTCAAACTAAAACTGAAGATTCTGTTTCTTTTAGGACTGAAGGACGGAGAGAAACACTTATTTTCACTGAAGTGTTTACTTAGGAAATGATAATAATGGATGTCAAATTGTAAATGTTCGCTAAGTCCCTAACCAATATTTACCTGAAAGTTGTTTCCCCTCCCCATTACAGGATTTTGTTACACATGAGTTCATGTGTAAAAAAGGGGGGAGTGTGTATAATGTATAAATGTCAACATGGTTGTAAAATTCACAATTTAAATTTTTCTTTTAAGGATTGAAAGAAACTTTCAGCCCCAACCCAGATGTTCAAACTGAGCATTGAAGATAGTTTTAGAATTAACCTGCTCCATATCTAGGGATAAGATACTGTTTGGTGAATGTTGACAAGTTTCTAAATATTGATTGAGTTATAACAGGTAACACAGATGCAGAATCAGTGGCCAAGGGGCTACTGTGAGAGATGTAATTCCAGAATGGAATACCGAAGAAGTTGACCTGTGATAATGAAACAATTTTGTAATATTTCAACAGATATTAAAGTACCTGAGGTTTGAAATGTGGAAAGAACATATTACAGTTAAGCTAAAACATAGTGATGTAATGAGACGGAGTTTAATTTAGACAACATCTTGTAACTAGCCTGGTAAAAGAAGTAAAAGCCATATACTTTATTGTTTAGGTCATTATGGGGATATACATTTAATTTAAATTCATAATAGAAAGACATTTGATGACAGTATGTTGGATTTCTGTATTCATTTTTCAGCTTGATAATAGACAGGTAGAAGCAGTATTGCCAGGTGCAATCGATGGGATTTCTGCACATGATCCAAGCAGAGAATGACGTACCTTACAGGACAGACACACTCAGGAAGTCATTCACTCTGACATCATCATGACTTTAGTTGTTTTTGAATCATAATGAAATTGTATTACATAACGGTAGTGTGTGTTTTTACCACAAACAGGAATAGTTCATTGTTATATTTAGATTTGAGAAAGATTACAAGGATTTTATTTAGTACACCATGAAGATGTTTTTTGTTTGTAACATATGCCAAGTAGTAAGATTCAAGTATCAGCAGGTTCTGAATTATTATTCCTCTGTCCCACAACCAACACGAATGGGGATGGGGAGAACTATATCTACTAGAACCAGCAGAGATTCGTAAATTGCACCAGAGACACAGTAAAATGATGACACAAACAGTTAGATAAAAACAGACCGATAGAATGGCGCTAGACTTGTTTAAATAAAGAGTAATATTTAGCTATTTTTAGATAGTTTATTCCTTCTTATACTTTGTAAAAGAACAAGTGCCTTTACACCAGATACAGTACGAAGATGATTTATGATGTGAAAGGAGGGAGTTAGACGTTTTCCATACCAAGCTAATTGCTGATATTTTGCGAAGTGACATTAAAGGTTTAAGCTAGAAGTTATGCACAAATGAAAAGCTTCATGTTTATGATGAATATGTGTTCTTATTTGTATTTTTTACTTTTATGAGTTATGTACCATGCAATGTTCGGATGAAGAACTCTTTGATTTCAATATTATTTACATACCTTAAATGGTATGTAAGGAGGGATTGTTAGAAATTAAAATCAATGTTGATAGGGTGTAATTTGAATTAAATACACTATTTGATTTAAATCAGTTTTATTATGAAAAACCGGAAGTTCACTAACTGTTAACTTGACACTTTTATTCAGAAAATTCGTCATTTCCGGTTAGCTTTAGCATCTGGCGGGATGCTACGGTTTCAAACCAGATTGAAGGTGAAATGACATGTGATGTTCTACACTGAGCACACTGGGATTAGCACTCAATTATTGACGCTGAATAATGTGTAGCAGGGAATGTTTAAATAACCACAGACACCAGAATGATGTAATTTAGCAACAGAAAAAGACAGGAAATGCATTGGACCCGCCCCCCCGACGACACCGGCCAATAGGAGAAGACCTCAGATGACAACAGGAAGAGCAAGCCAGGAATCGACCTCTTCTGGCCCCCCACCTGGACTGAGCAGACATGTGGAGAGCGCCTCCTTGCAATTTCTTTTGTACACCACCGCATCTTTTGTTTAATTAAATGCTGTTAACTTTTATAAGCTTCCTTTGACTCTTTTCAGTCTCTCCTGAAAGGGTTCGAAATTACTTACATTTTGGCGAAATTACTTACAATACGTTGATAACAAACGTAACGTGGGAGAAAATACGTTTCTTGCTAAACGTAATTGAGAATGCAGTTTAGTTCTGTGGGAACGTAATTTTTAGGAGACAGGGTTGTATATTGATACCTTCCTCTCTGTTCTTCTTCCCCTCTCTGCAATCTCTCTTTATTTTCTCCCTCTTTAGTGAATGTAATTATTGCCTAAAAAGCTCTGCACTTAACAGCGCTGACTCCCTGGGTTCTGAATATTTAAAACAAGATATATATACAACTTTCCCGCTAAAAAAAAAATTAATAGAATAAAGTATACTGAGGTTGAACAAAATTGATGTGCAACATGGTGTTGTTTAGAGAAAATGAAGTGACATTGAAATGGGACAGCGATGTGGTCCCTTTGCATGCAACACACAAAAGCATTAAGGGGTGGGAATTAAGAAACAACTTTTAGCCAACTGCACTAGAACCGCCAGAGGTCGCTGTATACCTAAAACCGCCAACGGGTCAAATGTACCCGCTATTGATTTTCAAGGTACAATGTTCTTTTATTTATCATGTAGAACAGTGAGTTTTGATCGCACAGGGATAAAACTTATACCAATAGAATCTGTGGACTCTCAGCTTTTCATATGATATAGTTTGTGCAGATAGCATGAAGTATAAAATATCGCTACCAGTGCTGATTTAAACGCTTGGTGTTAGACTTGTGTTTTGTTTAGGTACAAATCTCTATCCTTTTCAATCTGACTTCATATTGACAATTTTTAACAACAGAGGGTGCTACTTTCAGGAAAAGTCACAGACTGGGAGACTTGAATATTTTATTGAAAAAAAGTGACATACAATCAAAAGACAAAATTGACCCTTTGGCGGTTCTAGTGTTAAGGACATACGTTTTAGGGAGTTGACACACACACTGGCTATTTGACCTTTGAGCTACAGGACAACCTTTCCAGCGGCCGTGTTGAGATGATGAGGAGGATGAATGAGCTTCCTCAGCTCCCCCTCCTGCTTTTCAATTCCCCTCGCTGTAGGTTTGTACGGCAAAACACTATGAGGAAAATTCCTTCTCCGTGACATTCTCACAGATGCTGGTTCACGCCAATGGGTTTCCCTGCAGGTTCGCTAGGGAGAATGATTTGTTTCTGTGTCTTTCTCCATTTGTCTTCACTGTGCGCTGGTAAAAGAAAGATGCCATTGAGCAATATTCTCAATTTGTCTCCTCTTGTCTTCCTTCGACTTGTTCTTTTTCTATGTATGGCTTCATAATCCTTTAGAATACAAATGCTGTTCACTTAGTTGTAACAGAGTTTCCATTTGTATATCATCTATTTAGAAAATTGTGGTTTTGTTGATGGCGATGTCAATGGAGTGTCAATCATGATACATTTAGGCCCAATCCCAAACCACTCCCTCGACCCTACCCCTCCGTGACGGAGTGAACTCCGTCTGTAGCCAAACTCGCAGCTGAACGAGGCTCCCTCCTGTCAGATGGAGGGAGTAAATACAGCGGCAAGCTTTGGGACGGCCTCCCCTCTCTCCGGCAGAAACAGGAAATGCCGTAACTGTATGTAACAACGGTTTCAAATCAGCATCTATTTGACAAAAAATGTTAATTAATAACTAAAATAAAACTCCAAACATCTTTAATTGTGTTACTTTTTTGTAAAGCTCTTTTAGTTTTAAACCTGATGTTTAGAAGCTTCTTAGTTTTTGCAAAAGTCTGTACATATACACAACTTTATAATAAAATGCACACATTTACCTTTTTCTAGACTAAACACAGGTATGATCCTAAGTTAAAACATATGAGGCTATCATGAGGTTGTTAACATCGCAGTTTATCAGTGGATGTATGCTGGAAATACTTGTTAACAGCTTGTTTCCTGACGGACACACACAGCGTTGACTCCGGTCAGGTAGAGACCGGTCTCCAGTCAGCACCGCTGCAGACTCGCTGTTTGAGGGCTTGATAGCCCACTCCCCCTCCACACCGCTCCACATTCGTTGCTTTGGAACATTCCTCAATATGGCGGACCCTCCGCGTGAACGCGCAAACGGAGGGGTAGGGTGTAGGGGGCGATTTGGGAATGGGCCTTCAACATGAAAACTCTTAATGCAGCTCCTAATTGAAAGGAACTCATTTGACTTTAAATATTTTCAAAGTAACAAAGGATACATGAAAGTCAAATCCTATCTTCAGTTCCTCCAATAACCTGCAAAAAAAACCCTGTGTGGCTATTTGTTTTTATTTTTAGATGTTTCTGGTTAGGTTGCTACTGGTAAAGCTGACACAGCATAAGGCTTGCCATCAAAATGAAGAAAGGGCTTTCAAAGCGAATAATGTATTTTCTTTTAAAATAACTCAGAAACCCTAGGGTTTGTCTCTGTGGACTTACAGTACAGGAGACCAGCATGATGTTATATCTGGCATGTTAGAAGTAATCAGATACTGGAGATTCAGATTGAATCAACTGCATCTCCAGTTCAGGGTACATTTCACAATAATGGACCTCTGGCTGTACATTATCAAACAGTTTATACAAAAGAAATCAATAATTTGGCCAATATGCCAACCTCCTTTAAGAGAATATGATTAAAATCCATAGAGAGCCCTGCAGTGGTGTCTTATTCATGCTAGTAGTTTTCTAAAAAGACATAACAGACTGTCAAATTCCATGATGGACTATTCAGAACTGCATCTTCAACAATTTAGTGACATTTTATAGTCTGTACTAACAAAGGCTTAATTTCTAGCTAGCTAGTAATCAAACGCCATTATCCTCTTTACCTTTAGTCCTTTAAGATAGATTTATTTTTACAATAAACACACTAGTTCATAGGTCAAGAACCACGGACACCTGGTGGAAAGAAAAACTCCTGCAATGAGCAGTTAAAGAACGGTTGACGAGTTTGTTTGATTGCACTATGGCAACCTTTTCTTTACCTCTAAAATTAAATATTTGTACGTTTATCTCACACTTGTATCCCTGCAACTTAGTTTTTTTAAAATGTGTCTTCATTTTCATGTAGTGTTGATTTAAAACATTTGTTCATAGGCAAGTTTATTTATTTATAAGTTCATAAGTTCCTTTCTTATTTTCCTTTTTCTTCCTCCAAAGTGTTTTTCTGTCTTATCTTGTTCTAGTCCCCCTCCTCTGACTACCTTATCTCCTAGTGTTTCCTTTCACAGTTGGATTGCAAGGAATATGCTTTGTTTCTGCATAATTGTGCTAGCTCTCTGTGTGTGATACAGTATGTAGTTCCTTTCTGCATGTGTGTGTGTGTGTGTGTGTGTGTGTGTGTGTGTGTGTGTGTCCACCCTGCTGTTTAAATGCTCGAGGAGGAGAATTGGAACCAGGTTACTCATTCATTTCAGAGGACTGGGATTGTGGGGAGGAAACAAGAGAGAGGAGGGAAGAAGGAGCTGGAATGGGAAGAAGATGAAGGAGAGGAAATGGAGCGAACAGGATGGATAAGTCAGCATGTGGTCGGGAGGAAGAGAAGGAAAGGAGGTGGAAAGAAAGGAAAATGGAGCGATGGAGTGGAAATCAAAGCTAAAGGTAGGGGAAAGGTTGAGAGAAAATATAGGATGAGAAAGGGCTGTAAAAAAGACTGAAAATTCAAGGAGTGAAAAGTGACAAGCTGAAGGAATCAGCGATGCATTCATCCAGAGCGCCTCAACCATTTTCTGCAGTTCTCTCCTTTTTTACATCCTGTTATCGATTTCCACAAGATTCAGAGGCATAACAGCAAGGGTCGTATACTAGTTGCTTGTGAAATACATTCTTCTGTACATGTATGATGTAACCGCACTGGGCCAAAAATGTAATTGTGACCTGTCCTCACAAAATCAGTAATTTCGACCCCAAAATACATTTTGAGTTACGAAGTTAGAAAAAGGTTTCCAATGATATCCTTTCTGTTTTTTTCCTCCAATTATTCATCCAAATATTTCACATAAGATGATAAATGTTACCAAGACGATTATGAGAAAAAGGCCTTCAAAGTTTGCCACCACCATCAAGGACCACCACTGGATTAGCTATGATTCTTAAATCTTTATTTGTCTTTCATAATGTACAACAGTCAGCAGATGGATGACTGAGATCCATATTGTCTTGAGAAGGCTCACTGATTTTAAGCATCGAGGACGAGGAGAGTTTTTATTTGGAGGAGGAAAAGTCGGGCGTCAGAAAGTTTGAAAGTGTGAGTCTGTGTATTTCCCGAGGAAACACACAGACAACATACCACTTGCCCCTGCCTTTAAGTCTGCCGCTCGTCAACGCTTCAACGCTGTATGTATCATCTGTATTTGGCGATAATGTTTTAATATTCTGAAATCCAAGGCTTTGATTTTAATAAAATCTGACGGAAATCCCCTGTCTCGGACCCTGCCATGTAACAATCAGCCTTTCATTTCATTCACTCAGATACTCGCCCCGCCCCCTTACTGTGTATCGCTGTGACGATGCAGTGCATGCACTGATCTCATGCTTCTTGACATGAGAGCAGTTTTCCAGCGGAGTGAAGAAAATATATGAACCTCACGGGAGTCACTCCTCAGTTTATACAGTGTTTTGTTTAAATTAATGCATCATTTAGTTACAAATATGTGATATATCTGAACCACAAAGTGGTCCAAAATGATTTTATTCATTTATTGGAAACATTTTGATGATCGCTTTTTTCGTTTATACATTTTAAGAATGGCGTTTATCTTTTTTGAGAATGAGTTCTTATTTTATTTAATGTATTTGGGTCTACAACAGATGATACACATGTTTGTGTCAGTACATGTGTACTAACAGAGGCGGGTGTGTGTGTGTAAATAACGGGGACAGAGCTGGCTGCTGTCAGACGATCAGCTGTGCGATCAGCTGTGCATCACAAACGGACGTAGCTTCACGTGGCGCTACGGAGGAAAGGACGTCCCATGGCTCTTAAAACTCATTTCCCTGCTTCTCGTGGTTTCCTTGCATCCCTCCATGCTTCCCTGGTGGGAGGGACTAAACGCAGGGAAACGACGCAAGTGAGGGAAGCAAGGATTTAATTTAATCGACCTGAGAAGCAGCCTAGGAGATTCAGGTGATAGGGCGGGTGTTACCTTGGTTGGTTATTGGCTAATGGTTACACAAGCCAAAAAAAATGTTATGACATCATAAAATGGCCAAAAAGTGAGAGAATCTTTTTTCCTGAAACTTTCAGAATCTCTTTACACAGAGGGGACACATGTTTATGTATACAAGACATGAAAAAGTGGATTTTGCATAAAAGGTGACCTTTAAGGCCGAAGTATTACAGGAGGGGGAGACAGTGACCGCTTAAGTTTACACCCTGTCTTTACAAGCTTCAAAAATGTATTTCTCATCTGAATATGGCGATAAAAGTTCTATATTCTAAAAGTCAAGACTTTGTTTGCTTAAAGTCCCCAAAAACCCCAAATGAACCCAAATAAATATACGATTATCTCCAATTGTGCGGATCTGACTGATTTCAAAAGAGCAGGTCACAATTTGGACATTTGGATTGACAAAGGTGTTTGTGCTTGCATTATTAAAAGGATGAATTTACTTCTTATCGTCATGCAAGTTGCACACTTTTGTATTAAAATAATTTGTTGTCAAACAGTTGCCTGTTAGTGTGCATTAGACAAAAAGCATGATTAGCATTAATAGGACTCATGTTGGCGTTCATCTGACCAATAGGAGGCCACCTTTCACTATCTTTGGACCTCTGTTTTGGTCACGACCAACTCCTTAGAAAAAACATTGTGTTCCTTAACTGCCACTGTGTACACCAGTTAGTGCCTGACTTTGATTGTTGCTACAGTAAATGGTTTGATTAAAGCATTGAGACTGAACAAGAAAAATGCGCTAAAACATGCTAAAATGCGCCTTTGCGTTTGGGGAAATTGAAATTGGCCGATAATGTTCTTATGTGATGTGTCACTACAGGGAACTCCCTTTGTTTTAGACATAGCCATTTTGTTTATCATTAGTAAAAAGTATTGATAAGAGGAGCTTTAAGCATAAGACAAATACATTATGGATTATAATATGGATGTCTCATTAATACGAGTGTCACAAAGTGAATAAAGTCAGTATGTTAGACGGATGGTTAAACCTTTTATATATTTGTTGCATGTTACATATAGTGTTGTGATTTTAATGTTGTGCGCTATATAGCGATGAACTCCTTTATTTGCATGCTTGTTTAACCTCCTCAACGAACTGTCACAACAAAGACACAGACACTGCTGATTGACACACCGGCACCCAGTGAAAATCAGCGATCTCATTCGCCAGTTGCCAAATCCACTCCCCCATAAATACGCCGACTACCTGCTAGACGGAGCTATTCTTCTCTTGACAGTTGCTGCCTCACCTCGCCGCAGATCGGACCGGATCGGATCCCTCCTGCTCCTCCTCCTCACCTCGCCGCAGATCGGACCGGACCGGATCCTTCCTGCTCCTCACCCAGAACGGACCCCTGCAGTTCCTCTTCTAACCATCGGATTCAACGCTCCAACTAACTCCAAATTAAGGGAAGTGACTATTTCTCCTGCTTTTGGGCGTCTAGTTTTATGTCACTAAAGTTACGTTGCTGTCCCCTGAGTCTCCCTTTTGTTTGTTACCGAGGGCTCCGCGACCAGAGGCTGACCGACAGAGTGTGGCAGGCCAGCAAAGTGGAAATCCCGGCACTGGATTTCCTGGAAGGGACTTGAACATTGCACTTCTGCCTGGCTAAAAAGGCAAACCGGAGTGGAGTTCGGTTCCAAGCGGACAGGACTTTCAGGATTTTATAAACCCCTGCTTGAACTGTATTTCTGTAACTGGTTTACTATTTTAACCTTATGCTATTTTAAGTATTTATCAAAGGAGTGTTTTTAAAGTAACTTTGTATAAATAAACCATTTTACACATATTGTGCTGTCCTTCTCGCTGTATTGGTGTGGCCGGGAATCCGAATCTTTTAATATAAATTTGACGTTAACAGGCCTCACTAGGCTGTTGCACAAGCATGACTGATTTCGGTTTGACTTGCATCTTTAAAGTACACAGCTTCAGGTTTCTACTATCCAGAGGAAAATAGGATAAGGGGTAGACTTAAAATAAACGATAAGATAATCTGAGTGGAACACACCCAAACTAATTTGCACATAAAGAAATAAAAGGTGAAATCCATTCCATCTTCTCAGACCTCAGCAGTAATCTCTTCCACTCACGCTCTTTATTTGTTCTGCTGTCTAAACTGATTCCACAGCCCTGTTATTTGTCAGCTGTTTAACAGCCGTGACACTCGGCCAGTGCTGGTAGGAAATGGAGACGGACAGAACTGCAAATTATACACAGGGTGCATTCAGCCGAGCTGTCTGATACTTAGACACATGGCTAATGACTCCAATAGACCTCCTTCTTTTGTGTTAGCTTGTACTCCGAACAAACACTCTTTTTTTTACTGGGAATAGAAGTAACAAAAGTGGGTACTTCAGTCGGAATGTGTGGGATGACGTAGACCCAAAACGTGTGTGTGTGTTCCTTGGTTTTCTTCGGGTTCTTTTTTCAACCAATCTTAATTTATAGGCTTGAGGTACCAAAAGGCTGGTTTTTCATCCAATACAAATTCTTCAAAATATATTTTTTTCTTTTTATTCGTGTCCTGTTTTGTTCATCAAAACATTTGCAGATTTAAGATGTGTGCCAGCCCTCACAATGATTTGAAGAAAAATATATCTGCATTTTTCTTGTTCTAAATGTGTATCTTAATGGCCTATCACACTTTGTATATAATCATCAGCTAAATTAAATGTAGACTAATGTCATGTAAGCTCACAATACAACTTCGAAGAATTCAACAAATCACCGTATCCTTTTTTACCTGTGAAGCTTGTTTTTATGACAGTTTTCCTCCTTCCTTCCCCTCCTCCTGACACTGCTCTTCTTCACAGATCATTACAGATGAAAATAGCATAGGTAGATGGAAAGGTGGAAGGAGGAGGGAAGACGAACACAAACCAGTGAACACGCCTCCTCCTCCTACGTGTCATTTCTCTGATACAGCACAGTGAATCTTTATGTTGTTGGAGTGTGTCTGTGTGAAGATGTGTTCTATTTTCTGTGCACATGCATTTCTACACCTTTTCTTAAGTATGCAAATGTTGAGTAGTTGTGTGGTTTTTGATTTAATGTAAAGGTTGGAGACATTTTGTGATAATGTTTTAAAGGAAAATAACTGGTGACTTTAGGTCAAGGACAGATGAAAAACATATTTTTTGTTTTGTCTATGTTTGAGGCATTGTGCGCGAAAACCATCAACCCAAACAAATCACTGAGGCCGATGCAATGCGCATTTCGATACGTTGCCAATGATACGATACATTTGAAGCACCAGGCAATGCGATATGATACGATTCACCCCTGTTGCGATACAGTTCGATACATTATTACATTACATTACATGTCACTTGTTAGACTCTTTTATCCAAAGCGACTTGCATACATTCAGTACTGTGGACAATCCCCACAGGAGCAATTTGGGGTGAAGTGTCTTGCTCAGGGACACACCGACATGCTGACTGCAGTGGGACTCGACCCCGTGGTTCAAAGTTCAGCACACTAAATTCAGCGCACAATTCCACTGAGCCACAGCCTCCCCAGGATACGATTTGATTCAACATTATGCGATTCAACACAATGCAAAATAATGATACAATTCAATATGGTACGACAGAGGATTTTGTTGTATTCCTTATATGCAGCAAATCATAAATTAACAAAAAAGTGCTTTACATATTTGGTTCTCTCTACTAGTACTGCGCATCCCATTATGCTGTTTCTTTTTTACCTTAAAAAAAACAAACACTTGGACCTTTCACAAACAGGCCTTTTCATAAGTGTAGTAGTGTTCTCTGTCTCCAGAGTACAGTACAATTGTATAACACCTCACAGTTAAACAATTTAAGGATGCATTGCCCATGATTACCATCGTGCAATGCCCATACAGCTGCCAGCCTGATGTGCTTAACACTCATTCATAGGCTAACTCACCAGTGAGCAGAAAGCAGTGGTTTCTATATGAACAATAAATAATACAAATAACCTTTCACAAACAGGTATTTCATAACTGCTTACAATTGTAAGGAAGAAATGTAAACTATTATTGGCAGTCACAGTCTGCTGTAAACTAAACGCCACTCTCTCTGACAGAACACCTCACTGAGTGATTTAGCTGATATGTCTTACTTTCAAGTTTTTCTTTTCAGACGCAGACCCCACGTTGTACTAGCCTACTTGTGTACTTTAAAGCGGCACGGCATCGTTTACAATTTGCGAGCGATTTTTCAAGTGTTTCTCTTTCTCCTCGGCTTCCATGTTTGTTGATAACTGAGACTCTCAGCCTCCGTAGTGGCGAAGCAAATATCAAAGATCGTCTCTGCTGAGTGCTGACAGGATGCAACCCAGTCTCGCGGCATTTCGTGTTATAGTCACGACATTTAATCTATTGATTCGTGTTCACCAACACGATTTGCCCCTTTTTTTAGTGTCACAGAACGATTTTAAAAGCAATGTATTTCTATTGGCAGTGTGTTTCGTGCCTGCAACACGTATTTTTGTCCGGTCGGGTCTTGGAAGACCGGAAGCTGTGTGGTTCATAAAACATGCTCACATTGCCTTTCGCCGACATGGACGGATGCGGTGCTTCCCTGAGCTTCAAATACCGCCGCCGATGGAAATACATTGCAATCAGTTGAAAGCTCTTTGCGTCCGTTTATGAATCGGAAGGAGACACGGTGCGTCACAACTGCACGCCAAAGGACCCTGACCAAGCGTCGCTATTGTCTGCGCCATCTTGAGTACCGTCCCAGTCACCTTATGTTTGCCAGAGGATCGAGGAGTGATAATCGAGGAACTACCAGACCATCCTCCGGTGAAATCCTCAGACACTCGTCCCGCCCCCTTACTGTGTATCGCTCACTGATTGGACGATGCAGCGCATGCACTGATCTGGCTGCTGTCAGCTGTGAGGCGTCATCACAAACGGACGTCGCTTCACGTGACGCTCCGGCAGAAACGACGTCCCATTGCTCTTAAAACTAATTTCCCTGCTTCTCGTGGTTTCCTTGCGTCTCTCCATGCTTCCCTGGTGGGAGGGACTAAATGCAGGGAAACGATGCGAGTGAGGGACGCAATGAATCCATTTAACCGAAGTGAGATACACCTCCTGCCTCCCACGCTGTATCCAGTTCTTATTATACATCCATGGTTATACCACAAGGTGAGTTCTTTTTTATTTCCTGCTCCTTCACACCAAGCCCCCAGGAAGTGCGCCGGACTCTGTGCTGTTTATTTAATGATAAAACATGATGAAACATACAGTAATTGTATAACTGTTTTATTGTGAAAATACTTCCGGTTAGCTTCCGCCTGTGGTTAAAGTTTATTTTGAAAAGCTATTCCGGAAAGGTTCTCCGAAATACCAACAGTAGCTTGACTTCAGGCTTTACGGAAAACACGATTTACAGACGTTAAAATGTATTAAATAAAAAGTCATGAAAGAGATAAGGAGGAGAAAAGGCCTGTGGAAGTAAGCAATGAATGTAAATGTCGAAATCCTCTGTTATGTGCGATATCGGACATTGGTGAAAGGAGGACGGAAGATTACGTCACAGCCCCAGAGAGGAGGAGCAAAGGGGGATGCAGGCAACCGGGAAAGACGAATGTGTGTGGAGTCTCTTGTGCACGGCGGCCACTGGGAGAGGAAGCTGCAGCCTTTCTCTCCTCCTGTCTGATTCATTACCACGCCATTTTAATTAAAGTACCCATTTGAAACTTATGCCAGAGACTCCATCGGTCTCATTTATCCTAAGCTTCTCTCCTGGACGCGAGAATAACGAATACCCTAATACCCTAATAGTGCCCAACAGTCGTTGTGTCCAAACGGCGGTACTGCAACTTCCGTATCAGTCCGTGACGTCACCCGGCCCAAAATAACTTTTTCCTATTGACTAACATGGGGAAAGAGACGTCTGTAAATCAGCGGATAATTGTTTTTAAACTAAATAAACTACCCAGTATGAACTATTTTATAGCCCTTATTATAACCATTAAGTCCTTAAAGTTGTAAAATGCACTAAAAGCCGAATCTAGATTTATTTTCTCTCCCCATTCATTCTATTAAGCCGAGAGTGGGCAAGGGGCAACTCAACTGCGCATGCTCTAGCCAGGCATGACGGGTAATCTGTGACGTTTCACTCTCTCCAAAGTTGGGCCATTTTGCCTTCAAGCGCCAATGACCAGCTCATAGGAAAGAAAGAGACCCCGCCTCCCACGCTGTATCCAGTTCTTATTATACATCCATGCTTCACACACATGCTCTCTCCAGTACAGGTTAGCTCTGAGTGTTAGCGATGCTAATGTAAACACCGACCATATTACGTCCAAAACAGTCGGGCATTGTTTCTGATAGCAACGTTTCTGATAGTGCTGTGGGTCCGCCGCCGCCGATTTGACGTCATATCGGCCGCAAATCTGGATCAGCTCCGTTGTACCCCCGTTTTTTGAGATTTGGGTACGGAGGAAAAGAGAGAGGGTTTTATTTTCTGACGCTGCGTGAGTTCCCTGACACACCGGGGACACATATTTATGTATAAAAGACATAGAAAAGTGCATTTTGCATGATAGGTCCCCTTTAAGGGTACAAGTGATAATACAAGGCAAACAACGTCCATTATTTCTGCATGAAATGTTTTGACTCATGGGAGGGATCACACACTGGCTTCACATTGGGCTGTTATATGACTACACACGTTCACACACACTTTAACACAGCCTGTTCCATTTAAACTGGCACTCACAATCCAACATTTGCATCACGCTGTGCTTTTGTATGAAACAAACACCAATTACCACCCGGTGTTGCTAACATTTGTCACGTTTTCTCTCTGAACTGCGTAGTGGTGCTGCAGTAGGTCTAACATCTTATGAACACACACACACACACACACACACACACACACACACACACACACAC
>CALSBZ010046929.1:763746-776850 GCA_943591055.1 Gobionotothen gibberifrons
TGTATGACTTGGTCAACATAGTGAAGACAAGCAATCCAGAAAGATACATTCAGAAAGTCCTGCTGTTGTCCCTTACACTGCCCTTGAGCAGTGCTTCATGCGAGAGGGGATTTTCACATCTTAATATAATAAAAAGCAAGTTCAGATCCTGCCTGTCAGACTCTCGCCTCTCATCCCTGATGCACATCCATTTGTCTAAGGTGACAACAGAGACTTTCGACCCAAAACCAGCTGTTGATTTGCAAGCAGCTAATCGCAGACTCAACCAGAGAGAAAGTAGTAGGCCTACATCATCAGCTAGCATGTCTAACAGTGAGGAGAACAGTGAGGGGGGTAGTGATGGCAGCTTGTAGGATTACTGGTCGTGCTAATGTTGTCTTGTGTTCACCTCTGCATGTGTGTTCAGTGCCGTGTGTCTGGCAAATAAAGACCCCCTCAAAAGTTACGGTTTATTTCATTTTAAGGATGAGCACCAAGCAACATCTCCAGGTGCTCCTTTGAGAACCAGGGCAAAAAAGTTATGTGCACCCCTGGCTATAACGTCACTGCTTTAACATGTGTCTATCAAACAGAACCCAACCCTTACTTCAGCTCTTTATGAACCGCAGATACTGTTTTAGTGTGTGAATGTGTTTGTAAAGGTGTGATGACGACAACATGTGAAAGGCTTAATGGACACTGTTAACCTTTCACAATGTTCTCTGCCCTCAAGGCCTACCTGCACAGATAATATGCAAGCACACAAACACACACACACAAACACACACTGAGGTCGCGGTTTGATTCCAGACAACCTTCTACTGTCCACCCATGGGTTATTGTGTCCAAAACGGCTCCTGCAGTCCACACAGGTTGCCGTCTGCTCAGCCATTTGGAGCTCTGCTTGTGTCCGTACCAAATTCTCTAAAGTGTCTGGTGTAGGGCACTGTCACTATACACACCCAGAAATACACACATATTTAACTACAGGGACACACATGCTCAAACCACATGTGCTTGTTTGTACAAAGGCACACATACCGTTTGCTATCTTGTGCTAATTTGAGGTCTACATCATTCTGGGCACAGAAGCGTTTAAGAGTTTATCTGTGAAAAAGCCCGACATGAAGCAAATGTGTGTGTGCCTCCCCTGTGTGAACAGGCATCACAGAGCAATAATGAGCTTAGCTTTTTCCAATATAACGGTGGTCTCCAGGAACAATGTATAAGTCTACATTGTTTGTATTGCCATACGTTAAGCCAGTGGTTCCCAACCATTTTCAGTCAGGCCCCCCTTGGGTAATTGGAAATATTTTCGAGCTCCCACGAACCCGGTTTGGTAGAATTAATTGTATATAGTTGTACAAACATTACATTTTCTCTGCTAATAATAACAAGACAAAAAGATCCAACTAGAATTTTTTTCTATTATAATTTTATTATGGATTGAACAACAAAACAAAAGTGCTTGTATTGGCAAATGATCCTGTGCCACTGTGAAATAATGAGGCCTAATTGAAACAATTACAAATACTGCTTATCGATCCGGTACTACATTGTTTTTATAGGTTATTTTTGTTATTTATTGTATGTATAGTTTGGATTATGGGCTGCTAGCACACATGACATACCTGCAGTGGTGGTAGTAACTAAGTAGATTTACTCAAGTACTGTGCTTATTTTGAGGTACTTAAGTATTTCCACATTGCTTATTTGTAATTCTGCTCCTCTACAGTCTAGAGGTAAATGGTGTACTTTTACTCCACTTCATGTATTTAATATCTTTAGTTACTTTACAGATCTGGAATAATGATGTGAAATATAATCAACTCTTAATTCAGACTTTAATTACACCTGGAGTAAATTCACAAGCTACCCTGCAGTATACTGCTTTTACTTAAGTACTTGATCTGAGTACTTCTCCCACCTTACACGTAATAATTGGGGCAACAGAACTCCAAGTTAAGGAAGTTGAAAACGGTGCATTTCTCCGTATGAATATGATGCCTTTTAGCCAGCTGATGGACTGATTGCTCGTGTTTCTGCGTTTATGCGAAAATACTTATGGCAAATGAGCATTGACCACATCGAGCCTTGTAAATTGACACTTTTGAACACTCTGTTCTCCACCGGTAGATCTCTGTGTGCACAGTGCTGCAGCACGTCCGTGAGCCAGTCCACCTGGCATGGTGACAGTTTAGCCAAGATTCTGTCACGTGTGTTTGTGTGTGTTTCTATGTCCGTGCCAGAGAGGAAGAGTGACAGGAAGTTGCGACAATGACCAGACACCACTTATCAATTTGCACAACACACATGGTCACAATAGAGGTATGTAGAGTTTTTTCCACATCTCTTTTTAGATTCTGCCAATACTCATGTCCTATAAAATGTCTTTGGTGTGTGTATGTGTGTTTTAGGAAGATTAATCAATGTGTGCCCTCTCAGCGGTACAGTATGTCTATAATATAATGTGTGTTCATTACAATGCTTTAAAGCTGTTTGTGTTCCTGAGAACTCAGCACAAGTACCTGCTTGTTCTTTGTAATTGCCTGTCGTTTAGTTTTCTCTGCTGTTGTTTAGACTGAAGTACAGGGTCTGAGGGCACAGAAAAGTGTCAATTCATTAGCAAGACACAGTTAAGAAAAATACTTCACTTTACAATATCATACTTTGTGTAAAAGTGGTTTCACAAGACAATTACAACCATAACCTGTTTTTGTCCCAGCTAATTTGTATAGGTGGACTTGAAGTTAGGAATCGAAAGGGATCCTTCAACAAAAAGCAATGGGATTTCCCGATTGGATTTTGGTATATTGCAAAAATGTATTGTTCTCATTGTTTAAAAGTGTGTGTTATGGTTATGGCTCTGGTGTGAAATAAAGCACAATAATTACATTAAAGACTGTTAACCTTTTTTTAAGAAAAGTATCGAAAAAGAATCGGAATCGCAATTCTTGACTTGGTATCGGGATCGAAACCAAAATGTTGGTATCGTGACAACACTACCTCAGACGCATTATCAAGTTCTATTTATGGATCAATGTTTACCAGAAAGGGAAGGTATGAGATTTAGGTGGAGGACATTCGGGTAAGGGGGGTGATTTGAAGACAACAACATTCACAGAAATTGTGAACATTTTGATTTGACCAATATTAAAACAGTACCTTTCTCAAGGTACAAAGAAGTTGCCACCAAACGGAGATACCAATGTCACAAAGACATACACAAACATTACAACACATATGCACTTAAAACTGTTTTCCTACATTTACAAAAACACGAAATGTCCACACCCTCACACATTCACCTGAGATTTAAACACAAGTATATGCACACACACATCGGCCCACACTGTGAGTAGTGGGGTGCTTCATTAGTCCTGGTTAATAAAGTGTAAAGGATTTTCATTAGCGCTGACGAGCCAGCTGGCTGAGGACCGAGCTGACTGACAAGAGGTCAGGGAGGAGGGATGATAGGGGGAGGGAGGAGAGGAGAAATAAGAGACACAAGAGTCAAGTGTATTTATAGAGCACTTAAAGAAGGAAGCAAAACAAAAAGTGACAGAAAAGCATGGAAACAGGATAGTGATGAGAATAAATTAAAGAACGAATGAGGGAGAGAGATGATTTGCATGTGCAAGTAGGAAATTAAATAAACTTCTGAAGAAGAAAGAATGAGATGCAGGTAAATTCAAATATATAGAGAGATATGTCACATCTTCACCTTGCCCAAACTGCTGAATGTAGCAAAAAGGTGTTTAGCCACGGTGTGAGAAATTTGAAATGTGTTTCAGAGAGCAGTGGTGCCGTTGTTGTATTGAATATGAAAGGGCCATGTAGTATGGCAAAAACTGAGGGAAGGAGGATGGATGATTAATGGGGAAGGGGCGAGAAAAGTTGTGATCAGTTAAGTGTGTGAAGAGCAAGGAGAGTAAGAAGGGAAGGGAAGAAAGGATGTTTGAGGAATGGGTTGTAGAAAAGAAGAAACCTTTGTCTTGCCCAAGGACACATCGACATGCTGACTGCAGGGGCTGGCTGGGGATCGAACCACCAGTCTTGCGATTGTAAGACAACAATCTACATCCTGAGCCTAATTTGATTAGTTGACTAGTTGCTCATGAGGTGAGTCAGTAGTAGTAGTTGGGCAGGAAGACCTTTTTGACATAGCACTGTAGCTTTAGAGATGATAATATATAATAGTGGCAAAATCCATAGGGATTTGGCTTGGGAACCGGAAGGTCACCAGCTCAATTCCCCGAAAGACTAAGTGCTACAGAGGTGTCCCTGAGCAAGGCATCGTTCCCTACACTGATCTCCGGGCGCCGTACATAATTGCAGCCCATTGCTCCTAACACTAGGATTGGTCGGCAGAATGCACATTTCCCCTCTGGGACTATTAAGCGGCTATACAAAAAAATAGATAACTATTGCAAAGGTTCAACACTACATTTCAGATGCATGCTAGCCCTTTGCTACACAAACTATGCATTTCTAAGGGGCAACATGGGTAAAAAATGACCCGTATTGACCTACAATGTTATTGCATGCATGGCTGAGTGTTTCTTAGCTATATTTTTGGAAATCCATTTATTTAATCATTTAATATTCCAAATATTCATTAAATATCTTGTTTTTGACCACACATCATTATTTTCAATCAACCTTTCAAAATGTAGGAACTAAAACAGTTTTTGTATTAATACATCAGGTTTGCAGACATGGGTCAAAGACGAACCTTGTATGCAAGTGTGATAACAATGATTAAAAAAAAAAAAAACATAATAATAATTTTGTTTAAATAGTTATTTTATCAGTGATTTGGACCAAACAATAGATTATGCTGGGTGGTGTGTGTGTTTGGTCTTTTTAGCCCACATCTTTCCATTGCCCCTGTAATGTGCTTTTGGAGGCGGGGCATGCCCTCCATGCGCCTCTTCATTCACTATATAGACAAAAGTATTGGACCACCTACACATTACACCTACAGGAGCTTTTATGACATCCCATTCCAAATTCTTAGGCATTAATATGAAGTTGGTCCCCCCTTTGCAGCTACAACAGCTTCCACTCTTCTGGGAAGGCTTTCTACAAGATTTTGGAGTCTGTCTGTGGGAATTTTTACCCATTCATCAAGAAGAGCATTTGTGGGTCAGACACTGATGTTGGACGAGAGGCTGGCTCTCCGTTCTAGTTCATCCCAAAGGTGTTCAATGGAGTGGGGGTCAGGGATCTGTGCGGGCCAGTCAAGTTCTTCCACACCAAACTCACCCAACCAGGCCTTTATGGACCTTGCTTTCTGGGGCACAGTCATGCTTGAACAGAAAAGGGCCTTCCCCAAACTGTTTCCAAAACGTTGGAAGCATAGAATTGTCCAAAATGCCATGAAGCTCCCGGCACACAGTTTTCAATTAATCTAAATTCTGAGCTATGCTTTTCCCTCGATTTGGATGGCTTCATGACAGGTGGTATGTCCGGCTTCTTCTGGTGAAGAGTCCCCACAATGGTCAGGTTCTTCTCAAGGAGCTTTTCAGCCAGAGGGATACCGATGAAGAAGTTTTCCATTGTGATGTTGCGATATATAATAATATCGTACACTAGCGCAGGGCTCGACATTTTTTTTTCCGCTGGCCCGGAAGCAATATTTAGACACCCCGGGCCAGCATAACGTACTTTCCACTTGCCCGCTCGGGCCACAAAAAATATTGCTTTAAAAAAAAAAAAATGGTCCTGTGGTATTGGTATTTTGACAAGCAATTTTGTTAAATTGTTTAGTTTATTAACGCTGCAACATAGCGTTTCGTGAGGCGGTTGTCGATGTTGGGTGAAGCACGAGCAGGGTCTCATGAGCGGGAGCGCGCTCGTTCACTACAGACTTTCTTGCCACCTAACCATTCGCCAAAATGTTTTTAATACCAGCGGTAACCGGCCAAGCACCGGGCAAATAACAATCTTCAAATAAAAGAATGTCACCGGAGGAGTTAAAGGAGAGTGACAGGGAGTATGAGAAGAAGAGGGAGAGAAAGTTTCAGCCACACTGGCTTGATCGATGGAGTTGGCTTCAATATGATGCCAATATAAACTAGAGAATGCAATTCCTGAAGAAATTGCTAGTGGGAATGCTTTATGCTGAAAAGCTGACACTGAATTGCTATGCTGAAATGTAATGTGTAAGAAGAAAGTGAAGCATTTAGATTGAAATGATACATGAACACTGGGGGCTTGAATGTGTGATGAGAGAAGAAAATAAAGTAAAAAGGCTTGGAAAAGTAGCAGAATATTTGAACTGCAAACTTTTGAACTAACTTGATGGCGAATGATCTGTTACCATGCCAACGGCATTTAATGACATCCCATAATACGCTTAGATGCGCTGATGGCTGCATCGTTACCAAACCTGTGAAGTTTTGGGCCGTTTGGAGCATTTTCACTGAAGTTATGAGAAAACCGTGTTTCATGGTGAGCATTGTGTTGCCATGGCAACGGCATTTCAAGAAATCTCAAAACGGTCCCGTAGATGTCTTCACGGCTGGACTGTTGGCACATATGTGAAGTTTGAGCACTTTGTGAACATTTTCATAGGAGTTATACATTACATTTGGAGGTTACATTACTCTCTCTCTTGCTCGCCCTCTCTTCTCTTGCTCGCCCTCTCTCTCTTCTCTTGATTGCCCTCTCTCTCTTCTCTTGATCACCCTCTCACTCTTCTATCACCCTCTCTCTCTTCTCTTGATCGCCCTCTCTCTCTTCTCTTGATCACCCTCTCACTCTTCTATCACCCTCTCTCTCTCTTCTCTTGATCGCCCTCTCGGGGCTAATTCAAAGGGTCAGTGTTAGCATTTGTGTTTTTTTTTTGGGGGGGGAAATGAAAAAAAAATATATATATATATATGGATATAAAATATTCATAGTTTATTAAATATTAAGGTTCCTTGAGACACAGTGTCGTGAAAAAAGCCCTGAGGTCCCGCTTAACCTGTTAAGCCCCAAGCCTGTTTTGCATGTTTCAGGCTTGAAAATGACATTCCCAGAACAAATGACCATATCTTCCCTTCTAAAAGGGTTAAATTAATAATCTTTTTTCTCAAAGTAATGATAAACCTGTGAGTTGGATGTAGAAAAGTCAGAATCAATATAGATGGTTTTTTTATTTTAAAGAAAATTCAGATTGAACATGGTAAAAAACTGTAAGTTATAGTGTCCGTCCAAAAAATATTTTGTACTTATAGTGAAAACTAACCTTGGATGATGGGTTAGTAGACTAAAAGCTTTAGGAATCCAAAGTACAACATATAATAAGTACCCTGTATCAAGATTGATGCAAAACAAGTGATATTTGACCTTTTTAGACAGATTTAGCAAAAAAAAACCTCTTTTGGGGTCATTTGGGTGGATTAGACCTATCTCTGGCCCCCCTTGCTCGATTTTGACATGTGACATCTCTTTCTGACCGTCAGAGCCCATGGAATCGAGGGGAAGTCCCACATAGTCCTTATTTGGTCATGTGTGTGTGTTAGACTGCCGCGTCAGTCAAAACGGGGAGCAGCAGCAGCAGGTGGCTACCATTAGCAGCTAACTTTGGTCTCCGATTTTTACATAAATATGGAATTATGGACTATAAATGAAAAAAATTATTATGCCCATACTTTCTCAACCTATGGATTAACCGATGCAGCAGCGTTTTTTCTCGTTTTAATGCCATTGAACACGTCTTTTGATCAGATTGACGGCTACGGTGAGACGATCTCCCGTAAAAGCTCCGTAAGGTACGTGCTGTGATGTCTGTGTTTGCTTCCCCTGTCGCGAGTTTGTATCTTTCAGTGTTGAGGGTGGCACCGTTAGATTCTGTGTCTTTACGATCATAAACGATGTGTTGGATGTGCAGAGCTAGGATAAGTAATAAGGGAGCTTGGAGTGATTTCCGGTGCGGTAATAGGTTAGCATGTTTCGCTCGGGGCTAATTCATTGGGTCAGTGTTAGCATTGTGTGTTTTTTTTTTGAAAAATAATTTTTTCCCCCCGTTATATGGATATAAAATATTCATAGTTTATTAAATATTAAGGTTCCTTAGACGTTGTTTCATGCAAATGACGCGATTTCGGGCCCGGGCACGGGTCCGTGGGGCTTAAGAGGTTAACTGTTCTTATACCCCCAGGCCTTCTCTGAACTTCCCCCAACCTCGAAGTCAGCTTCGATGAATACATCTATTGATATTTCAGAACGACCATTGTCTCTCTAACTGTGTTGACCCAATTCAGTAACACACATCATTTTGGAAAATCATGTGATCTCTAAATGAATATAGAAATACGCTGTATTAAACTTTCTGCTATAACACTATAGCTAAAAACTGTGAACACAGGTACTTTAGTCCCCTTTAATATATATTTTCTTGTGTCTGACGCGTTGTGAGAATGAACGTGCATATATATTTACTTATGTACGCGAGCGTGACACACATTGCAGACTGCAAGTTAACTGCAAGTTTACCTTGACTTTCTAATGCTTCTAATGCCATTTTTGCCGAGGTTCAAGGCATTGACTACAGACAAACAGTGCCATTTATTCCACTAGTTCAAGCCATCATACTGTATTAATGTATTGAATGTGTGTGTGTATACAGGGGCGCCGTTTACCGACAGGCAAGTGCTTGGACCAGAAGGGGGCCCCCAAATAAGGTAGATTAATCCAATCCAATCCTACTTTATTTATATAGCGCTTTAAAACCTCCAGACCAAAGTGCTGTACAGAGAGATACATAAAATATTAAATCACACAGCTCAGTTCACAAAACATAAAATTAATTAATTAATTAAAAATAAAAGATACAAACACAAAACAAACCAGAATAAACGTAACAATTTCAACAACAACAAAAGATTTCAAAAAAAGAAATGAAAGATTATGAAGGTCCACAGCAACGACAACGTGAAACACCCTTTAATTTACTGCAATGACATGTCGGGAAACCCCCTCAAGGGGGCCCCATGCATAGCGCACCGAAACGGCTTCTTAATTTCAGTTTCAATGCTCGGCTCCGGGGGTGGGGCAGTGGTGTAGTGGGGATTTTTTTACTGGGGGGACGCTATTTTAATTAGGTCATCCCAAACAATGCCACACAAGTGCACTCAAAACGGGCAGACAGGTCCACAGAAACTACCGGTATGCTTAGCTTAGTCCTATCTATTTAAAACTCATAACAAACAAACAAAATTCCCAAAGTTGTCCTGAAATTAACTTATTAAATAAACAAAACGAAAAATATAGCCTACTTATGCAAACAACATTGAATCTGGACTTGAAATTATTCTGATTAGGTGTAGCCTACATTGCAAATAAGCAGACAGCGCTGCTTTTCACACACACACACACACCTTGGGTTTTGAAGACTGATAATCCGAAATGGATGAACAAACTTTGCAGCCCAGTTTCCCAGCTTTGCAGTCTATCCACGGGTATGCCTCTTGTTTCCTCCGCCACATCTCCTCCGTCCATGCATCTGGGAAAGGTGAGCTTGAGCTAGCTAGGGGAACGTTGCTAGCGCAGCTAACGTTAAAGGAGGGGTAGGTAAGTTTGAGAAACCGGCTCGAGATACACTTTTTGTTATATTCCATGGAATGCTCTTAATATCCTGATAGCAATGCATATTCTAAGTGCTTTGAAAAAAAATCCTTTGTGGAAGCCGTAATACTGTAAAAACTACGACCAATTATTTTAGCCGGGCCGGCTTTTTTAAGGAAATCGTTTTTATTTTTTATTATAATTACTGTGAAATGTATTATGTTTTTGTCATTATTACAACAAATACACACTTGCAACTGATAACACTGGCAATGCTTTTATATTTATTAGACTATTAAAAAAAAGATCATTCTCCAAATAAGTGGGGGTACCCCCGCGTCCAACGCCCACTACACCACTGGGGGGGGGGGGACTTTACTGGCATTGATCCGGACCATTGAGCTTGTATAACATTCACAAGTGGACCTTTAACAAAAAAGTTTGAGTACCCCTGCTATAATGTAATAAATAATAAATGCAAAAAAACGGTAGTTTTTGTCTATGATATACAACTTTATAAGCTATCAAATATGTTTTGCGGCTCCAGACAAAAAACATAGGTGGAAATGGGGGCAAAATGGCTCTATTGGTCAAAAAGGTTGCAGACCCCTGACCTACAATGTTATTTGATGCATGGGTGAGTGTTTCTTAGCTATATTTTTGAAAATGAATTTATTTAATCATTTAATATTCCAAATATTCATTAAATATCTTGTTTTTGATCACCACATATCATTATTTTCATTCTACCTTTCTTAATTTATGAACTAAAATAGTCAGGTTTACATAAATGGGTCAAATATGACCCATATATGTAAGTGTGATCAAAATGAAAAAAATACATACTATAATAATTATTTAGTTATAAATAATTATTTTACAATGATTTGGACCAAGAATGTATTCACTAAGGAATTTGATAGGAAGCTTTTATGTGTAAGCGATTGCCGTTAGGAACATGCTTACCGTGGACCACTTTTCACATGCCAAACTTGTCACAACTCAACAGGCTGCTTTTGCACTTCTGATTCATGTAAGTCTTATTTTACACTTCTTCTACCTAAGAAGATATTTGATAACTTGTGAAAGATAACTGTACATAATATTTTAACATTAACTGACCTTGTCATCCATTACTAGTGAGGAAGAGACTTCATGTCTATGTCAAATTACACAAGAGGAACGAACTGCTGCTACAGGGGTAGACATTAACCCTCTGAGACTCCATAGGACATTGCCGTTTTTGTATATTTTTGTGTTTTGCCTTATAAATTGTGATTTATTTACAGTAGAATCAAGTTTTATGATATATGTCACTCATTAGAGACTTATATACACTATAATAGGTGATATTTGCCCATAAAACAAAAAAACGGTGTTTGAATTTTTTACTTATTTTATTAAAAGGAACTGCTGACTATAATATTGAAAGGAACATTTAACACAGAAAATTGCACACATTTGTTGTCATTGTATCAGAACTGATTTGAAGATCCTAACTGATTATGTTCATTAGTTATGCCCATTCTTGTGGGCAGTGTCCATGGGCGTTTTTTTTTGCCTCAGCTGTGGTAAACTTTCTTTCCATACCTAAAAGCGCTCTAACTAACCATTTAATAAATTATTATGAAACAGAATAAATAGAACAAAATATATATTATACCTCAGTTTAGTTATAAGACCCACAGTATGTATTCTAACTTTTATTTTGTTTTCGCGGGTGGAATTATACCGTATTATATCTCGTTTCTATGGTTTCAGTACACAAAACATTGTAAACAGCGGAGCTGAGTCAGCTGACAGGCAACCCTCTGAATCAGACTCCGAGTGTCCTATTCAGAAACGTGTCTCTTACACTGTTGACGTCACAAACAAAGATGGTGGATGAGAATAGATCTATAAATGGATAAGCAATGCGCCAGAATCAAGGTGAGACCATCCACGTCTTTTACAACTTTACGCATTTGTTTCACCGAAATAAGTAAACGCCTCTCAATGAAAAACTCAATAGTTGTTTAGTGCCGTTTCTGTAGTACTAAAACATGGCATGTCTCTGGCTCAAACAGCTGAGAAGTTATGACGCTTTGAACACGACGTGATATTTGGGATCGTATACGGCCCTGTGGGTCTCAGAGGGTTAAGGGTAAAATTCCACTGGCCCAAGAGCATTCATCCAAAGAAACTGACTAATAATGAAGAAAATTAACACATTTGTTGCAATAGTAATTTATGCGCAAACGACATTACTACTTGTACTACAACATTTGAATCATCAGTTATTCCTCATTTTCCTCAATTTTTCATATTGTGGTCATTTAAAAAAAACGTCTGCTATTATCATTATTATGAGTATTATTATTTGTATAATGCGCTTTCTGCCTTCCTGTCATTAGGAGTTAGACATGTAATGGCCATGTAATAGCCTAGATTAGAACCTTCATTATCCTAAACTTCTGGGACATTTCCCTAAAGCGAATACCTTTATATTTTCTACTCTTCACTTACTTGTCAGCATAGGTGGGCATTGATGTACAGAGCCGACGAAATACCTTGTTTAGTGGGAATGCTGTTAACAGCATTCCAACTATCTGTTCTTCTACGCACTAAATTCTTGAATTTTATTCCGCCCGTTATTTTGCCGGTCTTCTCCTCCCGCATTGAACATCGCAGAAACTCCGTTCAAATATCAAAACGTTCAGCTCGGTCGGGAATCGAGTCGGGAATCGATTACTTTTATCATTCATAATTTTCATAATTGCAGAGATACATCCCATAATTCATCACATTTTTAACCATTGAAGTCAATGGAGAAAATCTTCAGACTTGAACAATCTTCATGCGACTTCAACTGTTCCTTCATACTTTCACTCAGAAACCTCATTCCAACTTTAAAATGTTACACATCTTTCTGACATTATTCGTGTAACACAACTTTTTAATCTGATTCTTACTTTTACGGCCCCTACACACGGCCGCGGGCGTTGACGCTTCAACGCTTCTGCCCATTCACTTTGAATGGGGTGACGTCACGATTCGCCGAACTGCATTCTGGGAGCAAAGCGTTGCTTCTCCCGCGGTGCTCGCTGCAAAAGTAGAGCAATGTTCTACTCTTGACGCCTCGACGGAGGCCAGTCAGCCAATCGAATCATAAGCCAGTACAAGCTCTAGCCAATCAAACCGCGTGCTTGTGTGTCTGGGGCGGGAGATTCATGTGATTGGTTATTGGTCGAGTTTCAGCCCAGCCCTCCGGCAAGCGATAACGCCCGTGGCCGTGTGTAGGGGCCGTTAGAGATATTAAACATTGTTCAGACCTTGGCAAGAGTCTTTCTTCAGATTTTAACATTAACTTGAGTGATGTCACAGCTAGAGTGTAGGAAATCTTGAAATGTGCCTTCATATTGTTTTTAAAACTGCCATAATTCCCAAACCCTACATTCCTGACACATAATTTTTCATGACAAACGTAGGAAAACATCTCGTAGCTTGAAAAATGACAAATAATTAACCTGTTAAGCCCCGTGCCTGTTTTTCATGTTTCAGGCTTGAAAATGACATTCCCAGAACAAA
>CALSBZ010046930.1:0-23452 GCA_943591055.1 Gobionotothen gibberifrons
TTCACACATGAACTCAATAAAAAGTAGCACTCGCTGCTCCCTGACTGGCAGCACTCTTCACCAATGTCTTAGGATTGCATTGACATTCTATGAGCCAAAAATCACTGCTCTTGTTCAAAACTAAAAATGTCACTTCTCCCATTGAGAAAGTCAGCGATGACAAATCACAAATGAGGTGATAGTAAGCACCTAGTTTATTATAGTAGACGGGTAGTGTAGTATTCATTCATATGTTAGTTATACCCTTATCCCTTGTTATGGGTTTGTGCACTGAAGGGTTTGACAGTTATTTTTGTATTTAAATGCACTTTGTAATGTGTCTGGGTCAAATGTGACCAAAACGTATAATTTTTTTGTTATTACTTGAAAAGTGAAAAAATAGTATTGCTACAGTACTACCTCTTTTTGTTACATTGGAGCTCTTTAACTGTTTGTTAATGCACTTTTTGATGTGTCATATGTATCCAATTTTATTTTGTGTATCAAGACATTTATTAAGACTGCTATTATTGTATTCAGTTAAATGCACTTTGTGATGTGCCTGGTTCAAAAAAAGAACCTGAATATTTTACTTCTAAAGCAAACAAATGTAATGCTACAACTGTGCACTTTTAGTTTTTTATGCACTTTGAGATGCCTCAGATTCTGTTAAATGAATGCTAATTTGTTGTGTTGAATGTCTGGCCCAGCTGAATTTTGTAGTTATAAAATATGGCCCAACTGAATTTGTAATTGAATCGCATTCTCACCGGAATAAGTCCCCGAGGGAGGATTAGGCAAATGAAGCCGCTGACGTCACTTCTTCTTCTTCGGGTTTACTGGCAGGCCGCAAACAACTTCACGGCGTAACACTGCCACCCCCACCTGCTGTACATGAAGCGTCTGTTCGCTCCCATGTTTTCTTTTATGTTTCCATAAGTTAGTCCCTCTCCGTTGGTGCGCTGGGCTAATGCGAGCAAATAAAATTGCGGCTTCACAAAAGTTTTCTGAGTTTTACAGGGCGTGGTTTGCAATTCGCCCAGCCAATCAGAAATTGTTAGCGTGGCCGACACACCCACGAACCATTTACTCCCCAGGAAAGTACTACCTCGCTAGCACGGACGATCTGGGGGTGAAAAGGTTCGCGCAAACTAGGGACTAGGCCCAGATCCTTTTTGGTGTGAAACCAAATCTCCCCCCCCCTATCGGACTAGTTCGGGGGGAAAAGTACTCCGGTGTGAAAGCGCTATGTGTTCA
Organism: Gobionotothen gibberifrons; assembly: GCA_943591055.1. Taxonomy (NCBI): domain Eukaryota; kingdom Metazoa; phylum Chordata; class Actinopteri; order Perciformes; family Nototheniidae; genus Gobionotothen; species Gobionotothen gibberifrons. The sequence goes on from CALSBZ010046930.1 coordinate 1,237, forward strand.
CAATTAATTTGAACTTTTCATCATCCTCATCATCATCCTGCTTTCCCGTTGGCTGACAGCTGTGAACACAGTGGGTTTAGTCCCCAGAGGAGTGTGAAAGTCTCTGGGGTTTCCTGTTACCGTGGGGATGTAATTACTTCAGGTCACACTTGACAAAATCATTATGTGGCCTGCCACTGGTGTCCTCTTTATTCTCTGTAAGAGATACAGTAGGAAGCTAATTGAAATCACTTGTCCCCATCACACACGCAAGTAACTATAACCAACAATCACTTAACATGACAGCGTGTGGAACACACACAGACACTTGTGACACTATCACAAGTGTCTGTGTGTTAAACAAACTGATGTGATGTTACAGGATGATGACTAAACACAGCTGTTCATGAACGGCTGATTAAATAATTAGACAAATATGACCGCTAATTCACTACAACTTTAAATGATATGCTAAAAGGGTAACAATGCAGTATTCCTTTGTTTCAGTAACATTGACTACTCAAGTAGTTGACTACCATAACCTGTCCACACTGTGAGCCATGGTCAACTTTTTATATATTAATCAAAATCTCCTTTTTCCTTGCCTGAAAATGATCATTTGAAAATGAAACATGCATTGTACATGATTTATAAGACATAAGGGCAAAAAAAAGACAAAAGGAGTTTCGTGCAAAAAAAACAACTTTTCTACATCCAAAGTCATATTAACATAACATAAGGCAGTGTTTGTCCACGACTAAATACACACGTATAACATGCGTAGTGGTAGGTGGTAGGGCTGAACTATTTTAAATCGAAATCGCGATTTTAAATGATGCGATTATCAAATCGCAAAGCCTGCAATTCTTTTTTTTTCTTGTGTGTCAGTCATCCACACCAATCAGAAGTGCTGTGCTCCACATGTACCAGTCATTGTTAACCAATCAGAAGTGGCCCATGATAGTACTGTAGGTCCAATCACCTGCCAAGTATTTTTGAAATACTTTTCCAAATGGCTTCCAATGGAGCTTTCCTAGATGGTTTGGTGAAACAAACCATCTGAGTCAGGTTAGTAATGCTCCATCACATGTTTTGCATCTATTACAGCAGCGGTTCTCAAACTGTGGTCCGTGAGGGTACTGCAGGTGGTCCGTGGAAAAAAGCTAAATAAAATCCACTTTTTATTAACAAGGATTTTCGGGGACCACCTCATATGTGACTAGCTCTATCAACATCAGTCGCATTGACCCGAAGAAACATTTTGAGTTGTATACACTGTCGGAAAGAGGAGATTCCTAGCTTTCTAATGATATCAGGCAGTGGGGTAGTGGTCGTTGGGCTCATCGGACATTTATGAGAGAAAATCTCTAATGTCCGAGTGCAAGTGAATGCACCACAAGACACCTTGTAACCCCTCCCACGTCCCTGGCGCGAGCATGGAAATATGATTGGCGGCCATTTCATTTGAACAGGACGGTGCAAAACGAGAAGCATCCGGACCCAAGTATACGGTACACCAGGGATCACCAACTACATTTGTCCAAGGGCCAAAATGTATCCAATAGACACTATTGCGGGCCAGCGATTTTATATAGCCCAGAATTTTGAAGTTGTTGACCGGGGGGGGGGGGGGGGGGGGGGGGGGTGCTAGTGGAGCACGCTCAGGTACTAAGGACTGCATAATAAGCTTATCAGACTCTTCACGATAACGAAGGATCACTTCTAGGCAGGGTTGGGGGGGTTACTTTGTAAATGTAATCAGTTACAGAATACATGCTCTGAAAGTAATCAGAATACAGTTACGTGTCTTAAAAACGTATTGAGATTACTTATAGAATACTTTTGGAATACACTTATTTTACTATTTTAATGGCTTATCAAGAGCACAAACACAACATCTTGGTGTCATTCTGGACAGCTACTCTCATTTGCACCCCACATAAAAAACATCACCCGGTCTGCATTCTTTGTACTGTCTTAAAACCTTTCCTTAGAATATGTTGTGAATTGTAAAGTGTCCTTGGGTGCTTTGAAAGGTGCCCCTAAATATAATGAATTATCATTATTATGTATTATCTGAAACGATGTAATAACTTTTAAAACTTTTTCCAGCCCCATGAATTCAGCAGCAGCAGGCCATTCACTTTGATTTGATCCCATTATGAAATGCCATCATTTCGACAATAAATAAATGCTATCTTGCACATTGTATCTAACCATCTCCGTTTCTAACTTTCAATATATTTTAAAAGAGATCTCTCTCTCTCTCATCTGCGTGAGGGGGCGGGGCCTCACAGACACGCTGCATCTCTCTCTCGCTCACAGACATGCTGCAGCGCTGTGCAGTGTGCACACAGTTCTGCCGGTAATGAATATTACATTTTGTGAGGAATCTTTTCCACCAATAATTCCAATAAGTATTCCAAAATGTATTCACTTCAGGTTTACGAAAGTAACTGTAATCAGATTACTCGTTTTTCAAATGTAACACCAGCTGAATAGTTAGCCTACTTGATTTTTGTATTCTGATTACGTAACGCCCTTACATGTAGGCTATTCCGTTACAACCCAACCCTGCTTCTAGGCTACTGTCCCGCAGCTCCTGCCTCTCTGTTGGACTCTGTCGCAGCGGGGCTACTGCTGTGGTGCGGAGCGCATTAACCAGACTCTTCACAACGAAGGATCAATTCTTCTTCTATTCATGAATATTTGTATAGATCCACCCCTGAGTAGGCTATATTTTTCGTTTCGTTTAATAAGTTAATTTCAGGACAACTTTGGGAATTTGGGAGTTTGTTTTGAGATTTAAATAGATTTTGAAAGTGGAGAGAGAGAGAGAAACAGCGCTGTCTGCTTAGTAGCAATAATGTAGCTCAAGCCTTTATGCAACTTAGGCCTATACATTGTTACTTATATGCCTGTGTGTCCATGGTTTTGAGAAGGGGTGCACCGAATGGGAAATTCTTGGCCGAAACCGAATGCCGAAAGGCCGAAAATGATTAATAGAAATATATAGTATATATAATGTATACATTTTTTACCAATGTTGTTCAGCTACCTGATTATGGAAAAAGACATGATTATGGCAAAACTTAAATAATAATCACTATTATGGGTCCATAAAACATTTATTCAGCACTTTTGAATGCATACAGTACATTAATTCCAAGTCAAGTGCATTTTCTTTTCTCTCTAGGATAACTACAACAAAGTGCATTCAGAACAAAGCCAAGGTGCTTTAAAACTGCATAAACATCTACAGATGAAGCAATTACTTTCGGACTCCAGCTTAGGTGTTCCTGCCTGCTGCAAGCCAACTCCCAGTTTGGAGGAAGGTCAAGCCCTCCCACTATTTTCCAAGAGGGCGTTGCCAGATTTTCAATTTCAGGTTTTAACCAGGAGATGGCGATTCATTCACAAATACAGAAATGATGTCGTACACAGTGGCTGCTTGAATGAAGAGCATTTGAACATATACAGTAGTCTTTATATATTAAATAATCATAATAATAATGTAAATGTTTACATTACATTAAACCATGCATTTTGTAATGTCAGCATTTCATTTAGAAGAAAAGTAGTTAGTTATTTTCATGTCGATGGACACTGAATAATATTTTTGAATAGAGGATTCATAATATTGTTTGCCGAGAACAAAATTAACGATCAAGCAGCATTTTAAATTCTAAATATCCCTGAAAATATAGCAATGACATTTCTGCTTCTATCTTTGCAAAACGAGTAAACAGTCACATTTGATCTTGATAAGGGATCAATGTGTGTAGTCTTTAATATTCAACATGATCGCTGGTAGATAGCCACAGAAGTCGTATCACAATCTGAGTGGATCACTGTTTATCACAGCTCTCCACGCTGCTCCTGGGCGGAGCAGCTGAAGACTTCTCCACGCTGCTCCTGGGCGGAGCAGCTGAAGACTTCTCCACGCTGCTTTGAAACTGTGAGTAAACAACGTGGTGTGTGTTAGTCGTATCTTGGCTCTCTGTTCGGTCAAATATTAAAGCTACATGTGTGCGTGCGTTTCGGAGAGTTTGTGTGTGTGTTCCTGCCGGTAATTAGCCGTGTCTCGGCTCGCTGTACGGGTAAATATTGAAGCTAAATTACACAACAACTACATGTCCCACAATGCATTTCGTTCTGTGACTTGTGCTGCTTGCGCACTGTCTTAATCTCAGCCATATTTTAACCGCCGGCCGACAGGGGGCGAAAGAGACGAGTGAGCGATACAGGGAGAGAAACACAGAAGAAGAGATGAGAGCGCAGCAGAGAGAAGCGGAGAGGATATCTGTATAGTTCAATGTTCATTGACAATACATATTGAATTGTACTTTCTTTATTTGATTGGCAGTCAGTTGTTGATTACATGCAGACGTTGATAAAGCTACAGGCTACTTCAATATCACACTAATTCATGAAGCAACTTAGACATTTTGATGTTCCGGACCTTTGCATGGGGACATTTTCTTATTCTTTGTCATGTTCTCAGTTCTTATTACTTTATTAAGGCCTGCTTCATAATGTACTGTATCTAAATGTGTGTTCTCTCTTACAGACAGATTTCAAAGAGGAAAAGGAAGTGTCACGAAGAAACTTGCATTTAATTTGATGTTATAATTTGTATGCATGCATATCTGTTGTATCCTGTATGTTTATACTTGAAAAAATAAAAATATTTCAGCATCTGAAGTAACTTTTATATACATTTGGGTGAGTAAATGAGAAAATGTAAAATGCGCTGTCCCACGGTAATTCAGAAGGCTCACAGGTCACATTCCGAACATTATTAATAATAAATAAAGTCGTAATGTTACGAGAATAAAGTCATAGTTACGAGATTAAAGTCGTAATGTTACGAGAATAAAGTCATAATTACGAGATTAAAGTCGTAGTTTCATAAGTGACTTGAGAAGGAGACAACAGCAGCGTCCAGCAATACAATGAGGAATGTGGAGCATCTTGTGAAGCAGTACTTTAGTTTAGGCTTCTCAAATAACGAAATAGTTGATCTTTTGGCACATCAGCATCAGATTATCATAAGTCTTAGAACTTTGAATAGGTTGTGCAAGAAACTATGTCTATTTTATTTCGAAGAAAGAACCAAACGGATTTGGAGGAGATTGTCTCCTTTCAGCTAACCAGGAAGTGTTTTAGCACACCACGTGACGGATCTGAGCGAATCACGTTCGACAACAGAAATGTTGTCGAACCCTTGTTCACAGGTCTCACTCATGGTCTCACTGCTTTCACACGATTTGCATACTGTGTAGAGTGAGCGATTAGTTTATTCCCTCAGACGCAATTCAGGGGGGGAGGGGGGGAGAAAGTGTTCTCAAAGCTGGTAAAGGTGCAGCTAGTTTGAATGACTTTGTATACTGCAGGGAAGCTTGTGAATTTACTCAGGGTGGAACTAAAGTCTGATTTAAGACTTGGTTATATTTCACATCATTCATCCACATCTGTGAAGTAACTAAAGGTATTAAATACCATTTACCTCTGAACTGTAGAGGAGTACAATAACAAAATAGCAAAACATTGAAATACTTAAAGTAAAGTCAAAACATCTCTTTTTATCACTCCATAAATCAGAAAACACTGTCAACAGTATGATTTGCCTAATGTGGGACAGTCCTAAAAAGGGGCATGGATTGTGCAAGAGCAATGGTTATTTACAGGGCTTTAGTCTTCTAATGCATTATTTTAGATATTTAAGGTGAAGGGTAAATTATATTAAATAATTGGGGGTATCTGGGGCGTAATTGGGGGGCTCTGTAAAAATGGTATGACAAAGTCAGGGATAATGTTAGGGATACATGTCTGAGTTTAAAAAATGGCAATTAATTTAAGCCCAAATATTCATAGTAATTTAATAAATCCTTCCAACACACGTTGTAAAAAATAGCCTAAATTAAGAAATCATTTCAATAGGTCAGTAAAAAAAAGTCGAATATGCATACATCTGTTCTTATTATACATCCATGGTTAGAACGACATTTCCGCATTCCAGCTGTCCACATTCCTGGATTCACGTCTTTCTCTTCCGACATTCCAGGCCTTCCAGCCAGGCCTTGGGGGACACACGCTGTAGTACATATGCCGGGCCTGTAAGTGGCGCTGTAACTCCCTCCACAAAAGCAGCGAAGAAGCATAGTTGTCATGGTTGCCCTTCTGTTTATTCTCCACGTTGGGGACAGAGGGAACCGGGCAGAGTTTTTCACCAGTCAATGTGTATTAAAGTTGAAATCTTCCGGACAAAATTATAAAAGTGCCGGTCAAAGGTCTTCTTTTGTTATTTATTGAGCTTTAAAACAAATGAATAACGACTCTATAGGCCTATAATATATACAATACACGGAGCCTCTCTTTTTCCTCCCTCTCTTCGGGCAGCTGTCTCATGCAGCAGCTTATCCAGTAATGAGTGACCCGGCCGACAGTACAAATAAACATATTTATAACTAGTTTAGGTAGTGAATATGAGGAGAAGAGAGAGGCGTGTGGATATAAGCAATTAATGTAACAAGTCGAAATCTGTTTTACGCGATGTCACAACGGACTATTTTTCTTAGCGGATGCATGTAAATTTATATCAATACATACAACTATTTTTTAAATCAATAAAAACATTTTCTAAATCCATAAAAGCATTTCAATTAATATTGGGAGTCATGTCGTTACTTTGTTGAGAATTTGGCCATGTAATAAACGGGATAATTTGCAGCGACTTGTTCCTTATGGGGAACACCCTTCATGCTGAGCAAGATCCCTCCGCTACACCGTCGAGGCTCCATTAAAATATACATATATTTGTAGTGAATTACTGACGTTCATATTGAGTTTAAGATGATGATTAATTTAGGATTAAAATTCGAGAGCCGGGCTGCATTTCCTCCCGTTCGTTTTTTCCGACTACAGTACATTAAGTTCCGCTGACCGCTGTACATCCAGCGTACTGTACAGTATCAGACTTTATTTCACATGAGCACCAGTGTGGAACCCCACTGCACCCCCTGGTGGATCAATGATCCATTGAAGCTGGCTTCATTATAATTACATTTATTTAAAACGGGGGCGGTCTCAAGTCAAGCTGGAGGCTTTCCCTTGAGCGAGGGCAGACCACTTACCAATCACTGCCCTCTAGGGCTGTCCCGAATACCATTTTTCGGGCTCCGGATATTCGGTAGTAATCAGCAGCGAATATTCGAATATTCGGTGCGGAGAGATTTCTTTTTTTTTTTATAAACCTTTTTTTTTATATAATTTTTTTTTTTTCGAAAGGTTTCATAACACGCTGCGAATCCGAGACACCTGACAACACGCTGTTATGCAGAAGCGCAGAAAGAGCATACTATTACGATTTATATTTATTTATTGTCTCAGTACTCGCATACATTAAAACTAAATGTGTCCTCTGCATTTAACCCAGCCGCAGTCAATCTGGTTCCAAATTCCGTCTATAACGTTTTACAACCTGAAGAGTCAAACAAAGATACAAAACACATATTTCTGTTAAAACTAGGGATGCACGATATTGGGTTTTTGAAACCGATACCGATAACTTCCTGCTTCTCAAGACCGATACCGATAACCGATAATAATATTATATATATATATATATTAAATGTACCTGTAGTTTTTGCACACCTGGTGGTAGACTAGTAGTGAGCAAATGACATGAGCATTACTACTATGAACAAAACAAAGCCAAGAACAGTTTTGACTCTTCAAAGTGACCATATTTATTTTCCCAAATAAACATAATTGAGTCAATCAGTCAATGTTTGTAGTCTTTGTCCAGCCACTGCGCCGTCAGACCTAGCATGCCAACGGGGCTAACATCACTGGTCCATATGTCCGTGGTGAAACTTATGTCCCGTATATCGTTATCGATCAGAGTATGAAGGAGTGTGCATTGCATTTGTTAATACAAATAGCAAGCGAACTATCTAACTCTGAAACGTTGAAATAGTCCCATACTACCGACGACATGTTTGTTTACTGTCCTGGCTTCACGGCTGCACACCATTTACGTCACAGCCAGGCATGAGTTAGGGAGTGCTGGATTTGTGAAAAACTCCCCTCTTCCTAAACCACTAATACCACAGTACTGGCAAACGGGAGGAGCCGAGTGAAAACAAGCGCCCCTCATCCCAATCCACCCACACCGCAGTATTTTTATTTTATTTTTTGAAGAAAAGAAAAAAACGAATATCCGAATAATGAAATTGAAACCCGAATAGTTGGTCAACGAACGAATATTCGAATAGTCGAATATTCGGGTACAGCCCTACTGCCCTCGCGTTTCAAACTGTCCGAAAGTAAGTGCTTCATCTGTAGGCCAGTAGTAGGGCTGTACCCGAATATTCGACTATTCGAATATTTGTTCGTTGACCAACTATTCGGGTTTCAATTTCATTATTCGGATATTCCTTTTTTCTTTTTTCAAATTATTATTATTTTTTTCTAAATGTATGCCATCAATAAAGGCAAATTGCCATATTCTTATACTATATTTATACTTTTGAATTGCACTGTTAAAATGCGGAAATATATACAATCTCAGCCTGTGCTCCTGACATCGCGTTCACTCACAGTCACGAACGCAAACGGCACGCTTCACCTCGCTTCACCTCGTTTCACACACCTGAACACAACATTCCAAAGACTTCAGCTGTGTGGGACCATTTTAAATTGGACGACGGTAATTCGTGCCAAATATGCGACAAGAAACTGGCCTACCACGGTGGCACAACAACTCTAAAAGTCACCTGGATGCTGTAAGTAGTAGCCTAGCTTAGCTTAGCTGTTGTCAAGTTGCCATGATGAAGCTGCTTTATCCGCCGTTTAAACAGTAACATTACACATGATAAAAACGTGCACTTACTTTGCTTGGAAAATAAGTGCAAGCAACCAAATTGTTTTTTTATATTAGTTTTTCAATTTTATCCGAATAGTGAAAATAATAGGAGTAATGTGGGAACATCTGGGGCTAAGGCAATTATTGGCATACAGTTCGTTCATTTATTTTTCGTTCTTCATTTATTTAAATACTGTTTACTGTATCGGTAACAAGTATTACACTGTTAGGCCTACTGTTACGGCTATGTTATTAAAAGTATTGTTGTTATAACAGAAATATGTGTTTTGTATCTTTGTTTGACTCTTCAGGTTGTAAAACGTTATAGACAGAATTTGGAACCAGATTTGGTCCCCGGGCGCTGCACTGCGGCTGGGTTAAATGCAGAGGACACATTTAGTTTTAATGTATGCGAGTACTGAGACAATAAATAAATATAAATCGTAGTAGTATACTCTTTCTGCGCTTCTGCTTAACAGCGTGGTGTCAGGTGTCTCGGATTCAGAGCGTGTTATGAAACCTTTTGGGAAAAAAAAAAAAGAAAAAAGAAAAATTATAAAAAAAAGAAATTATCTCTCCGCACCGAATATACGCTGCTGATTACTACCGAATATCCGGAGCCCGAAAAATGGTATTCGGGACAGCCCTAGCCAGTAGGCCTACAACAAAATAGTGTAAATAAAGACTGTAACAGCCAGGCCTTCAACAACAACAAATGCACCTATAAGTGATAAATCCACATGAATGTAACTATTTACAAATGAAATTACAATTGAATTTCAAGAATCTGTAAATAAGGCTGTCTGTCCTCATAAGCAAAGTAGTAAACATTGTATAAAGATACATACAGTGAAAACTGGATACAAAATCCACAATCAATTACAAATTAAATTAAATACAATTTCAAGAATCTGCAAATAAGGTAGTCTGTCCTCATGAGCAATGTAAACAACATTGTATCATTGTTTGGGATGACCTGATTAAAATAGCGTCCGCCGTCCTCTTTGAGAAACATACACAACGCAGACAGACACCGCTCACAAAAGTATCAGATGGGCTTCAATTTACCTTTGATTGTCTATAATTAACTATAAAAAAATATCGGCGTTTTAACACTATGTTTATATATGCACTTATTTTTACGGTTTGCATATGAGGTGGTCCGCGAAAATCCTTGATAATAAATAGTGGTCCGCATAAACAAAAAGTTTGAGAACCCCTGTATTACAGGGTGAATCTTAAACTGAAGCTTGACTTTTAAGCAACCCAACGGAAGTTTAATTTAACTTTAGTTCTTTCACTCGTAGCTCGGGCTGCGGGGGTGCTAGAGACGGGAGCACGTTGATACGACCTTCCTAGCCGGAGATATAACCGCATTTTACAATAAACTTCCGTTGGGTCGCTTAAAAACAAATATCGCAAATCGAATCGCAATCGCAATATCTGTCAGAAAAATCTCAATTCGATTATTTCTCCAAATCGTGCAGCCCTAGTAGGTGGTAGCGGTTTGGAACGGTTGTGGTTTAGTGAATATGTGTTTTTTGTATGTACTTTTACATAGAAGTTCATCATTTGTAATAATGGTACAAAAAAAAATTGGTGCAAACTGTCAGGATGTGGGGACTTCACATTTTACAGGGCCAGGATCAAAGTATACTGATATATATATATATTTTAAATCAGTGCTATATTTCTGCAGTTACAGCACTATAGCAATGGACTTTTTATAATCATATGAGCTTACAAATTATGCTTTTAGTATGTCATATATAATAATGAAGGTAAGGAAGGACAGTGAGCTGCCTCAATGTGCAAAAAATAAAATGCCAGCCAAATGATCATATGAATTACTAGTCAGTATCTAGAAAAGAGTATAACTGTACATTCTTTGCTTAGTCAATCAGTGCAGGAGTAGTGCGCACAAATTAGTCAATTGTGAGTGAGCCAGCGATATCTATGTGAATCTCATCCTGCATGCACTGAGTTGCCCTGAGGCAAGCCCTGATCCTTCACTCTCCCTCTCGGGTTCTTCATCAACAGATCAATGAGTGATGTCTCCATGACCAGCATTTAGCGGTAGAAGTCTGTCCCCCACTTGATGCCACAATCTCCTCCTGTTAGGGAAGCTTTCAAGGATAAGGTCAGCTAAACAAAGGGATAAATAAGAAACAAAATCTAAATGGCCATCCATAGTTGTATAAGTATGATATGGCTATGATGTGCCTTCCAACTTTCGAAAGCCAAAATATTCCTACGAACAATTTGGTATGTTATCACAGGCTGAACCATTGTGTCGATTATATGTTTTACTTCTATGTTAAGTATATTGTATTGTATGTTGCATTGTTAGAAGAGCTTAAGATTTTAATTACCAACACTACACTGTAGCTATTTCATATGACAAATACATTTTGAAACACACCTTTATAGGATCAATCAGATTAGATAGGCTTCAGTATGTTGAGCATTTACAGAGGAACTATTTTGTCTTATTTCATCAGCGTTCATTCTTCGTCACCACCCCCATCCATACTGTTATGCGGTGCTCTGTGTGTGTTCCTGCACGAGTGGTGGGGTAGTCTCTGCGGAGCTCTCATGATCTGGTAGGCTGATCTGGACCTCTCAACACCCACACACTAAAAATAGCAGCAGCAGGCGCAGCAGGAGCAGCAGTGTGTTCCTATGCTGGAGGCAGACAGCCTCCCAACAGCAGCTTATGGAAAGAGATATCACCGTGTAGCATTATGAAGGTATGTGTGCTGTGATTTGCCTCTCCACCCATAAGAAAATACATTCTTCCATCAGATAAGCTGATCTAAATACTGCAAAACATCCATTTGTGTAGATCATTACTTCTGATGTCCTTTGGTACCATTAAGTCTTGGGAAACATCAAAATATTTAGCACCAAACTATTTTCTACACACACCATAGGCGCGTTCACACCGCAGTACTTTTCCCACAAAGGTTCCTGAGAACTCTTTAGTTCTCAGGAACTAAGTACAGATCGCGTTCACACCGGAAATTAGTTCCTGGGGGTGGATTAGGCAAATGAAGCCGCTGACGTCACTTCTTCTTCTTCTGCTTTGGGTTTACTGGCAGGCCGCAAACAACTTCACGGTGTATACTGCCACCCGGAGTCCCCGGCCGGAAGTCCCCGGAGTTGGGGACTGGCTTCAGTAGAAGCTGCTGGGACTCCCAGCAGCTTCTACTGAAGCCTTCCGAGTAAATCGCCAGAACGCCGACACCTCCTCATCTCCACCGCTCCCATGTTTTCTTTTGTGTTGTCATAAGTTAGTCTCTCTGCGTTTCTGCGCTGGGCTAATGCTAATAATGCTAATGCGAGGATAATAAAATGGCGGCTTCACAAACGTTTTTGGGAGTTTGACGGGGCGTGGTTTGCATTCCGCCCAGCCAATCAGACACAGGAACCTTTTTCTCCCACGAAAGTCCCTGCTCTCTAGCAGGGACTGAAAAGGGGGTAAAAAAGGTTCTCTAGAACTAATTTAGTTCCTGGGACTTTTTGGTGTGAACGCAACTAAATCGTAGTTCTTAGGAACCTTTGTGGGAAAAGTACTTGGTGTGAACGCGCCTCATGTAGTACGTTTTATTTTAATGCTAAAAACAGGACAAACTATGTGGATGATTGTGTAGATGTAGATTTTTTGTCACCAGAACTATTGTAATAAATACATAAATGTAAGATGGAAATACATACTGTGAATGGTCAAGTCATATTTAAAAAAACATTGGATTGCTGTGGGAAAATGCTAATGTGATATAAGATGAATCATACCATATGAAGAAAAAGTCTATTAGCTGATTCATTGATTAGTCCGTCAAAAGAAAATCAATCAATAAACTATATTGATGATCGAATAATTGTTTCACTGCAAATATTCCTCTGTTCCAGCTTGTCAATTGTGAGGACTTGATTGGGTTTTTTATATTTTCACAATTGTCTGCAATTGTATACCAAACAATAATTAATGTATGGAAAATAATTATTGTCAGAATAATTAAAAGTGACAATAAAATGTATTTGCCACCCTCAAGGACATAATGTCTTGATTCATACTGACAATAACTTATTATCCTTTGTAGGCTACATCTATAGATCTGTTTTTACTTGTGCGTGATGCAAACACCTCCCATCCATGGCATCGCAACTCCCTTACTCTTGGGTGCATGCTGCACATGGGGGGAGTGTCTGGAAAATGAATACCTGCCATTGGTATGAACTCAAACCATTTGTCACACACATCTGAATTATGATAATAACTGCACCAGATTGCAGGCTCCTAGCCAGTGTTTCCGCCAGACAAGGGCTGAGAGGGCGTCCACCCCGAGAGCAGGGGGGGGAGGGTGACGTCACGTTGTGTCACGTGACTTGAATTTTGAATTGCGCCGTCCCTTACTATCTCTTAACGTCTCCCTGCCGACAGGGACACCCCTCCTGGCATGGTCCTTGGAAGGTGCGGCGGTGTTTTGTTTTTTTCCGTCACAGGAAGGCGCTTTGCTGGCGGCGAAAAATAATCCCACCAGACTCCTTTGCCCCTCCAACAGAGGGATGTCCTTGTCCTTTTTCCTTTTCATCCTTTCAAGCGATAAAAACTCTCGATCTTCTCTCAAATTATAATTTTTTTGGACGCCCTCAGCTCGAGTTCAGGTCGTTCCGAGCTGAATAAGAGCGTCAAATGACGGCAAGACGCCCCCCTGGCGGAAACGCTGCTCCTAGCTAAGGTTGCATTCTAACCCAGTGGTGGGCAGGGCATTGCTTTAATTCAGTTCATTGAGCAGGAAGTAAGAATGCCAAGACTATGTTGCACCAAGGAAATGCACTTAGGTGCTTGAAAGCACAAGTCTCAGTCTTCCTATGTTCAAGATAAGTGGACAGCTGTCTAAAGGAAGGAGAAGTTGAGCGAGAGGAAAACACAAGGGATTGTGGGGGAGATTGATGTTGACACCTGAGAGTCAGTGGGTCATCATGCTTCTCAACCAAAGACAAGCTGATGCTTTGTTACACATAACCATAAGAGAAGCTGTCTTTGGAACAGTTTGGAAAAGGGCCAGGCTGTGATTGGATGAACCATCCACTAATCACTGTCTAGCCCTGGCTAAACCAATCAGATCCTTCCAATTGTTCTCTACCAGCAGAGCAATAATGGGACAGTAAAGCAAAGGGATTTTTCCATTGTATTTCGGATAGTTGCAGAAAATAAGATATTTGGCAAACGCATTAAAGACGTTAAAAACATGTCAACGTTTTTTTGGAAGAACATTTTAAATATCTTTTCCATCGAAAAACAGGGAAAACGAGGGGCAAAAGCCCATTAAGCCTTCCAGTGCTTATAATAAGTCAGTGAAGAATGGTGGTTTTAAAACTATTGTTATCCATAATTGCTCTGAAAACACCTTAAAATGCACATACTTAGAGCGGGGAAATAAAAGAAAGGGTAGGTGGTCCATGCCCACATGCAGCACACTCTTAATTAAACAACCATCTGACAAACACTGCCAACACTTTTCATCACTCTTAACAAAGTGAGGGAGAGAGAGGACAGCGTCTTTTATAACAATTTACAGAAACAATGGTTAATACATGAGAAATACTTGCCTACTTCCACCTCCGCAATATTAACCGTCTCCGCCCGTCACTCACACCCAACAGCACCGCCATTCTCCACCTCGTTACATCCCGTATTGATTATTGCAACTCCATCCTCTCTGGTCTTCCTCACAAATCCCTGCGTAAGCTCCAACTGGTCCAAAACTCAGCCGTCCGTATCATTACCAGAACTCCTTCCATTGATCACATCACTCCGGTTCTTCAACAACTCCATTGGCTCCCCGTTAAATACCGCATCGACTTTAAAATGTTGCTCCTCACCTTCAAGGCCCTTCACACTCTTGCACCTCCATATCTCTCTGAACTCCTTCACATCTACACTCCCTCTTGTGCCCTCCGATCCTCCTCTGCTGTCCGACTCACTGTACCTTCTGCCCGCCTGACCACCATGGGGTCAAGAGCCTTCAGCCACTCTGCCCCCCGTCTCTGGAACTCTCCCCCACAAGACATCCGCAATGTGGACTCACTCTCAACCTTCAAATCCTGCCTGAAAACCCACCTTTTTAAACTGGCGTATTCGATATTTTGATTCTCCTAAACTGATTGTTGTTTTTAAATCTTTATTTTTTTAAGTCTTGAATTACTGTTTGATCTTCTTTGTTGCTTGTTTTTAATTATGCTCTATAAGGTGTCCTTGAGTGCGTGCGTGCGTGCGTGCGTGTGTGTGTGTGTATTAGGGATGCACGATATTGGTTTTTTGAAACCGATACCGATAACTTCCTGCTTCTCAAGACCGATACCGATACCGATAACCGATAATAATATTATATATATATATATTAAATGTACCTGTAGTTTTTGCACACCTGGTGGTAAAAAAATGACTATTAGTGAGCAAATGACATGAGCATTACTACTATGAACAAAACAAAGCCAAGAACAGTTTTGACTCTTCAAAGTGACCATATTTATTTTCCCAAATAAATATAATTGAGTCAATCAGTCAATGTTTGTAGTCTTTGTCCAGCCACTGCGCCGTCAGACCTAGCATGCTAACGGGGCTAACATCACTGGTCCATATGTCGGTGGTGAAACTTATGTCCCGTATATCGTTATCGATCAGAGTATGAAGGAGTGTGCATTGCATTTGTTAAAGGTGAGGTGTCATGGCCATTTCCACTGATCATAATTCCATTGTTGAGGTATACTAAAATAGAAAAATACTGTGCAATTTTCCAAACTCACATTGGTTTCGCATACAGCATCTCTGTAAAGTGTGTGTATTCACTTTCTCCACTAAACGGCTCGCTGCAGCTCCCCCCCCCCCTCCCTGTGAGCCCAGTGTGCTCCGATTGGTCAGCTCGGCCCCTCTGTTCTGATTAGTCAACCACCAGAGAGGCTCCTCCGAAAGCTGGCTTCAGTTAGCTGCTAGCTAGCTGAAAACACCAACGGTAGCACACACCATCATATGCCAATATATACACCTTACACACCCTATAACATGTACAGATTCGAGTATAGACATTTGAGGCGTAGAACGGAAGAAGAGTACGTTATTTTTACCTGTAATAAACTACTTTGTTTGATGAAAAATCAAAATCATGGTTTGCTATATATGAATGATATGTTATAGGAGCAAATACTTCAGGGAAGAAAGGCTACTAAGTCTTTTCTATCAAACTTTATTTTAGAAATGTACAAAATGAACATACATATACATATATACATATATACACGGTATATCATCCATTCCTCCCCTTATAGGCGTTGTCCCCTTTTCGCCGTCTTGCAAGCTACAACGGGGGCTGTTACGAGGCATCAGAGTGGTCGTCTCGATCATGTATTGTCCGCCAGGAGTTTCCTGATCTGGCTGGATGAAATCAAATGCAAATCAGAAAATATTATATAATAGAAACGTAGTTGTTTTAGATTCGTTAGTAGTAGTTGTGGTAGGAGTGTGTATCTCAACACCGTTAGATATTGCCAGCTAATATGCTAACCTAGCTTCCTTGTTTACCTTGGTAGCATATGAACGTTAGGTCGGAGAAAAGGCAACTAATGTAGTGTAATAAAACCACTATGAACAAAAGCTAGTGGTTCATATTAGGCTAGCAATAACGTGTTTACAATTGCAATCTTATACAGCGGACTACGTTCGGTCATTCCTTGTAGCTGGCATGAAAACAATGTGTTTGCCGAGCATGTATAGCTAGCCTCGTTAACATGCACAGTATACTCCGGGTAATTTCCATCTCGGAGGGAAATCACCAGGAGTATGATGTAGTGTAATAAAACCACTATGAACAAAAGCTAGTGGTTCATATTAGGCTAGCAATAACGAGTTTACAATTGCAATCTTATACAGTAGTCTACTACGTTCGGTCATTCCTTGTAGCTGCCTCGTTAGCATGCACAGAGCTGCGTCGCAGCTTGGAGGAAAACCACATATAATGTACTGGCCGTAAGGGAAATCACCCGGAGTATACTGTATGAGTATTCCGTGTGTGAATGCAGACATTATCCTGCCATGACAAACATGTAAAGCCATCTGCTGACATTGTAGTTTATATGTGTAAACGTTAGCAACTGAGTTAGCTCAGTTAGCACCGTGTCAATGGCTCAGCACCCCAAAAAACGTTTACCCATTTTCACAGTTGTGGTAGATATAGCTTGCTTGTTTTAAACATCATAAATACACAAACAACAATGAATACTTACAGATTGGGTACCCGAATCTCCCGCTGGTCCAAACAAAGTAGGAACAGCATCGTCCTTCAGTGTCCTCCGCTGTATATATCCGGTATGAATCGCTCCATGTTTTGTGAAGCTATTCTCTGTGAAATGCCGCACACACAGTAAAATACCGGCTCCAACATCTGAAGGAACAGTGTTAAAAAGGAATGTCAACCACTGACTTCGTCCTGCCCTCGGTAAGGCATGCATTGAACATTTCCCCTCACAAGACAGGAAACAGACCCTCGTTGGCATGACTGGATACAGTTTTGAACTGAACCTGAGATTCCAACAGTAATAATGTTAGGCTGGCAGAGGGTACGGCCATAGCTCTGGGCGTGGCTACTGGGTGCTTCTACGACACAGCACCCAGGAAGTAAAAAATGGACAATGACGTATCTCCAACAAGCCGTTTTGGGGAGGTATTTTCTGTTTTAGAGTTGTACTCACTACAGGGTGTACTTTGAGGGTTTTGACTCTGCACACCGTTTACATGCAGAAAAACCTTCATAACACACAAGGGGACGGGTAATAACTGGAATAGCATGACACCTCACCTTTAATACAAATAGCAAGCGAACTATCTAACTCTGAAACTTTGAAATAGTCCCATACTACCGACGACATGTTTGTTTACTGTCCTGGTTTCACGGCTGCACACCATTTACGTCACAGCCAGGCATGAGTTAGGGAGCGCTGGATTTGTGAAAAACTCCCCTCTTCCTAAACCACTAATACCACAGTACTGGCAAAACGGGAGGAGCCGAGTGAAAAACAAGCGCCCCTCATCCCAATCCACCCACACCGCAGTATTTTTTTCTTTTTTTTTACCCAAAAAATATATTGTATATTATCGGGGCTATTAATACTGTTATCGGGTTTATCGGGATGACGTCATAATTCCTAATATCGGACTGATAATTATCGTGCACCACTAGTGTGTATTCATCTGTGTGTGAGAGAGAGAATGAGAGGAGGCATATCCACATATAAAGCTGATGAGGTCTTCAACAGCAGCACGTCTAATTATAATTGCCTTCTGCTTGTTAACAACCCCTCCCTCCTGCTTGCTCCAAACATCTGAGGCTCTAGCTTCACCAGAATTCCTGCCAGACCACAGGCTTTGGTTCTCATTCATTATGATGAATTAACCCATTAAAACATAGACGTACGTACGTACACACAAATTGCAACACATAACCCTCCCATGGATGGCTATATTCATTTATGGCTGACGTCAAATCAATTTCAAATAAAAAAATGTGTTTGTGTTACTGACTGATTGCAGGATTTGGTGGGGGGGAAGCATATCCTGCTTTTGATTTTGATGATTGAAATTGAAAACTAGTACCGGCACAGCAGAAAAACCTTTGAATTATTGTGATTATTTATTCATTAAACTCACTTTGACACACGTCCAGGGGATGCACCCTACTGATTCCCTGATAATGCTAACATTCACGTTGAAATCAGCAGGAGGACAGCTAGTCACCCTCAGCTGTGTCCTGTCATTTTCGAATATACAAATGTAATAAAGAAGTGTATGAGACATATTGCTTTGCGTTTTCCCATGGTATCAAACAGGTCTTGATGTATTCCTGGGATTTACCTTGTACTGCATTTAATCTACTGGAAACGTGTTGATTTACTGCATGGCACCAGGACCAAATACATATATGACTAATTCACTTACTGACCTTTAAACCCTTTGTTAACCTTTAAGAAGGCTGTTAAAATACTTATATACTTACTTAATTAAGGTAATAAAGTGTATGTCCATGTGTATGGCATGCCATGTCACACTTGGTGGAGTTGTTAGCTGCAGCTGAGGTCACATTCAGCCACCCTTGCTGCCACTCATCATCACTCTGCCAACAGGACTAATCGATATCCATCCAATAACAACACCAGACCCCTGTGGAGTTCATTAAAAAAAATTAAGCCTGATCGATGCATTATTTCTGCCTCTATTACTCTTACTGATGAAAAGTCCACAGTACCACATACTAGTGTTGCACGGTGTACCGATACTTGAAAGGTACCGCGATACCCTGCCGTTAAAAAACGTTACGATTCCTCCGTTTCATTAGTATCGGTACTTTAAGAATGACGGGGAAAAGTACTCGGGTGAGAAAGCGCCGTTTTAATAAGAGCCGTGTGTGTTGAGCGCTCTGCTTCCACTCCCTGCACTGCAGCTGCGCCTGGAGTCCCTCCCCTCTCAAGCACGCTCTAAGTGCCTCACCTCTCCCCAGAGCATGTGAGAAAACGAGAAGCATGGCTGCAAGTGGGAGTGCAACTGCCGCTGCTCCTTGGCTTGTTGACAAAAAAGACGCCAGAAGCGAAAAACAAAAAAGTTGTTTGAGATGATGCTTAATTTTTTATTTAATACGAATTATTGACATTTATTTTATTTATTGTTCTCATTGTTTAAAAGTTTGTGTTATGGTTATGGTTCTGATGTGAAATAAAGCACAATAATTACTTTTAAGAAAAGTATCGAAAAATAATCGGAATCGCAATTCTTGACTTGGTATCGGTATCGAAACCAAAATGCTGGTATCGTGACAACACTACCACATACGCCTAATTTTCTTCACACTTACAAAACAGATAAAAACCCACATGCACTGTCATCCAGTCCGGTGCAGTCATTTCAAAAATTCAAAAGGCAACGTGGAGCTTCGTGAGTAATTCATAGTAGTGTATGTTTAACGAGCCTCACAGAAAAGTACACCCTCCTCACTGGATCCATGAGACAAGAACACGGTAGTAGTGAGCCATATGGCATTGTTCATAATAATACTTGTTCAAATCTTAAAGAGGCCCTGTTATGCTTTTTTGAGTTTTCCATTTTGATATACTTTATTAATCCCCGTGGGGAAATTGTTTCTCTGCATTTGACCCACCCATCATGTTAGGAGCAGTGGGCTGCCATTTTGAACAGCGCCCGGAGTTTTCCATTTCCTGTAATGTGTTGTAGGTTTTGGTGCATGTAAATGGTCAGCAAAGGCTAACATCCCAAAGTTCCCTTCAGAGGGAGAATCTCTCCCACACACTATCCCCCCCGACTGAAACGCTCCATTGGACTTCTTAGGCCAATTGTGTAACATAGTGACATCACTATGTAACACTCCCACTTCGATTGGCTAGCGCTTCAACACATACTTCATGATAGGCTAAGGGCCAGGCTACTCTAAGCGGTCGTCCAATCAAAACAGCGATACTCTGGTTTCAGACAGAGGGTGAAAAGAGTTGCTGCAGCACAGGCAGTATGAGAACAAGAAAGAACTCTTAGAAGATTAAAGCATGGAGACATGTCACAGGAGAGGCACAAAATACAAATATGATACCCGAAAAGGATCATAATATGTCCTCTTTAAGACAGCAATATGAGACAACAAGGCTTTGAGGGGAGTTGCTGTCAGCTCTCCTGTGGAGGAATTGATGTAAACAAAGGAATGGCTTTTGTAGTGTGGACACTGTAAATCAGAAGATGACTCCCCTTTTAGGATATTTTAGAGGATGTATTTTTACTTCTAACTTTGATACATCGAAGGAAGAAAGCACTGTAACTGAGTGAGAGGTGGGTGGGGGGTACGTGTGAACTAAATCATGTGTCAGCTGGCAAGGGCTGGTACGGTTTGGATTTTTACATTTCAGAGTCTGGTGGGGTTAAAAAAGGTCACGTTTTTTTCTCAGAAAAACGTATTTAAAAACAGTCTTACAAGGTGCAAAACAGACACATAAAGGCATGTTTATAGTTCTTTACAATTTGTTGAAAGGTTATCAAAATTGCAATATGGACGGGCAATTTTCAAATCGCAGGTAGAACAATGTTTTAAAGGCTAAATATGTGTTAAAAGACCTTATAGAATGAAGTATCAGATGCAGTAATTAGGGATGCTCCGATCGATCGGCCGCCGATCGATATCGGCCGATACTCACTCTCTGCCGATCGATCGGTGGTCTCTAAAAATGCCGATCGTGAGAGCCGATCTCATGACGTAAAATGATGACGTAAAATACATGACACTTTTCTCTGTGCGCGGCAAAACAAGCTCGCCAAAATGCGATCGGAGCATCCCTAGCAGTAATATTCCGTCCTCCAAATCGTTAACTACAGCACTACCATGAAAACAAGCTCCAAAGACATCTAAGCTTAAGACTGAATCCGACATTCAATGTTCATCAGGAAGCGTACTGACTCCATTTGAATTATGAGGGATGGCATATTTGCAGTGCTTTTGTTTATCCATGTGTGCGAATGGACTGCGTGAATGGAAGCAGACAGGCTAGCAAGCAGAGCTTACTGTGAGCATCAGCACTGACACACAGCTTGGGGCTGATCAAACACCATTAGAACATGTACAAACACACTGCTAAAACAACAGTTTACCACCATGTCAACCAAAGTGCTGATTTGACTTAACAGATGCTGTGTTAAAAAATGAATTCACATCACTTTTATATGCAAACAGGATGCTGCCTAATGGCCTGCCAAAACCACTGTTACATGGGCTTATTAGAAATAACTAGGTGTCATGATGATCAGAGCGTTACAAAATGTTGCGGGTGTTTCAACAGCATCCATTGGACAATGACACCAAAATAATATAAATATCTAATTAAAAGTGCAACAACAAAAAATTGCCTTTCCAAGTCTTTTGAGACTTTCTTTAGGCATGGATGAGGTGGATTCTGCCCAAAACATATGCTATTTTTATGAAACAGGCCATTTAGTGCAATCAGGGCAAAGTTTGGTTTTAGTGGGTGTGTACTTGATATAACATGAAATACTCCAAATGCATACAAGTTGTCAATTTGACATTAAGAGCATTGATATAGTAACAAACAGTAATTTCCAATTACCTGATATGTTATTTAGCTGATGCTTATCCAAAAACACCTACAAACACTTGAATACAAGAACACCTCGACAAGTTGACTGCAGGGGTTGGGATCCAACCAGCGACCCGCTGATAGGTTAGCACATTTACCCCCCTGAGCCATAGCCGCCTTTATAATAATAATAATAATAATAATAATAAATGGAATTTATAAAGCGCC
>CALSBZ010046930.1:33452-49031 GCA_943591055.1 Gobionotothen gibberifrons
GCAGTGGCTGGACAAAGACTACAAACATTGACTGATTGACTCAATTATGTTTATTTGGGAAAATAAATATGGTCACTTTGAAGAGTCAAAACTGTTCTTGGCTTTGTTTTGTTCATAGTAGTAATGCTCATGTCATTTGCTCACTACTAGTCTTTTTTGTACCATCAGGTGTGCAAAAACTACAGGTACATTTAATATATATATATATATATATATATATAATATTATTATCGGTTATCGGTATCGGTCTTGAGAAGCAGGAAGTTATCGGTATCGGTATCGGTTTCAAAAAACCAATATCGTGCATCCCTACTTAAAATACTACATCTATTTAAAACGCATATATTTCTAACTTGTGTGCAAACAAAAGTCACTAAAGGTTGTTGAAAAGGCAATTTGGAAAATGATCAAAACCTATGAAATAAAAACGGCCTCACCAGAAGTTATGAAATGTCACACCTTTAAGTTGTAATGTACGTGTGAGACTAACACAAAACCAATAACTTTTGGAGATAAACTATGCTGTCAGAAAATAAATGTATTCACTAATAAGTACAAAAAGTAATCAGCATCCCTTTAAACAAAGAAACATACAGTTACGTTAAACACACTGATAATTCTTCTTGCCGCTTTTATAATAGGCTGTACACACATCTTTCGGAGGTTTTGTGTTGAGAGGAACAAACAAAATAGAACCCAAGAGAGAAAAAAACGGAGTTTACACTAAAGCTGAGAAACGCCACCCCCTTTGTTGATGCTAAAACTAGGAAATGTTGATTGATCAATTATTTCAAATCTGATTTATCTATTCACTTTTTAGCCAAGACCTTTATCCGGAATAACCTTGCCAGTCAATACAACAATCTAATACAAACTATCCCCCAAGCTCAAACAACACAGGAGCACGGTCAGGGTTACACCATGGATGTATTAAGAGAACTGGATAAAGCGTTGGAGGCGGGGCCCTGTTCATCCTATAAAAGTTGCTTAGTGACTCATGAAGCAAAAACGATCTGACTCTCGAGTACGAAAATACCTGGATTTCATTATATTTTCCCGCATCCATCTTGGACCCATAGAGACTGATCCTTTTTATTTCCCTTAAGCCCTGCCTCCACTCGGTTCTGAAACGATAGTGTCACGTACATTCTCAGCTAAGTCAAATGAATGGACAAGGAAATATCTCTGGATTCAACTAATAGAGAATTATATAACTTGTAGGACACATTTAAATAGGGCTGCTCATGTGTTCAGAATGTGAAGTCAATTTACCTAAAAACTAATATCCACTGATTTACAGACGTCTCTTTCCTAATGTAAGTCAAACAGAAAAAAGTTGTTTTGGGCACAATGATGTCACTGAATGACCACCTTTTGGCTATTACAAAAATGTGCTTCAATGCCCGGCACATGTCTGTGGGGCTTTGGTTACGCCGACCGGTCTGAACCATGTAAAAAGAGAACTGGATACAGCCTTAGAGGCAGAGCCTTGTTCATTCCAATGAAAGTTGTTAAGTGGCACATGAAGCCAAAAAGGCCTGACTGTATGTACCTTTTTACAGATCATCCTCCAAACTGCTCTGTCACGTCCGGTCTCAGCTCAGTCAAATGAATGGAGGGAAAATAACTCTGGATTCAGCTTTTAGCTCATTTTAGAACTTTTACAACCTAATTTAATTAAGGGATATTCAAGTGTTTAGACTGTGATGTCAATTTACCTAAAAAATGTAAGTAAATGGGAAAAAGTGATTTCGTAGTGCTGGCATTTGGCCATTATGAAAGCACTTCTCTCTGGGCTTAGGTTAAACTGACTGGCCTGAAAAGGCAGCTGCTCTTCCTGTGAAGTTCACTTTCTCTTGAGTCTGAGTGACACCAATTTATAACCTAATTGAAAGAAGCATTTGAGCTGTCTGGTCTGAAGCTCTCCTCCTTGATTATGCAAAACACATTAGTGCTTCCATTTTGTCATTGAAATGGTGTCCTGAGATGCATTCAGGAGCCATTATCTCAACAAGCTGATACAATCTAACACAACAACATCTGATCACAGAAGCAAATGCAATGTCATCCCACATCAATTGTTAGCCTACACTACAGTATGCACTTGGGTGAAATATGCTGCTGCATTTTGACCAGATGGATAGGTTGAATGAAGTCATCCTCTGATCTGTGTGATGACAAACGTGCCAGGACTCGTGTTACGCTCCAAAGCCCACAGGGCAGACCTGCAGTGATTTACATTAGGCCCATTGACCCCTTGCAACACAAATTTAACAGCCATCAATTATTAACTCAGGATTACGAGCTTGCTTGCTGCCAGGGAGAAACTGCCATTGTCTATATTGAAGATGCAGCCCACGCCCTTCACTTTAGGGGTAATACATAAGAGAAAGTGAACATTTTCCTATCTGATGCTTTGTGATGCTACATAAATCAGGGTTGAGGAGCTAGAGTTAGTTATGTGAGTGATTTTCACTGTAGGCAACATGGGAAATTGGTTATTAATTCATTCTCACAAAGAGGAGCAATTTAACCAAGCAACTCTTAATCCAGTTGATTTGACGTTGGTCTTTGAATGAGCACCATTGGGACATTTTGGGGAGAAAGCATTTAAAATAATGTACAACAGTGATCATTATTAATGTATTTTACTGTATTATTATGTGGACGAATATACACAGGGAAGTACTGATTCAAAATTGCTTGTGAAGCTATGACACTCATGAATTTGATAGCAAGCTGACTGTGAACCCAGGATATGTCTTTATATTGACAACTCAAGACTGAACAAGATGGTGTTAGATGGATGGAGCGGCGCCACACTTCTCCTCTCATGGGAGGCGCCTGCATCCATCAGAGGAGGGATGCTGCGAGGCAGGATGGGGTAACCTGGCCCGCCTCAGCACACCCTCATGACGGCACGGTGAGGTGGCTCTGCTGCTAGCATCCCGCTACATGAGCAGGTTAGCTGCATTCCAGCAAAGAGACGGGATTCAGCCCGACAGGTGCAACAGCATCATCCGCCAGCCGAGCACAGCCTCCGAGCACAGCCTCCCCCCTCCACTCATATCCAAAGGAAAACGTCCGAACCAACAACCAACGATACAAATGAGCGGCAAAAAAACAAGCCTTAATTCATAGATATGTTTCACACAATAAAAAATGTTTAAATCGTGTGAGAGAATAAGTGGCGAGCTAGCTAACAGCCGCTTCTGCAGAGCGACTCACCGAACCGCTGTTAGCCTCGCCGCCTCCCTCTGAGAGGAGAGGAGGCTTCGAATAAAACAGCCAGCGCGAGAAAATGACAGCATGTGTGTTGTTGGACTCACCTCTCTGCCATTTTTGCGACGGTTCTTAAAATCCGTTTAGAATAAATCCCAAAGCGGCTCCCATGTTGGCGAAATTGCGATCGCCGCAGTCAACGAGTCACTCCTACCAGAGCAGTGTGTGAAGCTGGCGGTAGTGAGAACCAGCACTTCCGATTGGTACCTTCACAATAAAAGCCTCTCATCAATGGTGAGAATAAGCCTACCACAGAAAATGGTAATGACTTAAGTTACGGTAATTATTCATAACAAGATACTGTTTTAATGTCAAGCATTCATAGTCTGTATTTACAGGACTGACCGAGAGGACATTATGAAATACATTTAGCAAAACTTACAGGATATCTGGAATATGTTTATCTTATTCTGTCACATCAGAAGGTAAAGGTCAGATAGCTGTAGTTACCATCAACAACGTTCTGCGCTTTCATCATAAAGACACAATGTTGACAAGAACAAGAAATACAACTCAATTTACAACACATTTTCACATCAAGTGTTTTATTCTGAAAGTAACATTGAATAAGCTCCGGCATTAGTCTTATTATATTTTAGCTAACTTGATACAAAGAGTAAAGCGCACTGCTTGTTTCAAGTGGTGATGCATTCATGTTAAATGAGAAGGACGGGGTATATATATGGGACTCTTGTTGTAATATATTGCTCTTTAGAAATCTCAGGCGGGACGTATTACTTAGTCAGGGTTGAAGGGGTGGCAGATAGTCCCATGATGCCCCGGGGCACCCTGGACATGTCTTCAAGCCTCACAGGGCTACCACATAAACACAGACACTCCCTTTCATATCCTACTGGAAAACTATTTGGAGACATCCTGTGGGATGAAACTCTGGCGAACACACAGAAAGCATGTGAACTCACAAAACAGGAACCTAACCTTTTTATGAACTCATACATCCTTTGAAGGAAAATTAAAGAAGGCTAGCCTACTGAGGAATTTATTTATTTTTCAAAAAGTAAACACATTTTGACATTCAAGGAATTGTGTGATCAAAATATGTACTCCATCATAACTATTGACATACATGACTGCACTAGCTTTCCTTTAAACCTAGTCATGATAATTAATGCTGATAATAACATCCAAGGTACAGCTGAGCACAGCTTATTTTCAACTCTTACCAAATCAGGAACTAGATGGTTTTTTAAAGAACATAGTTTTTTTTCTAAATAAAAGATATTTCCAAATCATTATTCACAGCTTTGTGTAAACCTCGATTCTAAGCCAGTTTACATGCAGAGAGATGCAACATCAACCAGAGCTCTCTTTTACTTTGGCTTAAGGCTTGATTACATTCAGGCAGAGAGAGCAACTCCCACAGGGGCCCCTAAGAGCCCCTCCGAATTCATTAGATAATTAGTTGGTTTGTTGGTTTAGCTAGGAACCTTATTGTCTAGATTGTGGAAAAGTGTCTTAGACATCACCACAAAATGTTAAGAAACAATAAGTACAACCTACTGGATACATGTTGCGTATGTGATACAGTATCTGCATCTTTATAGTAATAGTAGTATTGTACAAAAGGTAAATCAATCCTGTAATCTTTTTTACAGACGGACATATAGTGGAATCAATATGTCCGTCAAACAACCGACAGCATTCTTTTGCCCAAGGACCAATTGGAGTACAGTATAAAACTCAACCTCAAAACATAGCCATTTAAAACCCTCCTGTTGACTTCGGGTCAAATCTGACCGATTTACTACTTTCATCAATCAGAACTTTTTTGTTTTACATTCGATTGCATTAAGGCTTTATGATATCCTTCACAATAGACATTTGAACATACAATTGCTGATCACTTTCATTGCATTTTGGATGAATTAGTCAACTTTGTAACACCCATGGTGTTCCTGGTCAAAAATGACCCCCATAAAGAAATGGAATTAGTAACCAGCCGGATCAGATAAAACACACACACTAACACCCCCCCCCCCCACACACACACACACACACACACATACACACGCACACAAAACAATTTGATACATTTCCCGCTCTTATGTGCCCATCCCCCCACATGGATCACACCTGGCACACGCAATACATGTTCAGTGTCTATTCTTTGTATATTTACTGCAGTTTTTCATTTATACCAGTAGTTTGATACAATATTTATAGTTTGAAAGGGTGTTAAATGACATTTGGTGATGATTAATGTTTTTTGTGTTAATGTAATGCAGTTAAAACAGGACCGGTCAAATTTGACGCGAACACCAAAGTAAGGGGAGGGGGGGGGGGACGAAGACAATAGGAGGGTTAAGACATTTTATGACTGCATGACTATACTTCAGGAAGGGCTATGCCTGTGGTCATTTGTTCTTACCGTCTGTCCTCCTGTCAAAACTGTACAAAATAGCAAATATAAAACCTACTGTGGACCATTTTAAACAGCATCTGGGTGTGTGGATGTGGACCCAAGTAGACATTGGTGAATGATCGGTTACTGGGATATTTGGCTCCATAAAGTTATATTTAGCGCCACATAAAACCTTAACCTGGGGTTTCTTTGGGGTGTTTTTCCTTTTGTGCCTCAAGGGTCTAAGGACTGAGGGTGTCACATGATGTTCAGTCTGTCAGTTAGCAAAGGGGTGAAGGGATTTGAAGGCGATGAAAATAAGGTCATTGTTTGGAGTCAGCAGAGTTCTCCTGATGGTAAATTAATAAAAAATGTGAGATGTTTGCCCATAAACACACTAAATGTATATCATCCACAAATTCCTCTTTTTCTTTAAATGTAAGAAATACTTTCATTTTTCTATTGCAACTGATAATTCCTCTATCGATGCCAGTTCTTCAGCAGATGGTCCAGTTGGCATCATTGTGCTTTTTGATTGGGGATTGGGAAAATGTGTATGTCATCAACTATTTGTATTCCTTAAACCTCTTCTCTTTTTTTTATCTGTGTGCTCGTATCCTTACTTTGAGCATGTGAGCTTAAAGGCTGCTGGTTTGATATCGGAACTGGCTATTTAGCATGAATCAGAATGGTAAACAAAGTGTGACAACAATCCAATCCAATCCAACTTTATTTATAGCACTTTAAAACTTCCAACGTTTTTTTTATTGTTAAAACCATGGAGGTTTTAACAATAAAAGCTTCAAATCTTGTCTAGGTAACATCGAGCTTTCTCTTTCCAAACAATCAACCATATCATCCCTGCATATTAACCACCAATGTAATTGTATACATATATCAATATTATAATAGACAAACACAATATATGTGTGCACAGTACTTGCACCAAC
This sequence comes from Gobionotothen gibberifrons, assembly GCA_943591055.1. Lineage (NCBI taxonomy): Eukaryota > Metazoa > Chordata > Actinopteri > Perciformes > Nototheniidae > Gobionotothen > Gobionotothen gibberifrons. The sequence continues at coordinate 40,047 of CALSBZ010046930.1, forward strand.
TCACAGGATATTGTGTTGTAAATAGTACAATGATACAGTGTATTGTGAAGGGGCTGGTAAGCAGTAGAAGGAGTCAAATGGGATGACTAAACTGTATCTTATACAAAGCCAAACTAAGCATGAAAATGGACAAAACAACTATGAGGCTAGATAGTTATCCATGGGCAGATCCTATGTATTCCATGACCAGAAAGTCACTGTGAGCTGTAGCAAAGACTCTGGAGCCCCTCTGTGGCCGCTGTTGGAACAGCAACTGGGGGACAGAGCTTTGGTATAGAATAAGAATAGATGTACTTTATTGATCCCACATTGGGAAAATGTTTCGTTGGAGCAGCATGTAAAACAAAGTATTGCACATGATTATAAGAAGAAAAAAAGAGTAAAAAGTAAACAATCATACAATAAAACATCTCAAAATAGAAGATAACATAGAACTAAAAGAGTGTAAATATAAGAGTGTACTGTGAATATGAAAATATGTAGACTATCTGACAAATACAACAATATTGAAGGCCTAAATTACAGTTTACAAAGTCAAAAAATAAATAAAAGTAGATTAGAATAGATCTAGATTGAGATTGGATTTACTTTATTGATTTCAATTTGGTAAATTGGTTTGTCACAGCATGTAAACAAGGCATTGCACATACATTATAAATAAATCAGAACATAAACACATACATATAAAAAGTTAACGATTTAATCTAGCATATCTTTTAGTAATATACAATATAAACATAATTGAAGTAAGTGCACACTATAATAAACCAACCTAGGACTAGCAAAATACAAAGGATACTATTTACTGTACATTATGTGTGCAAAGTAATTGCAGTTTTTGTAATTAAATGTAAATGCAATGAGGTACAGTTTGAGAACAATATATAGAAATGAATGTATTGTGATTTTTGAAAGGGAAAAAAAGACTGGAGAGAAACTTAAGAACGATTGTGCTGCGAGGTCTCTGTTAGCCAAAGGTGTACAGGGAAGTTCATGGACTTGCATTCTAAAATCTAAATATGATCCAATCCACTGTTTGTACCAAACTGGTGATTTGTGTCCCAAAATCCATCTGAGATCCACTCTAGTTCTGTGCTTGGCACTCATGGGGCAAACAGGTATAATCCTGTAAATACTAACATGTTCCTGTAGCTTACATTTTTCCTGATTATCTCAATACTGCTGTCATTAGTCTTCTGCTGAAGAAACGCAGCTGTCAGTGAGGTCCTTGGTAATGGCTGGCACATGATAAACTTGCCTTTTATGAGCAACATATGTGAAGAGCTTTACTTTAAATACCCTCTGTTATTAAAATATTCTGACTTTGTAATGTGTTGGTAGCAATACATGCCACTTTTATACTCCATAAAACAATCTGACTATAAGCCATCTTGTTGATTTGACAGATTTGAAACTTTAATCAACATGTTGACAAAAGCTACGAAAGAGATTTTCTTTAAATGTCAGACATATTTAGTGATGGAATGGATTTATAGGGTCTTTAATGACTCAATGTTACGAACTCAGGCACTTAGGATGTAGGACCCAATTACACGACCCGGGAGACAGAGGTAAAGTATTGTAAGATACTTTATTTTTCCATGAACAGCAAAAATGAACAAAAAGGTAACTATCAAAACTCTAGCCGAGATGACAAAAATGAGAACAAAAATGAAAGCGCTCACGTAGTGAGGAAACAAAACTTTTCAAGAGTACAACGAGCATAGCCCTTACCATGGCAATAGACAAGATGAACTGACACTGAACACTGGGAGACAGGGGAATTTAAACACAGGGTAACAAGACACAGGTGGGAACAATCAGGGGCGGGGCTGACACTGATTAGCACAGGAGACACACAAGGAGTGACAGGTGAAAACAATCAGGAAATTAGACACACCAGGGAAACTAACGACAGAGAGGAAAACACGGGGAGAAAGAGCAGACAATACACAGGGAGAAAAACATGACAAGGAGAACAGAAAAACACCCACTACCAGACACACAAAACCAAAAACATGACACAACACAAGAATCGTGACACTCAAGTGCTGTACTTGCATTTACTTGGATATTTTCAAATTCATTCCTACTGTCTTTTCTTTCTCTTTTGTAACGCTGTACTTCATTACATTCATCTGTTACTTTGCAGATAAAGAATACACTATTAAATGAAGATGTTGAAGATAAAACGACCCAACAGTTTATGAAGTCCTTAAAATCAGCTCAATCAGCTGCAGTCATGTAAGCAAACTCAAGATAGTTTTTTTGTTTATCCTTTATTACAGGTCCTAAATCTTCTGAATTGAAAATGTTTGTTATTCATAACAACATTCTTTGATTTCTTTTGAATGGAGAAATTTTCCCCACAATCCATCAAAATTATGAGGCCTCTGCTGAAGAACCCCCGCCCCAGTGAGGTCCTTAGTGGCTGGCACATGTTAAACTTTCATTTTATGAGCAAAATGTTATCTTCAAATATGCTTTGTTATTCAAATATTCAGATTTTTTGTATTTTCTTATGTATTGACAGCAATACATGGTGCTTCCATTCAGCTGCTACAATCCTTTGTTAATGTGCAAACAAGGAATATCAATACAAAACACTATTAAATGATCCTCAAAGAGCTGTAATGTTCAAGTAAGCAAAACTTACATTAAGTAATTTACTTTTACCTTATTACAAGGCCTTAAAGGTGGGGTAGGCAATTTTGGAGAAACCAGCTCGAGTGCGCTAGAATTTGAAAATACGCAACAAAATCTCCAACGAGGCGTTCTGGGGCAGCATAGACAGGTATTTTCTGTGTTAGAGTTTTACTCGCTACAGGGTGTACTTTGAGGGTTTGTGACTCTGCAGACCGTTTACATGCAGAAACACACAAGGGGACGGGTAATAACAGGAAAGGCATGACATGGGACCTTTAACCCTTGTGTTGTGTTCGAAAGCTGTTACCGTTCATGGTGTTCGCGGGTCAATTTTTACCCATGATTTATTTCAGTCCAAAACACACACAAATAGTGTGACTATCATCCAATATTGTTTTAACTACATCATAACTAACTTATTATATATTCATAACCGTACCATCCTCTTGTCATTTTATTTTATGGCCCCAAAACACATTACACCACATATTGCAAACGTGCATGTGTGTGTTCAGGTTCAAGTGTTAGTATATTCTTGAAAGGTGGAGTTCCCATGGGGGGAGGGGGGCCAGAGGCAGGAGAGACCATGGTGCTTGTTGCGAAAAAATTGCTACAGTGGATGAAGGGGGTGGGACTGGGGCGTCTAAAGTCAAAGATGAATCTTGATTGGGCCAAATTTGACCTCGAGTCACCCACAACAATGCTGCTGGGCAACGCGAGCAAAGCGAAGCGACGGAACCACAATGCAGTTCGGCAAAGCGTGACGTCACCCCATTCAAAGTGAATGGGCAGAAGCGTTGAAGCTTCAACGCACGCCGCCGTGTGGACGGGCCGTAACGGAGCTTACACACGGCGGCGTGCGTTGTCGGCGGTCAGGTCTGAAGCTAGACCAACAACCAATCACCTGAATCTCCCGCCCCGGACACACAAGCAGCGGTTTGAGGAGATAAAGGCCTGGATGCGAGAAAACTTCCTGCAACTAAATAGCTCCAAAAAAGAAGCTATTTTAGTTGGCACACCAAACCAGGTCCAGTCATCCCCCATAACCCACATTACCTTTTCTGGACAAAAACATACCCCTCTCCACAGCAGTTACCAACCTGGGTGTAAGATTTGACAGACATCTAACCGTTGACACCCACATCAAACACCTGTGCAAAACCTCCTTCTACCACCTCAGGAACATTGCAAAACTGTCACGATTATTGGGTTTTGTCACTTTTCTATGTCTAGGTTTGGGTGTTTTGCTGTCTCCCTGTATTGTTTTTCCACCTTGTATATATTTCTGGTCCTCCTTCCTGTGTGTTTCCTCCCTCTCGTTAGTCTCCCTGGTGTGTCTGATTGTCTGATTATGTTCACCTGTGCCCCTTGTGTTTCTCCTCCCCTGCTCAGCTGTTTCTCCTTTGTGATTACCCCTCTGTGTATTTAGTCTTGTCTTTCCCTGTGTTCTGTGTCGGTTCGTTTTTTGTTTCTTGACTCTGTTCAGCGGTGAGTGTTCCTGTCTGTCTTGTTGTAAACCTTGAAATAAAGGTATTTTTTGTCACTTGAATCTGCATATTGGGTCCTGCTCCCCGAGTTCTGTCGACGTACCGGCCGACGCCAACTCCATGTCCTGTCCCGTTGGAGGCGACTATTCTTCTGCCGGGGGTCCTGCCAGCCCTATGTCCTGTCCCGTTGGAGGTCCCGTCGACTACTCTCCTGCCGGGGGTCCTGCCAGCCCTATGTCCTGTCCCGTTGGAGGTCCTGTCGACTACTCCCCTGCCGGGGGTCCTGCCAGCCCTATGTCCTGTCCCGTTGGGGGTCCCACCGACTACACTCCTGTCGGGGGTCCTGCCAATCCCTTGTCCTGTTCCGTTGGAGGTCCCGCCGACTACTCTTCTACCGGGGGTCCTGCCAACCCTATGTCCTGTTCCGTTGGAGGTCCCGCCGACTACTCTTCTACCGGGGGTCCTGCCAATCCTATGTCCAGTCCCGTTGGGGGTTCCGCCGTCTACTCTTCTACCGGGGGTCCTGCCAACTCTGAGTCCTGTGCCGTTGGAGGCCCCGCCGACTACTCTTCTGCCGAGGGTCCTGCCAACTCCTGGTCCTGTCCCGTTGGTGGCCCAGCTGACAACTCTTCTGCCGAGGGTCCTGCCAACTCCTGGTCCTGTCCCGTTGGAGGCCCCGCCATCACCTGTCCTGCCGAGGGTCCTGCCAACTCCGGGTCCTGTTCCGTTGGAGGCCCCGCCATCATCTGTCTCGCCGGGGGTCCTGCCAACTCCTGGTCCTCTTCCGTGGGGGATCCTGTCGAGGCCTATCCCACCTATCCTGTTCGGGCTGACACCGGGCTCTGCTCGGCCTCTGGAGGTGTCTGGTCTTCGCCCTCGAGCCCGGTCCCCTGAGAGCAACGGTCTTCGCCCTCGAGCCCGGTCCCCTGAGAGCAACGGTCTTCGCCCTCGAGCCCGGCCCCCTGTGAGCCGCAGTCTTCGCCCGTGAGCCCGGCCTCCTGAGAGCCGCAGTCTTCGCCCTCGAGCCCGGCCCCCTGTGAGCCCGGCCCCCTGTGAGCCGCAGTCTTCGCCCGTGAGCCCGGCCTCCTGAGTGCCGCGGCCTTCACCCTCAAGCCCGGCCTCCTGACTTTCCCGGCCGCGGTCCTCGCCCTCGGGCCCGGCTCCCTGACTCTTCCTGCCGCTGCCTTCGCCCTCATGCTCGGCCTCCTGAGTTCGCCCGCTGTGGTCCTCGCCCCGTCGTGGACTCTGCCATGCCCCCGGGCCGTCCTCCCGAGACCCCCACCATGGACTCTGCCTTGCCCCCGGGCCGTCTGCCCGAGACCCCCACTATGAACTCTGCCTTGCCCCCGGGCCGTCCGCCCGAGACTTCCACCATGGACTCTGCCTTGCCCCCGGGCCGTCCGCCCGAGAACTCCTCTTTGAACTATGCCTTTCCGGGGCTGTTGGTCCAGACCTGTCCTCCGGACCCCCTCCACCCACCCTGGTGGCCTAGTGATGAACTTCTCACATCTCAAACCTCCACACGCAACCTCCGCTCCACAACTAACCATCGGCTTCGCCCCCCGAGGACAAAACTCCGCACAATGGGGGATCGGGCTTTCTGTGCAGCTGCTCCTCGTCTGTGGAATTCCCTCCCAGACCACCTGAGGACTCCACAGACCACTGACACCTTCAAGAAAGGCTTAAAAACCTTTCTTTTTAAAAAAGCTTTTGATTCAACTTTTGTTTATTTTGTTTGTTTTTATTATGCCTCCTGTAGCACCTTGGGATTGCTGTGAGCAATGAAAGGTGCTTTATAAATCGAATGTATTATTATTATTATTATTATTATTGATTGGCTAGAGCTTGTACTGGCATATGATTCGATTGGCTGACGCTTCCATCGAAGCTTCAAAAGTAGCATTGCTCTACTTTTGAAGCGAGCAAAGCTACGCTTTGCTCCCACAATGCAGTTCGGCAAAGCGTGACGTCACCCCATTCAAAGTGAATGGGCAGAAGCGTTGAAGCTTCAACGCACGCCGCCGCGTGTGAGCTTACACACGGCGGCGTGTGTTGAAACTTGCCGGCGAGCATGTCTGACGCTCGACCAACAACCAATCACATGAATCTCCCGCCCCGGACACACAAGCAGCGGTTTGATTGGCTAGAGCTTGTACTGGCATATTATTCGATTGGCTGACGCTTCCGTTAAAGCTTCAAAAGTAGAACATTGCTCTACTTTTGAAGCGAGCAACGCGGGAAAAGCTATGCTTTGCTCCCACAATGCAGTTCGGCGAAGCGTGACGTCACCCCATTCAAAGTGAATGGGCAGAAGCGTTGAAGCTTCAACGCACGCCGCCGTGTGTAAGCTCCGTAATCTCCGAAGGGTTAAGTACAAGAGTACTTCTTTACCTCCGTAGACAATTATAGAGGCTATAGTACAATTCTCTCATGTGATTTTCAGAACTTGATACATGATTCTGTAATTTTTATAAACATTTTATTCTTCATTTCTTCATTCTACTCTCGAAAATGTGCCGTGACCCGGATTCGAACCGGGGTTGCTGCGGCCACAACGCAGAGTACTAACCACTATACGATAACGGCGAGCTAAGTCTCAATTACCTGTAAAAATATGTTATCAGTAACCTAATCCAAGTATCAGAATATAACATGTCTGTAACGTTACTCATTATTTTCCGTGCCCTTTGGTTACTACGGTGGCCCTGAAGTGCAAGACACCACAGTATTTCAGAAAACACTACAGCATTTCACAAAACACAACAGCATTTCACAAAACGCCGCCGCATTTCACAAAACGCCTCAGCATTTCACAAAACGCTACAGCATTTCACAAAACACTATAGAATTTCAGAAAACACTACAGCATTTCACAAAACGCCACAGCATTTCACAAAACACTACAGCATTTCAGTAAACGCCGCAGCATTTCACAAAACACTATAGCATTTCCGAAAACACTACAGCTGAGCATTTCACCAAACACAACAGCATTTCAGAAAACACCGCAGCATTTCAGACAACACTACAGCATTTCACATTGGATGGAAAGGGTATTCCTTTCGGGAGAACACTTCTTGTTTGTGATTGGACAGAGCCAGCCAGAGAAATACTGCTGTGATTGGTTGTTTTTGCTGCCGGTCAAGAAATGACGCTTCGTGATTGGTCAGCACCCCACAGGGGGGTCCAAAGTCGTTAGGCTTGTTTGAGACGAATTGCGGCTCGCCTCGAAAGTAGACGAGAATAGCCGATCGCAGCCGGGGGAGGTCTCAAAAAGCTCGCCTGAAGTCGGACAGCTCGGAGTCGGCTTCGTCTTCTTCTTCTTCTTCTCTCGGTTTTTTGGCGGATTGCAAACAACTTTAAGGTGCATACCGCCACCTCCGGAGTCGGCTTGACTCGGTTTGCATTTATAAAGAATGCACAAATGTGTTTAATCGTTAATGTCAGGTATGTACTAAGTAAAGTAAATACATTTGTTCCTGCTCAAGATTAGATTCAACTTCATTGTTATTGCACATATTACAGGTACTGAGACAACGAAATGCATTTTAGCTTCTAACCAGGAGTGCAACAAGCAGTAAAGTGAAAAGTAATGTACACAATAGACAGAATAAAATATAGAATGAATTGAATGATGAATAAACAGTGAGGGGTATGAATACACTAGATATACACAGCAGCCTGTGAGCAGTATGAACGTGTGTATGAATATGCTAAGATATATAAAGTATGAAAACGGTAAGCAGTGCAAGTATAAAATATATAGATATTAATTTCATGATGATAAACATTGTGGAACAATGATGAAAAATGGGAATGGAAGTGGCGACGTAAAACAAAACAACAACAAACTTTTGCTGAGCCAATTGGAGAGTTTCATCAGCAGCACGGGGTAAAAACCACCAATGAGCGCTCAGCTCGAGATACCAGCGAGTCGTTTCCCATCAAGCATTTCGCTTCCGCAACCCGTGGAGAGGAACTGCCTCGCCTCGCCTCGCCTCGCCTCGCCTCGCCTCGCTCTCAAGTCTGCGGGCGTCTTTGTCCCGCGAGATTTCAACGTCTCATGTAGGCGAGCCTCCAGAGCAAGTCGGACAAAATGACTAACCATCATGCAACGCACTAGCAAGACGTTGATCGCAATTGCGCAGGTCTGCGCAGGTCTCGCTTGTCTCAAACAAGCCTAGTGTTAGGGGGGCACTGGCTCCCACATAACTCGAACCCTGTATGTAAGCATGTGCTTCGTAATATATTTTTGTAAATGTTCTCTAACATTGTAATCCTGATAGTAGCCTACTGCCAGTATCATTGAATACTTTTTTAATGTAATGTCTGTATCCTGATTGTGTTAACCCGTTACATGTAATACGTTACTCCCCAAACCTGTTCATGTATGCTATGCTATGCTATTAGATGTGTAAACATCAAATTATTATTTTATAAAACCACTCACATGACACTTTGCCCACAGTCCCTGAACAGTGAACACAGCAGTTGTTTATCTCGGCTCCTCTCCGATTTACGTCCGAGGCAGGCCGAGTGTTTCCGAAAAGTAACTCGTTAATGTATGCTAATATTAGATGTGTAAACATCAAGTTATTATTTTATAAACACAAAATAATATCGACCATTTCAAAAGTGTTACTCGTGTCACAAAGTACACACTGTCTGTGCTCACGAACACAACAGTGGTGAAGAAATACTGAAAACTACAACGGATTGCGAAACTGCTGTTGCATTGGAGACGTTGGTGAAGATGAAAGCAACCAGCCAGTAAGATAATTAAATACTATTTAAATTCAATAGGTCAACTAAGACCAATCATAAATGCATTAGTGGATCTGAAAGGGGATTA
>CALSBZ010046930.1:49041-78456 GCA_943591055.1 Gobionotothen gibberifrons
CCGATCTACGTCCGAGGCAGGCCGAGTGTTTCCGAAAAGTAACTCGTGGTCTCATTTGATTGGTGGGACGCTCGACCAATGAGCCGCGGCCATCTGTGCAGGGCTTGCCGCTGTTAAAATACTCAGGTTACATTTCCTCCAGGCTTTATTAGCTCGTTTCACCTCAAATCTGCTATTTTCTCCTCCCTGGCCCCGGTGAGAAGAAGCTGCCAACATGAAGCTAGCTGTAGCCATCCTCGCAGTTTTTGCATCGATAGCTGTCACTATTGACGCCACCGTGTACTTCAAGGAACAGTTTCTGGATGGAGGTACAGTAACTTTGAGCCAATTCATGTGTTCTTGTCCTATGTTTGAATAGTTGTGCTGTGAGACTGACTGCTTTTAACTGTTGGTAACTTTATCTTTCATCTTTTTAAGAAAATGCTATTTTGAAAATTCCTTGCTGCATTAATTCAACCCATTAGAATAGGCTAGGCCACCTTTATTATTATGTGTATTAGTCAACCGAGAGACACTCAGAAATGTCTAAAGTATTGCATTACAGTAACCTTAAAAATCGAAGTTCTGATATTATTTTAAAAAATCCAACAGTAATACTCAATTTCGAGTTGACAGTGACACCCTTGTACACGAGTCCAAATATTCTTTCACTTTTGATATTGATGGCTTCCATACTGCTGTTACGTTACTTTCTGTTTACAGTAAACTACGTAACGTAACTGTACTGTGCAGAAACTGTTCGAATAAAAGCAGAAGTTCGATGAAAAGGGTAAAAAAAAGGGGGGACAGAAGCTTTGGGAACTATCCAGATAAGATATGAGCTCTATAAACTGTTACAATTGTGGACTAAATCAGTATTAGTGCTGAACAAAATGCAAACGAGACGCCCCTTCATTCACACACCTATCCCCCTTGTCATTGCGCAGTCATCCTTAAACACTCAGACGTTTTAGGAAGTTGTCTACAAATTCAGTGCAGCAATTTTCAGTACATATATGCCTACAACAAGTAATATATTAGCTTTTCCTGTTAGTATATACATTATTACCAAACTAAATGATATATTTGTGTTTCAGATGCATGGCAGAGCCGCTGGGCCGAGTCCAAGCACAAGTCAGACTACGGCCAGTTGAAACTGAGTGCTGGGAAGTTCTATGGAGATGCCGAAGCTGATAAAGGTAATTCCTCTGTCACCAAGACAAAGCCGTCTTATCATGCAAATGTAGGTAAAAGAGGTGTGTCTATATAAGCTGCTCTCGGTGCAGCCACAGGAACTTGAAATTGGTCTGCAGGTGTTGAGAACTCAACAAACCTGCCGGGGTTCATGCATTTGATACACTTTTCTATGCTAGACAGGTTTACTCTGTGGAATGTGATGCCTAACTTTAGTGATTAGGGACAATGGAATTAGCACAACCCAGTTTTTACTCAGTTATGCTGGAACCTTTAGGGCTCCTGACATCCTGGGGCCAGTGTGCTGAGATGATGCAGGCTTATTTATATCCCTAAACTCTACAGTAACTCCCAGAGTAACCGGCACACAAGAAAATCCACATTTTAATTTTTAAAAGGGGAAACTTGCTCATGAAGTAATAAGCACACGTCTGTTGCTAACAGATGTTGACTTTCTTCACTGTACCTACCCTAGGTCTCCAGACCAGCCAGGATGCCCGCTTTTACTCCATGTCGGCCCGCTTTGAGCCTTTCAGCAACGAGGGAACGCCCCTGGTCATCCAGTTCACCATCAAGCACGAGCAGAAGATCGACTGCGGAGGCGGCTACGTCAAGGTCTTCCCCTCTGACCTCGACCAGAGCAACATGCATGGCGACTCCGAGTATTACATCATGTTTGGTGAGTCATGCTGGACCTGAGTAACCAAGGCCTGACTACAGAACATGGCTGTTTTAAGAGAGCCCTTTGGTATTGCTACATTCATAAACAAAACATGACCTTTGTCTCCAGGGCCCGACATCTGTGGATACAGCACAAAGAAGGTTCACGTGATCTTCAACTACAAGGGCCAGAACCACCTCATCAAGAAAGACATCAAATGCAAGGTAACTACGGCACGATGTCTGTTGCAATTGTAAGATTATAACATGGGTTTAAAGATTTGTACTCACTCTAAACTCCCTTTACCTCCAGGATGACGAGTTGACCCACATGTACACACTGATCCTGAACCCAGACCAGACGTACGAGGTGAAGATCGACGGTGAGAAGGTGGAGTCCGGCTCCATGGAGGAAGACTGGGACATGCTGCCCGCCAAGACCATCAAGGACCCAGAGGCCAAGAAGCCCAGCGACTGGGACGACAGGGCCAAGATCGACGACCCCGAGGACACCATGTCTGAGGTAGGACGTCAGGGCCCTGTGTGGATGGCTTGAAGCCAATTTAAAATACGGAAGCCAACTTTAAAAAAACTGAAAAAAAATCCAGATTCATTGTGATGCATTATATCAATTAAATTATTATTAAATGTGCTGGATGTCATCTCAAAGTATTTGCTTTCAGAATATGATACTGTCATCTCCATATTTTGAAAATAAATACGTCTTCAAGCTGAAAGGCATGAAGGAAGTCAAGATGAATGACAGGCGTGTCGTAACAATGAAGGGTACTGGAGAGTGGGATCTTGCATTACTACAGGCAGTGTGTATCCTTACACACCCCACACCAACTATCATCTGAGCAGCTTAACCTCATTCTAGAATAGTATACGTCCTCTATGCTACTAGCTTAAAAATGAGTTAGCCTAATCATACCTGCTGTCTGTTCAACATTATGAGGGTGACAACCTGAACACGTTTTGTTATAGACTAACAAAGATTTCAGAGCCTCAATCACAGTTTATCTACTGGAGTTCCTTAGGAGGGTGAGGGGGGACAGAGCCCCCATAAAACGAGTCCTTGAACTCTCTGTTAAAAGGAATGTTCCCAGAGTAGAGAAATTGTTATTCTAATTGAGGTGCCTCTAAAATCACATTGGACAAACCCCGCAGCCTCTACATTTGGATGTTGTATAGTATATCTATGTCATTATCAGTCTGTGTCATGCTTGAGGACATGCTTATGTGCACACCCAAAGTACATGCACAATATATAGATTAGACACAAGTTAAATCTGAAGTTAAATGTGTTCAATGGATTGATATATGACAAAATTGTGTATTTGTGCAAGATGAATTTGTTTTATGATTCCTTGGTTTTTTCCTCTAATGACACAGCTAACATTTTAGGGCAGAAAGAAAGAGTTTATTGAAAACTAAACTGAACACCAGACAGAAAAAAAGTAGCATAGTGCTAAAGTCTGCATAATTACATTTGAACAAGGTGTCAGTTTATTATGAGCAATTCTGAGCTGACAGCTCTTGGTTGGACAGATTTGTGCCAGAAATGCCACATTGGAGATGCTAGTAGAGTCGCATGTGAGGAACAGTTGCTAACCTGAGCTGCTGTGTGTAATTTAATTCTGCATAGCTAATCTCACCATAGCATCTGGAAGAATGGTCATTTATGAGGACAGTCAGTAGAATGGCTCATCCAAAGTGAAATCAGTCATAAAAAGCGTTAAACATGCCGTTGACAGAACAGGAAGTGTCATGCTTTGATACATTTCTTTTAAATTAGGCCTACTATATGTGCAATATGTTAGCTGTGGTCCCAGTTGGACCGGCTAACAAAGGCATCTTTGGTGAACTGGTCTTGTGAACTGTTTTGAAACAGGGAATTGGAGAGAAAAAGTCAAAACGGGATTTATCAATCACATTACCGTAGGGCTGATGATAGTTCCCATAGAATACGTCCATGTGCCGTGCATTATGTTATTATACTGTGTTGATACCATAAGACATGAGTGGAAGCTCTAATTCTGCTGTCTCTCAGGATTGGGAAAAGCCAGAGACCATCCCTGACCCCGATGCCAAGAAGCCTGACGACTGGGACGTGGACATGGACGGAGAGTGGGAGCCCGCCATGATCAGTAACCCAGAATATAAGGTAAGGAATATACAGACTAAATGATTTGTTCAGCACTGTAAATCCTATCTGTGTCGAGAGAAGAGTAAGGGCACTCTCAGGGGTAATATCTATCTCATTTTGTCTTTGCAGGGCGAGTGGAAGCCCAAGCAGATCGAAAACCCCGACTACAAGGGAGCCTGGGTCCACCCTGAGGTCGACAACCCAGAGTACACTGCTGATGCCAACATGTACAAGTTTGAAAAGATTGCAGTTCTGGGCCTGGATCTGTGGCAGGTAATGACTGTCGCCCCCTCGGAGAGAGTTGTCACAATTAATTATCAAGCATAAGTATACAAGAAGACTTGTTCGGTCGAAGATAACAGAGTTTCCTTGAGTAAACAATACTTATTTGTGTCTTTGTTCAGGTGAAATCTGGCACCATCTTTGACAACTTCCTGATTACTGACGACATCAAAGAAGCAGAGGAGTTTGGGAAGGACACCTGGGGAGCTACTAAGGTAGGATGACTTCACTGCTTTAGGAAGAACCTAGTAGTTACTTTGTGTTCTAAACAAAACAATATATGCATTATCGTAAGACAATTCTGACAAATGCATATAAAACCAATTAAACATATTTCTTGCTTGGACCAGACCACCACAACACTTCTGACCTGAATTATAGTTAGTGTAATGATAGCACTCCATTAATATTTAATTACCTCTTCATTCACTTTTCTCTGAAGCATGACACAAATTAAATTGCAACAAAAGCTATTATCTAATTGTATCACAACAGTTTTGTTTTGCTAACCAGCTCTAATATAAAAGAATAGCAGGATAACGGCTGACTAGATCTAGCATCACAAGCTATAGGTGACATAATGTATTATGCGGCAGCAGAAAAAGTACAATTTCCATGAATGGACTACTAAAAGCGCATCCAGATAAATTGTATAAGATTGTATGAAAATATTAGAATAAATAATACTTTATGCAATACATGCATTACATGTTAGCCCTCCACATTGACTACAACTACTGCTTAACATTTAAAAATGTTGAATAAAAAGAATAGCTTAAGAAAGGTCACCCAACTCAGTTGACACAGTGAGCTTTAGATTTTATTTTATGATGAAAGTAATCAATGTCATTTAAATTGTTCGCCTTTTGGTTTAATGTGTTGATTATAATTCAAAACTCATAAGCACTTTAGCAAGTTATGGCATGAGATGAAAAATGCTTAATAAGCACCGTAATTTACATGATCCACAGTGTTTCCCCTAGGTTTACTGCTTTGGGAGGGTGCTGCCTGAGCGGGGGGGGGGGCGAGTGGCGGGTGGTGGCGTGGCATTGAGATATATATTTTTTTTAATCCTCTGGAGCAGAGAGAGGAGCTATTGTTATTGATTAGTGCATCAGTGTTTCCTAGGGCCAAAACACTAAACTCACAACTTAAAATGAAAGCGTTTAGTTTATTTAATAAAAGAGCACATGTTCAACGTGTAAAGTGAGAGTAGATATAGATTAGTTGCAATTTGGTTAAAAAAAAAAAAAAGAAATTCCAAAAAAAAAAAATTATAATCTTTTTATTTTTATTTTTTTAAACACCTTGAATTTCAGGGGGGGCGCGGGGCTCCGTTGGCGGGGCGCAGCGCCCCTCCAAGACAATGGTAGGGGAAACACTGATCCATGTTCGTTGGTCACGATTGAGTGTTTCTGTAAACGGCTGAATGGAGCGTCACTTTAAATGTTGAGAACGCAAGGAATTGTGGGACGGTATTATCTCCTTTTTCTTTTGTAAACAACGTGTATTTCTTGTCTAAAGGGGACCCCACGGGAAGTGTTAAAGGTTTCTATTATCTAGAAAATGTAAACGTATTATATGAAGTATTCCACACAAGTTCTTTGAAGTCGTTTCACTCCATTAGGAAGCTGAAACATCTACTCCAGGGGCCGTATTCACAAAGCATTTTATCTTACCGCTAGGAGTGCTCCTAACTCGCGCTAAAACATTTTACGTAGGAGTTTTTTCTTAAAAGTTATTCACAAAGCCGCTGAGACCTACTCATACTAAGGATAAATCACTAAGAGTGACGCGCCGTTGCTATGGATGACGTCGATTCTCGTGCATGAGTTTCGAAGCGGTCAGTACCGTGATTGGTTGTTCAGAGCAGGCGGTCTCGGTGAAACTCATCCGCAACATCCCACAAACGAGCCCACTAAATCACCGAAAAACAAGGAAATAGCCTCGGCTAGAAATGTATTCCTATCAAATAGTTATGGACAGTGCAGTTAGCAGAATACACGCATGATGACAAGTTTGTGCAGACCACGATAATGACGTTGTATATGCACGTTAAAGAGAGAGAGCAAACAATAAAAATACGTAAATTGCATTAAATCAAGGAGGCAATTAAAAGCAATTGTTACTGCTGGTCAGGGGTGGACTGGCCATCTGGCATACCGGGCATCGTCCCGGTGGGCCCCGACCCCCGACCGAGGTGGGCCGGTCGGATTAGTCACTCGCCCCCCCGCTGGCGATTTAAGCTCTCCTAAACTTAGGTGCTACTTTTAAGCCTAAAATACTTTGTGAATTGCTCTTAGTGAAAAAAATTAGGAGTCCTAAATTTAAGACTGACACGCCCATTATGTTTAGGAGTTTCTCCTAAATTCGCCAGTTAGGAGCTACTTTTAGCCTTAAGATCCTTTGTGAATACGGCCCCTGGAGCACTACGCCCTTGATTGGGTGCTTTTGAGTGCCTGTTGTTTGTAGCTTGCCTGGTGAAGCACATAATGCAGCTGTTGTTCTAGAATCAGGGAAGTCTGTGTGCTAGGTAATTACACACCTGTGTTCCCAACGCGTCCCAACAACTCCTCTTGTTTCCCCAACAGGGACCAGAGAAGAAGATGAAGGACGAGCAGGAGGACATGGAGACGAAACTGAAGGAGGAGGAAGAGAAGAGCAAGAAGAAGGACACTGGAGACGAGGAGGAAGAGGATGAGGAAGACGGCGAGGAGGAGGACGAGGAAGACGAGGGCGAGCAGGACGAGGAGACGGACGAGGACGCAGGGACGGAAGAGGAAGACGTCAAAGACAAGGACGAGTTATAGAGGATAGACTCTGGCCTTTCATACAAGCAGCCTTTTATTCAGGTCTGGGGGCGGGGTCAGGTGGGGTCAGGTCAGATTTGTTTTTTATTGATTCCCTTGTTGCTTTTTTTAGCATTCAAATTAGAGAAGGGGTGAGGGTTTACATGTTGCTTTCCAGTTTGTGTCTTCTTTGGTTGGGAAATCGAATGTGA
This sequence comes from Gobionotothen gibberifrons, assembly GCA_943591055.1. NCBI lineage: Eukaryota > Metazoa > Chordata > Actinopteri > Perciformes > Nototheniidae > Gobionotothen > Gobionotothen gibberifrons. The sequence goes on from CALSBZ010046930.1 coordinate 56,307, forward strand.
TTTACATGGTGTGTGTGTGTGTGTGCGCGCACTCGGAGCCAATTCACTTTTTTAATTTCCTTTGTCGGGTTGTCTAGTAAATTGAGGGTCTGATGTTTTACGTTCTGCACTTTTATGTCTCCTTTAAGATGCCTCATTGTTTATTTCTTAAATGACCCCCATCATTATTTATTTAATCATTACATTGATTTCCCTAAGTCTCCAAAGCTCTGATTTTGGGCATACCTGCTTTCTCCATGAGTGTGTGATGTGTGTTTGAGAGTGAGACTGCATTAGATGAGCTGTGATGTGTGCAATCAAAATGTTCTCATTGTTCTGAATGACTGTCCTGTGGATGCACACTGTTCAGTTACAGTGAATAAATGAAAGCCCTCTCTACCAGCTCACGCGTGTTTTCAGTGGTAGGGGTCAGTCTAATTTCAGTGTGGTGTGAAGGAGATGTTTCATAGATGATGGCCAACACAATCGGACAGCAAGCATCCATCCTTGTTTTAACATTTTCAGTATCTGTGCAAACATGATACCAATGTTTTGGATGAACATGTCTTCCTCTATCTTTCCAAACCTCTGATGTATATCTGCAAAAATGTAGAGGATTTTCTAAATGGGATGAGGCAATGTGAAGGCCCAATACATACAATGTCTTCTTGTGACACCCTTGTCCCATTTTGTATACCAGTATCATGTAGTGTATATACTGTAGGTAATGGTATTATAACCAGTGGTGGAAAGCAACTAAGTACATTTACTCAAGTAATGTAGTTATTAGTACACATTTTAGGTACTTTCATTTTATACTAGTTTCTACTTGTCTACATTTTGGAAGCAAATATTGTGCTTTTCACTCCTACTTTTATTTTAGATTCAGATTCTGACACACAATACATAGGAGAAACTTGTAAAATAGGATTATTTGGTATAGATTAAACTTTCCAACATTATATTTAGTAACTTTTTAAGTAACTAAAACCATGAGTTGTTTAACAGAACATTTATTATTGTTTTTTGTTCCAAATATATCACAGTTCCGGCCTCTTAAATGTGGAATATGAATGAATTCCAATTTTTCAATATAAAAATGCCCTAGGTGAGAAATGAAGAATGGCCCGGTTAAGATGACCCAGGTTAAAATACGATGACACTATTTTATCCAGTACATTTACTTAAGTAAAGTTTTAGGGTACTTTTAACTTAACTTTATTATTTCCATTTTCTGTACTATTATATATTATATTATATATTATTTTGTACTTCCACTTCACTAGAGGGACATGTTGTACTTGCACTACATTTATTTGACACTTGTAGTTACTTTTAACATAAATACAATTAACACAGTATGATATATATTATTAACTACTAATTTACTGAGTACTTTTTGCTCTATATTGACGAATTACAACATTAAAAAACCCTTTTTCTAATAGTAAAAACAGAATAATATAATATTCTGAAATAATACAACATATTTATAAGAGGCATTCTGCACAGCGAGTAAGCTGTTTTTGAAACTTGAGTGGTACATTAGCTGATACTACTTCTCTACTTTTAATTAAGTAACATGTTCAACACAGGACGTTTACTTGAAATGGAGTATGTTTAGAATGTGGTATTAGTACTTTTACTAAAGTAAAGGATCGGAGTACTTTTTCCACCACTGATTGTACTGCCTAATTTATCTCCGCTGTCGCGATATTTCCGATAGCCCTTGAAGGCGGCAGCGTGTCGTGCCCTGCCTCGGCAGCAGATGGCGTCCTTGCCCCGCCCCCCTCCTTACACGGCTCTGAGACTGCTGAGTCACATACATTAGCCAGAGCCAGATAAATTGATACTGTGCGAAACGAGGGGCTACTCTGGAGAAATTGCCGTTGTGTGTACACTGACTTTGAACCAGCTGCCTCTGACACCGCGTCGCAAGATGCTGATAATAACACTGAAGACCCTCCAACAGCAGACGTTCAAAATAGAAATAAACCCAGAACTGACGGTGAGTAACGGTAGAAGTTAACGGGGCTGAAGTAAACACGGTCAGGCCAGCACTAGACTGGTATAGGGGAATGTTAGCTAATGTAATATAACGCTAACCACGTTAAAGGCTGCTCAACTCTTGAAAGGAGATTACTCGTGTGTTGGTTTTAAAAAGTAACGTCACGTCACTGGGACAAATATGCAGTCAAACAAGTTAGCAAACAGAGTTGCAGAACCTGAGTTCATGTAAGGTAATGTAGCTAGAAGCTGCCAGGGCAAGGCGGATATTAAGCAAGTGTCCCTTCAAAGTAAAAGTGTAGCATGATTTACAAGAATATCAAAGCACACTTTGCACTCTCTAAAAATAACATTGTAACTGAGCTAATGTTTTTTTATTTACTCCACAATACAGTCAAATAGTCTCTATAGTTTGTATGTCTTGACGTTGCTTCTTCTTGATACGATACTGAGGTTTTATTCTGAAAACTCTGACCGGATATGTTTTCTGTGCGTTCTGGAGCTTGACAGTGTTTGACTTGTTACAGTGGCTCACCATGAATGACGAAGCAATATTTCACAATTCCTTTCTGTTAATATTTTAAAGGGAAGGTTTATTTTTCCATTTTTATATAAGAAAAATGTATTTTCGAATAGTTGTAATCGTATAGTAATTAATTTGAGTATTTTATATTGGGTGTATTCAATTAATTCCTGTGAAGTGAGATCATGACCACAACAAATGAGACATTTGCATGTAGCATTACACTTCTGTAAGTTAATAGGATGACATGCAACCATCTCAGTTTATGACACATAGTTTTACACATACGAGGACTCTTCTTTGGTTTAAATGGTGCATATATATAGACAGAGAAAGAGGAATAAGTTGTAAAAAGTAGCTACAAAATAAAGTACAATTTAAAAGATTATAAAAAAAAGATAGAGAATATTTTCACGAAATATACAAAGAACTAAGTACACAAAAAATATGACAAATACTATGGTTAAAAGTTGAGATCTGTGCAGTTCCATTCTTTCTTCTATGGCTCCGTTGTACACTAGTGCAGTTGGTTAGAGGCTATACTGAATTTTGATCTCCTGGGCCCAAGAGTTCAAAACTTTTAATCCCTATCTGATCAAATCAGATTTGGATTTTGGGGAGTTCAAAACCAAAAACCAGGATTAGGATCACTTTGATATCCGATCAGATCATGAAATCCAATCCAAGCTTTAATCTGGATCAAATCTTCAAAATGGGGAGTTCAAACCGACAACACAGGATTGGGATCAGTTTGATCCCAAAAAACTGGATTATCCTGATCGCACCAGAGGGGTGGATTTCCAGTGGATTACCAGAGCAAAATGTACTGTACAATTTATTTAAAAATATGTTTCAATATAAATAAGATGGCAACGTTTGTTAACTTATATAATACACCATGTTTAGCCTTCAAGGCAAATCCATTTTATTTTTCATTTTTTGCTCACGTTTGTGGTGGCCTATTTTGTTTTCAATCAAATGTTGATGACATAAATGTTTATGCTCATAAAAGTATCACAACAAAGATTGTCAATCACAAATGTAATTTAGATTAAAGAAAAAATATCTTCAACAAAAAAACAGTCCATCATCTGTCATCACCTTTCAAACGTACGTGCTGACAATAGAAGTCTCTGCAATGTGGTCTCTTGTCTTCCTTGTATTATTTTTCATGTCCACTAGATGGCGCTCGGTAGGATTAAAGCGCTGATATTCAGGATCTAGTCATCTTGAAAAATCGTAATCTGGATCAGGCTGATCCTATCCTGAAGTGCTTTGAACTCCAGGGACAAAATGTGTCCGACTTGTCTGATCCTGGATCACAAAAAATGGGATTTCAAAATATGATCGGATCTGATTGAGATTAAAAGTTTTGAACTCTTGGGCCCCAGGCCCTGTACTACGAAGCAGGATTTTCGCTTAGCCGGCTAAATTCAGGGAAAACTCCGGCTTTCCGGTCCTACGAAGCTGGTTCTCTTTTTAGCAGGCTAGATTTCCATGGTAACTTATGCTTAGCGACCAGGTTAGGTTGCAGGCTAAGAGCTAAACTCAGTGAAAGCACTGCCTGCTGACCAATCAGAGCTCTGTGTGCGGAGCGGGGTGCAGAGTTTAAAGCGATCAAGTCACATTACAGGAGAAAGGAAATACAGTTTAAACTGCCGTTGCAGGAAAGCCGGCCGGCAAAAATCACCGACTGTGTGAACGTGAACATTAATAGAATATCACCTCCCATCTTCAGAGCAATCTGACTATTATAACATTAGCGTTAAGAAAGCTTACTTAAATATCTGCCACAACATAAGTAACTGGATCAAAGTTACGGTCTATATGCTGTAAAATGTATTATCTCTTCGATTTACACACGGAATATATTGCACGTCAGTCAGCTGAGCCGTATCTGGCCGTGCAACACTCACAGTGCCACATACTGTATGCAGAAGTATTATTTTAAGCAACACATTAAGTTGACGAAACACTTGAGTCAATTATTAATTAATTAAAGTCAGATCGTGTCTTACGGGCAGTGATATCATAAACCTGTTAATGTACGCATTCAAACACTTGTTCTGTTCCCAGCTGTATTCACCTTGCAGGTGCAGCTATGTGGCTTTGATCCTGGATAAAGTGTTTAAGTCATGGATGTTTAAAGTTTAACGTCTTCATATTTGTCTAATTATATAGTTGACTTTTCATTCAGGAAGTATGACGCTGCGCTGTCAGTACGCTTCTCCACGTTTGTGATTGGTTGAATGCTCCAAATACCACCCCTCTCATGTGAACGCGCACCTAACTAGATAGGTCACGGCTGGCTTGAGCGATCCACTTGATAACCCGCGTCGTAGTACCGTTTAGCGAGAGCGCGTATGTTTTGGATTAGGCCAACCGGCTAACTCAAACATATCCAGGTTATGTTGAACCAGCTTCGTAGCACAGGGCCCTGGTATTCTTGTAGATACGCAGTGCAGTGACAACATAGTTTCAAAAATCTATATTGTCTACCTTTCATCAAATATGGTAGCCTTTATGACAGTAAAAGAAAGAATATCGTACTAACTACGCCAGTATTTAATTCTCCCAATTTGTTTTTCTAAATGTATTTCTTCAAAACACACAATGATTCCTTTTTGTGTTTTGCAACCAATGACATGGATATACAAAACACACTCAGACACAGTACGCAGACAAACTGATTACCAAACTAAATCGAAGTCTTCCCTCTCCATTTACAGAATACAACAAGTCTAGCCAGCTGGCAGCTTCTAATGAAAGATAGATAGCCTAAGATTTACTTTATTGATCCCAATTTTGGAAATATTTTCGTCATACCAGCATGTAAACAAGGCATTGCACATGATGTAAAAAATAAACAAACAGAAAATATAAACATCTTAAAAATTTGAAAATAAAACAAAACGTAAAAGTAAAAATATATACATATTGACAGTGAAAGATAAATATCTATAGCAGGGGTGTCAAACTCAATTTGATCGTGGGCCACATTCGCATAAAGGTTGCACTCAAAGGGCCGGTTGTAACTTTATAAATATATAATATATATATAAAATAATGTATTATATTTCATTATTGCCTCTGAATTGGATTATTATCGGATAGGATAATAACTTAGTAATTAACTACGTCTGAAAGCAGAAGTCCAGGGCAAATAATTGCAAGTCTCTTCAGTGGCATGTCACAAAACGAGATGCATTGTGGGACATGTAGTTTATGGGCAACCTGCTTCTATAAAGTGGCATGTAACCGTATAATAAACTTATTATATTCTTTGCAAGCTCTTGCGGGGCCACATAAAATGAAGTCGCGGGCCGGATTTGGCCCCCAGGCCTTGAGTTTGAGACCCCTGATCTATAGACTATTTGTCAAATATACACTATTAAGGTCCAACTTACAGCCAACCAAATTTAAACGTAGGATATTATTTACATTAAGTGTGCAAGACATTTAATTTTAAATAGCACAGTGTGAGGACGCTACAGTGTTGTAGTCAAGTCACCAATTCACAAGTCCAAGTCACTCTCGAGTCACCACTCTCCGAGTCCAAGTCCGAGTCACCTAGGGAGAGTCGTAGTCGAGTCCAGGACTTGAGTACTCCATCTCTGGGACACTATATACAGATGGGTGAATTATGGTTGTACAAGGGAACAAAATGATATTGTATTGTATGTAGATTAGACATTCTAGACAGAAACCCCAATATACAAAGGACCAGGTGTGGTTTAATACAGGTTTTAGTCACAACACTTATTCTCTGGAGAACATCCACCTTTTGAAGAGTAACAAACTTCAAAACATATGATGGTATGACATTACCATCAACAACCAACATTCGGTGACATTTGGAGGTAGCCCTCCCACTAATATCCAAGATTATTCTGGCAATGTTTTTAGGTGAAAGCCCTGAAGGAGAAAATAGAGAAGGACCGAGGAAAAGATGCGTTTCCTGCTGCAGGACAAAAACTCATCTATGCCGGTGAGCCTGACAACACATACTGTATCTAGGAAAATGATTGACATAAAACTGAACTTTGAAGCAAATTGTGGGCAAAAAGTGACACCCGTGTTTGTTTTGTTTAAGGGAAGCTGTCCTATTCTCAACTGTGTCACAAATATTTTCTCACTTGCTATTTCTGTCACAGGCAAAATCCTTAATGATGACACCCTGCTGGAAGAATACAAAATCGATGAGAAGAACTTTGTAGTGGTCATGGTAACGAAGGTGAGTAATCAATGAGTTGTAAACATTGTGATTTGGTTCGGCAACTATTGAAATTTCAAACACTAGAGTGTACGTAAGGGATAATGTGCAGTGAGGTGGTCATTATTGAACAAAGAACATGGGGCCTAACGCAAAGCAAGTATATGACGACCATTCCCATGCTCTATATTGTCTGGTACGTTTTGGGGTTGATTACATTTGCTACCCAGATCTGGTGCGAAGTGTATTTATGTTTGAACATTTCAAAATGGTCATATATTTTCCTTTCATAAACCCACATCAGGACACCAAGATGCCCTACCCCATTGTAAACATGTAGTCAATTCTTGTGAAAGAGAATCAGGCTTTTTACTATAAATATCTAAACGGCTCATATTTAAAAACATGTCTGTTCCTGACTAATGACAGCTTTAGTCATTCAAAATCAGTAGACCTTGTGTTTCATTTTTACTAACACTCTCTTTTCAGGACAGGATTGCCAAAACTGTGAACCACGCATCAAATATGTGACTTGGTGGAGTGTGTAAGAACATGCTGAGCTTAGGGCTGCTCAATTAATTGTATTTTAATCGCAATTACGATTTTGGCTTGCAACGATTATGAAAACAACATAATCGAAATAAAACGATTATTATTATTTTTTTTTTTTTTTTTAGATTGGTTTTTCAGTTGAATTCTACTTAAAGTTCAGGGTAATCAACTGTTAAACACATACTGTTCACATTTTTTTTTCCAATAAATGGATGTTTTCAAAGTAAATAGATAATCGTTTTTAATAATCGTGATATCAACTATTGACCCAAATAATCGAGATTATGATTTTTGCCATAATCGAGCAGCCCTAGTTGAGCTGTAAACAGATGTTCTCCCTATGGATTTGACTTAGATGCCTTTTGTAGTGTGTTTGCACTGGGTTCACCTCTGATATAAATACTGACACAGGGACATGTAACTGTGGAATGTACAGCCTGGTCTAGTAGAGGGAAATGGAGAATGGATTGCTTCTACCTCTGATCATTATATCCACACAACATTGATACATTCTTATGTCTTTTTAGCCTAAACCAGCCCCCCCACCAAAGGCAGCCCCTCAGCCAACTCCTCAGCCAGCTGCAGCTCCAGCACCATCCTCCGCCTCAACATCAGTGCCCCCCACACCCACACACTCAGTGTCTGCAGCCACACCTGCCCCACAGTCTGCGCCCCCCTCTGAATCAAAGCCCCCAGTCCCAGAAACCCCTCCCCTGGCTCCTGTTGAAGCTCCAGACTCCAGTACAGCCCCAGCCCCTACACCAGACTCTACTCCAGCCCCTCCTCCAGCGCCAGAGGCCTCTGCCCCTGCAGATCAACCCCCCCCTTCTGCCAAGCCAGAAGAAAAGCCAAGAGAAGACCCTGGGGATGAACCGTCCGCCACTGCACCAGTCTCTTCCAGGTTGGAAAGAACCAATGGTTACATAAACAACATATTTATAATCTTTTAAAGACATTCCTCACCTACTTCAGGCGTATAGTAACCAGACTGAAACGTCCCATCAGGGATTGCAATATCATTTTCTTCTGTTCCCCTCAAGGCAACATTGAATAACGATAGTGATCCCGTAACTTCTCCTCTTACTCCATTATCATGTCCTAGCATTTATTTCCCAAACACTTAATAGCCACAGCTGTACTATGTGTTTCATTTGAATGCACACATGATACATGAAGGTAGTACACATCACACATGTAGGCATTGTCTCTGTGAGCATCAGCAGCCTCAGAGAGCTATGTAGACTTCTTGTCTTTTCACCTTAGAATGTCGATGTACTCATGTTTGTTATTGTTGTTTATTTCTCTCAAAGCCTCGTCGATGAACTGGATCTCCTCGAAGAAGCAGCCTCAATACTTGGTAATACATTTGTGATTGTCATTCCCTCTGTGATAAAGGAAACATGTCTACAGTACTGATGTCATAGTGCCTGGATTATTTTGGGCTTTTGGACTGAAATATAAAGTACAGCTGAAGATAGTAAGGAAAGGGAAATGATTGATTACATGGAGCAAAGAGCTACTGGTCACATTTGAACCATGTGAGCATGTGCAGGATAGACAGGACAAGTATTAGAGTAGTAGTGCATCTGCATAAAGAGAAATATGCTGCATGTGTCATTATATTTACAATATTGTAATTTCTTTGAAACAATTCTATTCAAATCAAACTCTAATGAAAACCAATACAAAGTGTCCGAAAGAGGTCTACAGCTGAAAGATGACTATTTGTGAAATTCAGCCACTGATGCTCTGTGAAAAGCTCTCATTCCTCCCACAGTCTGTTTGACAAAAACACACACACTAACACACAGATGTCTGCAAATGAATGCAGGGCACAGGTGTGACTTGCCGCTAACTGAAATGTTTGCAAAGCTTGATGGGAAATGTGTTTTATAGAACAAATATGACATTTTTTCCCTCTGGCGTGCCTTTCCTTATGTTTCCACAGTGACAGGTCCAGCCTATGAGAACCTGGTGTCAGAGATCATGTGTATGGGCTATGAGCGGGAGCAGGTGGTGGCTGCTCTCAGAGCCAGCTACAACAACCCCGACCGGGCCGTGGAGTATCTCCTCATGGTGAGGGTTCAGCCAGACAGTGTGTTGGACGTCCTTAAACCTACTGCCCACCCCTGTGTTTAGTACATGTCTTTGATCTGCAGGGTATCCCAGCCGATGCCACTGATCTGCCTCCTCAGGAGCCAGTGAGACAGAGTGCTCCCACCAACCCCCCCGCCCCGGCTGCACAAGAACCACAACCACCCCCACCAGCCTCAACCAGTGAGATCACACGTTCATCAACTCTATTTTTGCAGAATCATTTGATGTGTTATTTAGATTTGATTATATACAGCCATAACAAGAACAACAGCAATGCTAATGTACACTGAGAAAAACCATGATAGAGGTGTTAATTTATTTCATGCAATAAAATGCTACTGGTCCTTTCCTGACATACTGTAGGCGTTTGTTGCTAATGCGTAAGCCTGGCTGCTCCATGGTTGTTTTGTCTATTAAACATCTTCCAGAAAATGTACTCTCACCCTCTAAAGAGCCCTTCCCCTCCCCAGCAGGGCCAGTGTCTGGCAGCCAGCTCCCCTCTGCTGGGGGGGAACCCCCCCCCACAGGGAACCCCCTGGAGTTCCTGAGGAACCAGCCTCAGTTCCAGCAGATGAGACAGATCATCCAGCAGAACCCGGCCCTGCTCCCAGCTCTGCTCCAACAGCTGGGCCGAGACAACCCACAGCTGCTGCAGGTAGCGCACACACACACACACACACACACGCACGCACGCACGCACGCACGCACGTACGCACGCACACCAATAATGGGGGTTCAAGTGTGTCTGATCTTCTTATAGCACAATCTCTCAAGTAAGGGATTATGTGCAGTAAACCGGTCACGAATGAAAATAACCCCGACAGGGTGAGCAGGATCCCGACCCGAAGGTGTTCTTTTCTCACTTCTGATCACTACCAGAGACGGGAGAATTACCCAGATCTTCAACTTGAGAAAAAAGTAGAAGTACCAGAGTGTAGGAATACTCTGTTACAAGTAAAAGTCCTGCATTCCAAATGTTACTCAAGTAAAAGTACAAAAGTATTAGCATCAAAATATACTTCAGATTGGTCCATTTCAGAATAATATATATGATATGTTTTCTAATGATTGATCATGAAAGTGTTCTCAAAGCTGGTAAAGGTGCAGCTAGTTTGAAGGACTTTGTATACTGCAGGGTAGCTTGTGAATTTACTCAGGGTGGAACTAAAGTTAAGAGTTGATTATATTTCACATCATTAATCCAATTCTGTAAAGTAACTAAAGGTATTAAATACATGTAGTGGAGTAAAAGTACACAGTTTAACTCTGAATTGTAGTGGAGTAGAAATACAAAGTAGCATAAAATGAAATACTCAAGTAAAGTACAAGTATCTCAACATTGTACTTTAGTACAGTACTTGAGTAAATGTACTTAGTTACTTCCCACCTCTGATCACTACACATTATCCTGCTTATTACACAGCTACTTACTAAATGAAACTACTTGACTCTAAACAGTGATTTAAAGATGATTTCATTGATTTACAAAGTATTGTATTGCTTCAGTTACAAAAAAATGTCTACTGCGAATCAACCTAGTCCTTAATTCAGAGCATCCTTAGCAACGCTCTGCTATCGAAAAAGAGCAGGCTGCTGCAATATGCAAATTGACCAATCAGAACCGAGTATTCAACCAAGACTTGAAAGAAAACCAATGTTAACAGAGCAGTAAAGGAAGTCATTCTGTGAGGACGGTTAAAAGAAGCTTCAGTGCCGATCTGGGAATAAACTACAAGCACTTCACAATTCAGAGGACATTTCTGATGCTGTTTTCTTTTTGATGTACACACAAACACATTTTTAAATACAATTGTGTACTACATTATTAGTACTAGAAGAAGTGTTCTTTAAACTGCTACTTCAGAAGCTATTTGAAGTGACATTCTGCATGATATATCTTTTTAATCCAAATAAATAAGGACAAAGTATATATTCAAATACTATTTAGCAAAAGTGAATAATGGTGTTATGTAAGAAAAGTCTGACCAAATACATTGAACTAGTCAACTCTTAATTGACCCTCCACCATAATGTTTCAATGTGTTGCTTTCTCATCAAGCATAAAAGGACAACAGCTGCATGCTGTTTTACAAACTAACCATAATGTTACAAAATCATCAACGTCATTTTTCTATGTCTACTTCCAATTCTTAGAATCATCTGGTTTGTAGTTTAGCTGGGGAGGAACATGTCTATTAGCTGTGCTGTAGTATTGATATTGTCTGTATTTATCGCTTACAGCAAATCACGCAGCACCAGGAGCGTTTTGTGCAGATGTTGAATGAACCAAGACCTGGAGACACGGAAGGGGAGGGGGAGGGGTCCGAGGGCCAGGGGCCGCCACAACCACAACCCAACTACATCCAGGTCACCCCCCAGGAGAAGGAGGCCATCGAGAGGGTCAGTTACCACTCTGTGTTCAGTCCCATTGAATTGCAACTTGCTCCATGATCAAATGGGTTCAAACTAATTCTGCTTCTTAATGGTTTGCTCCAGTAATAAAAGCTATGCTAAAGTATTTATTTTTATTTTCAACACGTAGTATTGTATACACCGAAGATGAATATTGCTACATGTATTTGAATCCTGGTGTATGGTGTACATCATAGTGCTTCAATGATTGATGATGATACTGTTATAATGGATCCTGTTTATCTGTAAGTGAGTGTAGCCTTACCAGCAGGGTTGGGAGGATTATTATAAAAATGTCTTCTAATACAATTACTAGTTACCTTTTAAAACAAAGTCATCCGTAACCTTATATATCACAATTGAAAGTAATGTAACTTGCCACTGTTACTTTCCGTCAATATCAGATGCAATGCAATGAATACAAGAGAAAATAACTATATATACTTCAGTGTATTCTGTAAGACAACAGAACAATGTAACCTTATTATGATTTAGTATCAAAATATGTCTTCTGCTCAGAGATTTTATACATAGGAAAACCTGCCATTCATGAAGCATTCTCAGGCAGTGTCGTATAGAGCAACCATGAAACACATGAGCACATGCTGCAGTTTAAAAAAGCAGAAATCAAATCTGAGCTAACAGAAAATGCTCTGTTTTAGTTTAACATACAGTTAACACACATAAAGAGAAAATCATAACCCAAATTCAGGTAGTAGGCGTATGGATTCCAACTTAAAGTCCAGAAGATTATAACTTATAAAGAGAGAAATAAAAAGTGCTTGTTTTACATGAATACCTACAGTATATGCCTGAAACGCACCCACAGTACTTTTAAACCAGTGCTTCTCAAAGTGTGGTCCGCGGACCACTGGTGGTCCGTGAGCGCCCCCTTGTGGTCCGTGAGTATATTGGTAACATTTCACATTTGAAATAAATAGAAGTTTTCCGCACTCTTGCGGGAATATCTCCGCAATGGAGCGAGGTTAAGTTTCACTTTCAATTGCATAATATAGCCCAGCACAACACCTTCATCACACATGTTGCCACTTGTTTGTACATTTTCAGGCGATTTGTAATCTGTTCTAGAAAAACGATGTGTTTTTTTATATTTGTGGAGTTAGGTGGTCCGCGAGTGTTTTTTTATTGGTTAAGTGGTCCTTGATATGAAAAAGTTTGAGAAACACTGTTTTAAACAAATCAGGTGATGGCCTCACTCACGGCATGACTCCTCTCACTTTGAGACTCATGAAGTGTTTTCATTTGTGCAAATGTATTTCCCAATATATTTGTCTTTTTAACTGTAAGCTTATACAGTTAACCTTTTTACATCCTAATTATACCGTTACATGTAATCCATTACTCCGCAAGCCTGCTTACCAGTAACTGTTTCAGAGAGCTCTTCTGTTATGTGTGTGTAACATAAATGTGTGTTCTGTTCCAGTTAAAAGCGCTGGGCTTTCCTGAAGGCTTAGTCATCCAGGCTTACTTCGCCTGTGAGAAGAACGAGAATCTAGCTGCTAACTTCCTGCTACAGCAGACATGGGACGACGAGTAGCCCCACACACCTGACACTTCACCAACAGAGGGCAGCAGAGTCCACGACAGCCAAACACAAGGTCCATCAGGGAGGGGGAGGAGGGGGACATTGCTGTTCATGCCATGGGACTGAGGATGAAGAGGGGTGAATGTGATGATGATGACATGCTGAAACTGTGCCTCACTGCTGCTATCATTACCGCTGCTGCTTGTGCCCAGTGATCACACTGAGAGAACAGTCTGCATCACCTTCACAAGAGTCGCCTGTAGAACATGTTAAACTTACTCTACTGTACATATACAGTGCACACCACAGGGTGCATCTGTTGTGAATATATTCATGACTTCCATGGGAATTTGCGAACCCTCCATGTTGGGTTTAACTGGAAATGTGATGCAAACTGTTAACTGTTTGAGAGCTAGCATTGCTTTATATTAAAGTTCAGGTCTGATCGTTTTATCATCATTTACTGTGCTCCTTTAATACTTGGTTAAATATCCTATACAGTTCAAATATCTCAGACTCCAAACAGCACCATTTCCATAGTAGTGTTGATCTTTCAGTAACCAGTCACACGTTGTTCTGCGGTTCTATTAAGAAAAGGATACCTGCAAGGTGATTGGACGTTCTAAATGTTTAGACAATAACTCAAAATGTTGACTTACCATTAGTAAGTCAAAATAAGAGCTGATTTATTTATATGGTATTTAACACATTTTGAGATAATACTTAAAGTGGCCCTATTGCGCTGTTTAGGGTTTTCCCTTTCCTTTAGTGTACTTTATACTTTGTTGTGCATGTATGGTCTGCAAAAGCTGAAACCCCTCAGTTAAAGGGAGTTTTCTCTCCCAAACACACACAACTGAGCAGCTAACCAATCAGAGCAGACTGGGCTCTGGTTTCAGACAGAGGGTGAAAAGAGGTGCTGCAGCACAGGCAGTATGAGAAAAACAAAGAGCTTTTTGAACATTAAAGCATGGAGACATGTCACAGTAGAGACACTACATACAAATACGAACCTGAAAAGGAGCACAATAGGGCCTCTTTAATAATGTTTACCTAGTTCATCAGACTTGATTTTGAAATACTCTACTATTTATTCTTTTGTTGATCTTGACTTTTTAGTTTTATTTTGGAAGAGTTTCGGCTTAGAAAAACAAAGACATTTAAAGCTGGGTATAATCTGTCTCCTTGCACTCGATTTAAAAGATAATAAATCAATTGTTCAGTGAAGTCACAGTATATTATGATTGCTTGTCGTCCAGATTATGTGTGCTGTAATATTTGGTCAGAGAAGAAAACACTTTTCTTGTGTGGAGGGTTTGTTTTTCTTGGGTTTGTTTTTTTTGAAGATGAAGGAATTTGAAGATTGGTCATGAGTGCAATATAGCATGTTTTTGTGAGCTGAATATTTGAAAAAAAAGAGTTTTTCTTCCTTAACATTTTATTTCTTGGAATGATGAAATGGTCCATGTATGCATCCCAAAGCTGTAAGAGTTTGAAGCATTGCTCCTTTTGCTTTTTAAAGACTTCAACGTGTTTTATTTTTCAAATGGAGTTATATAGTTTACAATCAAATGTATTGGATGGACAAGTGTTGTAGGATTGGGGATCATAATTACAGTTTTAATTATTAAGTCATTGTTTCAGAAGTGGGCTAAAGGGAATTCAAATAAGTGCTAGATGCCAACACCATTGTTTTTTAATCTTTCAGCATGTATTTTGATGTCTCTCCTTTTAGTTCTCCTTATGTTTGAACTGGACATTACTGGAAGTTTTGTATTATATGGTGAATGGGTTATACACACTTTGGGGGGGAAATGCACTTTACTGTGACATATGCTGTTCTTAAACTGCAAGGGGTTGTTGCATGAGATTGTTGCAGTTATGTATAGCATGGCAGTGGAA
Organism: Gobionotothen gibberifrons; assembly: GCA_943591055.1. Classification (NCBI taxonomy): domain Eukaryota; kingdom Metazoa; phylum Chordata; class Actinopteri; order Perciformes; family Nototheniidae; genus Gobionotothen; species Gobionotothen gibberifrons. The sequence continues at coordinate 71,538 of CALSBZ010046930.1, forward strand.
CGATGAAAGCACCAGGGTGGTGAAGCTCTGATCTCAGTTTCTCTGTTGTTTTACCCATTTTGTGTGTTGTTTTTCTTTTAGGTTTAAAAAATACAACTTTAAATACACAATCTAATGTATTGCTAAATAGTTGTGGAAAACCTTTGTTAAAGCATTGTGTAAAAATAAATGGCTTTTACAAAGCGGCTGTGACAAGTGGATTGTTTTATTATTGATTGTTCTTGGTGCAAGAATGTGTGTGTGTGTGTGTGTGTGTGTGTGTGTGTGTGTGTGTGTGTGTCACACCTCTTTCAAACATCAGCACAGCTGACCTGCAATACATTTGTTTTATTTGATTACAATTGTTAAAGTTAGGTTATTTCCCCCCAATAATTAGAATTGTAAATGTACACTGTGTTAAATGTCCCTATATGTTTTCTTACAAAAATATATATTTATGATGGTAATTAAGGTTTATTCTGAGCTATGTTTCAAACACATTGGAGAGGCTTTCCTCAAAAAACCGGCTAGTTTTGTTGGCCAAACCTAACACAATTTCTGGCATGAAAACCTGACAGCTAACTCCTCTCAACAGTGCTTAACACACCTGATATACAGTACAGTATATGAAAAGAACCTCTATATATTATAACATTATATATTATAAGAACTCTTGTCTTGCTTTAATGTTTCTGCACCCTTGTTGTTTTTATGCATTTAAAAATGTTAACGCATGTATGTCTTAAAAGGCACAATCAACAGCAAAACCACACAAGGCCATGTCTGACTCAGAGTGGATGTCCAGCCTGATGGAAACAGGCCGGCACCCAGACAGAAGAAATGGTTCGAGCTGTATCAAAGGGTAACAAGTATTCATGGCACAATGTATTTTAATAATTTGTATTTCCTACGCCAATGAAATGATTCAACCTGTTTTTTACTCCATCAAATGCACAGCAACTATTTTCAGATTGAGTGTCCAATGCAGGCGCATGGACAGAAATCCTTGTTTGGCCAAGTGCAGCAGTGCACCTGTGGATTCCACCCTCAGAAGGTAACACTCTTAAAAACTAATTCAAAAACTGATGTTGTGTGTGCAAGTGTTTGCTTGCGTGCATATCAGTTAACAAACAAATTACTGATGTACTGTATGTACACTCTCATGGAACAACAGCCAGCTGCAAGTCCATGGTCCACAGAGCTGTGGGACAGCAGAGTGCAGCAGTGGGACACCTGCGACCACTGAACTTGTCAATGGTTTTTGGACAGTTATTTACACTCATATTTGACCATGAACATTTTAAGTTGAATTATATTTGGACAGTATAATCGTCCCATGACACAGCCATTTGCTTTATTGCCTTTCAGTTTACCAAGAAGTTAGTCACACTTATATTTGTAGGAAGGCTGAGGAATAGTCTCATGCTTGATGTCGTTTTAGCCAGTGAAAGATAGTAAATCTACTGAAATCATTTATCTTTTAAAAGGAATTTTAAATCAGTGATTCCAGGCTGAATGCAGCAAAACATGTGTTATAACGATTTTTTATGAATGAAAATCCATTTGGTCAGGATATTAAATAATGCAGTTTTATTAAATAATGAGTTGTTCCACATTTAATTCATAAATTACACTTGAAAGCTAAACAAATATAGTGTTTCCTTTAGAGCAGATGAAAAATAACTTTGATTGTGTCGTAAATGCTATTTTTTTTTTGTGTTCAATGTCAGTAGGCCTATATGTATTGCCATGCTTTTACAGTCTGCACACCCTGTATGACTGTAGGGGCAAACAACTCCAACAAGTATGGCAAGCACTTAAGTCAAATTTGTTTGAAGAAATGTCATAAAGGTGGCAAGGTAAAAGAGCATAATTGAATGGAGTTGGCAGCTTGCTGTTGCCGGGTGTCGGGCATGGATTTGTCCGCTAAGGGGAGCGTTTCCCTGGAGAGGAGGGTGGGTGCGTTCCCGCAGCAACAGGGAAGATGGCAGCTCTCACATCTCTCACCCAGGTAAAGATGCAGCAATTTACGACTCTACACTTCATCTTAAGGATAAGATCATTTATAGCATGACACAGTATGTTCGGTTCATGACATTGTAATTTAAACTGACTTGAACTAAACATGAACTCGCTTTGAAATGCAGCTACAAATAAACCCGTCAGCTGGTCGGTTCAGGCCTATTTCAGTACCGTTATGTAGCGGGCTTGTTAGCATCAGCTGTTGCCGTGCTGCCATTTACCTACGACAACAAATTACGAATAACTGACTAATTACACATTTAAAGACAATAAGCATATCGTACACTGTATACACATGTGAGTACATGCTGGCATGCGCACGTTAACTTAACATAGCATCTTAAACTATGAACCGTTCAGTCCTTCAGCGAGCAAACCTTAGCTAGCCTAGCGCTGATGTCAAGTAGAGTGAGGATGGTGATAAACATGCTAGGGAGGCTAGGAGGCAGGCTAAACCGGAGGCAGGCTAAAAAGGAGGCACAGGAGGCAGGCTAAACGGGAGGCAAAGGAGGCAGGCTAAACAGGAGGAATGCTAAATAGTATGCAGGCTATACAAGAGTCAGGCTAGGCTAACCTCAGCTAACCTGGGCTTAGCTTTGGCTAATGATGCTGATGTGAGTTGGCTCTCTAGTCTACTGGGGGTGAAAGTGTTTCTTAAAAAATGTATTCCGTTAAAAATACTATTTACCTGTACAACATGTAAACAGTAACCTAATCTAAGTATCACCATATAAAGTAATGTAACCTACTTTTGTATTAAATACAAGGCAAATATTGACTTGAGAAAATACATCTCATCAAGGAAACACAGCATTTGTCAACTGCATTAAAACATTTTTTTTTTTTTAAATCCAAGTTTTTGTTCAATAATTGTATCATTTACAAATGATGGTTGATTCCTTGATATGACAGTGTGTATCCACACCTGAAAGGCACAGCTTGCACTGATTTGACTTGATGTTATTTCCCTGTTCACATTTGAACACAAAATAATGGGATCATTTCCACCCTGTGAAAGCTTCCTTTGAACTAGAGGCTGTGATAATGAACTGGTAGATAAGCTCTTGTTTTGCATCAATCTTGATACAGGGTACTTCTTATATGTTGTACTTTGGATTCCTAAAGCTTTTAGTCTACTAACCCCTCATCCAAGGGTAGTTTTCACTATAAGTACAAAATATTCTTTGGACGGACACTATAATTTACAGTTTTTTACCATGTTCAATCTGAATTTTCTTTAAAATAAAAAAACATCTATATTGATTCTGACTTTTCTACATCCAACTCACAGGTTTATCATTACTTTGAGAAACAAGATGATTAATTTACCCCTTTTAGAAGATATGGTCATTTGTTCTGGGAATGTCGTTTTCGAGCCTGAAAAATGAAAAACAGGCTCGGGTGGAACAGGTTAAGCATGTGCCTCCTAACATATATTGTTACATTGTTGTCTTGATATTGGTCTTAACATTTTTATCATTTGATCAAATCTTTCTTCCGTGACTGTAAGGGAATACAGTATCCTGCTTATCTGATCCCCTTACATGTTATCTGTTATTCATCAAGCCTGCTGTGCTTGTGCAGCAGGCTTAACTGGAAATGTAGTTATTTTGGAATATTTCATTTAGTTATTGATTGTGCGCTGCAGTGCTTGGGTGATATTTCAGCTGAATTGATACTCAGGCGCAGCTAGGCATTTGAGTTGGTGTAGTTGACATGGCTTATTGTGGCAAGGTCATTCTGAGGTTGTAGTAAATATAAGAATATAGTGCCAACAGGCTCTCAGAACATCTAGCTGAAGGAACCTCACTTATATAGAGATAGAAAAGGGAATTGGGTTGTTTATAGTGCTTTAACATTTTTTCTCTCTGCCGCAGTTATCTAGTGGGAACCCTGTATATGAGAACTTTTACAGACAGGTAAGATGATGAGCCAAATATTAATAAACAATATATTTATTTATACAATAAGAGTAGTGTAATTGCCTTTATCATAGTTCTTGTGATATTCAGCATCGTAGCCCAGCTTTTTGTGCAATCTGAGCCACTGTCTGCCACCATGTAAACCATCTTTACAAATCATTAGTACTATTTTTTTAAGACGGATACAGTATCGCAAAAACATAATATTGCCACACTCAGGTCTATCAATATTTTGATACAAATACGCTTTTATCGTAGTTTGTGAAACACACATGAATGGCAGATCACATATTTTAAGTGAGAGTTCATTAGGATATGGAAGCATGACATTTGTCATTACAATGTATTGAATTCAATCACTCAAAATGTTAACGTTTGCTCCAAGGTGGACCCTGGGAATACGGGTAGAGTTGGACCAACAGAAGCTGCCTTGTTCCTAAAGAAGTCTGGACTCCCTGACATTACATTGGGAAAGGTAGGTTGTTGAATACCGTGTTTCTGTGTACTGGAGGAGGGTGTCAATGTAACTTGTTATAGAGCTGGAGAGGTATGTGTGTCTCATACATCAGCTGTTAGCAGTTGCTGGTGGATCATACTTGATTTTAACCCTTAAAGATCCACAAAGAAACATTGTTTTCTTTTTTGGAGGCGAAAGGGGATCTTTAGAGGAAGATTGCAGGTCAACAGTACAAGCCAAATAAAAGGGATTTACATAATCTGGAACTTGTTCGTTAAGAAGATTACATTTATTGTCATTACGTAGTACAGGTACTATGTAACGAAACGGTTTCTCTGCATTTGACCCATCCTAGTGTTGGGAGCAGTGGGCTGCCATTATGTACGGCGCCCGGGGAGCAGTGTCGGGAACGGTGCCTTGCTCAGGGACACCTCTGTAGCACTTGGTCTTTCCGGGACTTGAACTGGTGGCCCATCACCGCCTACTAGTTACCTATATATATATATATATATATATATATATATATATATATAAGGGTATAAGGGCTTGCAACATTACAATCAAAGAATATAATAGCGATCCCCATGCTGTTTTATGTACCTTTTCAAGTCTCAAGTTGTTGCAGCAGTTTTTTTTCTTGATAACATTTGCCACACAGATTTAAACATTTTTGACCATGCGAAAATTGGTAAAAATGATCAAAAATTCCTTCAAAATACCAAATCTAGGGGTTGTACACATACAGCGTCTTTTATCGCCTGGAGGACAAGATGTGCATCAGCCACCTGCTTGGTGCCTACTCTCGTGCTGACTTTTCAAGGGCACTAAAGCAGGTTGTGCAGGACGTTGCTAAACCCTCAGAACTAGCTCCTTGTAACATCTAGTCTTCTTCAAATCATTGTTTTTAAATTATTCATTTTAATATAGTCTTTGGGACAACAGTGTATTCCCAAAACATGTTTTTTGTCTCTGCTTTAGTCGCTCTGTGTGCATGTGTGTTTTAGAAGCAATGCTACTCAGATAGGAAGTGATGGACAGATCCTGAGCTTTGGATAATGGTAGCCCTGCAATCAAATGATCACTTCTCCTCCATGTTTACAGAAAACTGATATTTATGGGAGTAAGGATCTGCCTTGTGTGATTGGTTGTTCCTTATCATTTGACAGCTTCAAAAAGCTTCCACGAAGTGATGGCATCGCCCTCATGTTTGAGCATTAATGAATCTGCCCCTGAGTTCAAGATGACTCAACAAAAATGCTTTTGTTTTACAGGAAGAGTAAAGAGTATTTTGAAAGGAAAATACTTCTATAATCCATAAATATATCACTGGATTAGATATACTTTCTTCACTTTTGCGTGTTTGTGTCCTGTGTTTCAGATTTGGGATTTGGCCGATCCCGATGGCAAAGGATATCTTGACAAACAGGTAGGGAACAGATGACTTCTCATCCAGTGCTCTGACTTTGAGAATGTGCTTAACAGAGAAATATTAAAGCACCAGAGATGCCATTATGCTTAAATACCTGATCTCAGACGACCACATTTGTAGATACAACCCCAAATCCTTTAATGCTTGTTCAGCAAACATTTATCTGAAAAGGCAAAGAGAACATTTGAATTGTTCTAATGTTTAAATATTGTTCAATAATGTTTCTATGTTTTTGTTTATTTCATTTCTCAATAACAGTTTTGATACATCATGCTACATCAGTGTTTGTTATCTGAGTTAGAATAAGACTGATGGATAATAATGTGTGTTTTCTGTCTCAGGGGTTTTACGTAGCTCTGCGTTTGGTGGCCTGCGCTCAGAATGGTCATGAAGTCAGTCTCTCCAGCCTCAACCTCACAATCCCCCCACCCAAGTTTGTGAGTAGGACTTCATCACTTAACTGAATCCCATTCATTCTTTGCAATCAAACAAGTTACAACAGTTATTTTCTGGTATTTTGTATCAATATGTAAATAAGAGCAAACCTTTTGACATTTTTACAACACTCTAAATTAATTATATGTATCATGTTATTAAAACTTGTATGAAATTCTCAATATCAGAGAAGAAGATGGGTCTTTAATCCATCCAGATAGTGATGATGATGTGACGGCCATCTGTGTTTGTCTTATTTCAGAAGGACACCAGCAGTCCGTCTCTAAGCAGCACAGCTCCTCCCTCCAGCGAATTACACTGGGCTGTCAGGGTGTGTTGAAATGCACATACACACACACACACACACACACACACACATACATACATACATACATACATACATACATACATACATACATACATACATACATACATACATACATACCATGTATACATCACTTCAGGGGACATTACATTGACTTACATGCATTTCCTGGAGACCTATCCAAACGTTAACCATAACCAACACATGCCTAACCAGGTCTTCACCCTAAAATGAATGATTCCCCTCATGATACACGTGACTGTGTAAACAGATTTAGGTCCCCACAAGTATAGTAATGCTAGGACACACACACACACACACACACACACACACACACACACACACACACA
>CALSBZ010046930.1:97718-130807 GCA_943591055.1 Gobionotothen gibberifrons
AAAAAAAAGTGTATTCCCACGGATACCAGAGTTTTTAGTCACGGGGGAAAAAAATTGTTTTTCTTATGTGTGTGTACTGAGTGTGTGCATTGAGTGTGTGTGTGAGTGTGAGTGTGAGTGTGTGTGTGTGTGTGTGTGTGTGTGTGTGTGTGTGTGTGTGTCACTGTTTACAAGGCAATATAACGATTGTCTTCCTCTTCATTTAATCAAATTATAATATTTGTTTTCTCTCTTCAGTTGCTTTACTTGTAGTGTTTTCAGTAGATTAACTACTGCATGTACAATTGTGTGATTAACTTTAAAATCAGATGACACTAATGTAGTGGGTTATTTTAAAATCGGGTGGAGCCCATGGTTGTGGTTTCTTGTGTGTGTGCAGTTTACTGAAAGAGGAAAGAAATGATTGGCAGGCATTGAGCTTTGCTCAGCATGGTGTGAACTGAACAGCTGACCCCGAACAGCCCAGTTATCTTGATAATAGAGCCAAACACGTGTGTGAACACTTTGACTGCTCCTGTGGTTTAACACCCATAAAAGCAACATGGTGCACTTTTGTATGTTCCCACGGCCCTCTGCCATGCACAGCTGCTGTTTTAAGCAGAAACTGCCATTACTATAATTATTGTTGCTAAATTATTTCTTATTTGTAGACCCCCTGTGGTTCTTCAGCATGTGTGATAAACAATAATTAATTGTTATAGTATATCTATATAAGTGTTTCAAGTATACTGGTGTAAATTCAAGGGCCTCTAGAAGAAGCTTTTAAGACATTACAAATATCTTAAAGTGTGACAAATTAATTTCAGGTCAAGAAAAATGCTACTGATTAGACCTTTTTATTTCATTCTTTTTATTCTATATCTTAATTGAACAAGGACCATGCATAGAATACATTCATCTCAGAAAGAGAAAAAAAAAGCTATATACCACATTTTTGCTAGTGGCTAAATTCTATGAAATGATTAATGTTTCACTTTTGCAAGGGCTAACATATAACTCAATCACAAGATGTACAGATATGTATTTGATTATTTTCTACACATTCTTTACCACTTGACACAGAAAAAGCACAGAAACATTATACACAGAAGTTTCATCATCATTTAATACTAATTTATGCACAAGCTATTCTTCAATAAAACATATCAACATTTTTGGCCCTGTCAGGATTTTCTTGTTTTGTATAATTATTTGTGTTAACTGTTAGTCAAACCAAACAAGTTGCCACTGTGGGGTATTCTGATGGTCTTTTATCACTATAACTGTATATTGTTTTTCTTTTTAATATAGAAAATATATTTGATATGATTTAATTAAGTGACATGAAAAAATGTAATTGGTGAAATGATCTTTTAATTGCAGGGTGACATTATATGTCCATAAATCCTGACTTTGTCAATGTATGTGTAAAATATGGTATTGAGTTATCCTTGAGGACAATTAATGTGTGTGGTCTTTGAACATGAACATGTTATTTGTGTCGTTGGTACTTTGGTGAACCAACAGTTTGTAATGTGGGCAGAAACCCAACCGAGAGTCTTACCAGGAAACCGTTGAGCATGGTTGCGTGGGTAACGGGTTATCACGTTTGTTTTTGTCCTCGGGTGTTGTCTTTCGCTCAGTTTTTTCCCATACCAGCGGAGGATGTAGCACTGTATGTGGTAACTTGCAGAAAGATTTGTATTGGCACTTGCTATGAACTGCTGTGGTGTGGAGGTGAAACTCGCACAACTTTCAGAGCTGGTAGCTATCTCTGAGGTGACAGCGGAGTTATTGCAGGGCGTGGGCAGACCCATGAGAACTTCATCATTTAGTTTTGTGAGTTTCAATCCTGAATGATCAAATCAGATCCTGTGTTATCAACATAGTTCACTAAGAGAATTTCCCATGCAAATCTTCCCCCTGAGATACGTGAGACCTGAAGCCTTTGACATGTCTGCTTTAGTGTTTTTCTTTGCAGCTCTCTTGTCTTCCTCACCACACTGCAGATTTTTATTTGCAATCGGAGAACAATTTTTTTCGGTTTTTCCTTATTCCCTTTTTGTATGCCTCTTCGCAGGCGACTGCCATGACCGGGGCTTTATGTGTTGGATTCATATATATGAATTTGGATAACAAAGATCATTATCTCTGAGACCTCACAAAACACGTTTTTGGTCAAAAAACAAATGTCAAGTAATGACTTTGATGTGTAAAGGGAACTGGAATCAGAGTTGGAGGAGCTTCTCATTCCTATGAAAGTTGCTCAGTGGCGCATAAAGCCAAAATGGCCTGACTCGAGGAAAGAATTGTGGATTACAGGGAAGTTGGACTCATAGAGCACGAGCACTTGCGGTTTCCTTAAGCCCCGCCTCTCGACAGTCAAATGAAAGGAGAGGAGAAAAAACCCGGAATTTGGCTTTTAGTGAATTTTGCTACTTTCAAGACGTAATCATTCCAATAGGGACTATTTCAGTGTTCGTACTGGGTATTCCATTTAGCTGAAAAAGTCACAGACTGACATGGAAACTGTAGTACCAGCGTTTGGCCACTATGCAAATTTGCTTCAATGCCCGGCACACTTCCTGGGGGTTTAACGTAAACTGCAACTTGAGTTGTTGGCGGAAGCATACAAATTCTGGTTATTATACTTAAAGCCTTATGCTGCGTTCACACCGGACGCGATGCGAATATTCGCTTCGCTCTAACGGCCCCTACACACGGCCGCGGGCGTTGACGCTTCAACGCTTCTGCCCATTCACTTTGAATGGGGTGACGTCACGAGTCGCCGAACTGCATTCTGGGAGCGACGCGTAGTTTCTCCCGCGGTGCTCGCTGCAAAAGTAGAGCAATGTTCTACTTTTGACGCCTCGACGGAGGCGTCAGCCAATCGAATCATAAGCCAGTACAAGCTCTAGCCAATCAAACCGCGTGCTTGTGTGTCTGGGGCGGGAGATTCATGTGATTGGTTATTGGTCGAGTTTCAGCCCAGCCCTCCGGCAAGCGATAACGCCCGCGGCCGTGTGTAGGGGCCGTAAACGCTCCTATCGCATCGCTCTAGTCTAATCTAGTCACCGCAGCTGCCAGCTGTGTTTACTCACATCATTCAAACAAGACGCGCTGGCTCGGGAGCTTCAACTACAACAAAATGAACATATTTTACCGTGATTAAATTGTAATACACGTTTCTGAATGATGCCGATGTAACAACATACTGATACCGGTTAGTAAAAACCATAAATGAATGCTTGACAAGTCTGCAGACAGACGGCAGGCGAAAAACCTTTTAAAATGCTTGTTTTTCTGAATGGAGATTGGGTCGACCAGGCTAAGCTAACGTTGTATATGCTCACTCCACACTCATAACAACGGCCTACAGACATAAATAAACCAGCGACTGTATTCGCCATGACACAGACAGTCTGTGGTTTGTACTTGTTTAACTTTTGTACAGTTTCTGAACGGATATGAGGAGCTGTGATCTCTGTGCGCTAACTGCTAACAGCTAACGGCTGATGTTTTCTGGTTGAACGTCAGTAACGGCAGGCTGAGATCCTCACCTCTGATTGGCTTCCGCGAGAACGCGTCATGTGAATTTGACGCTCGAGTTGAAAAAATGGAACTCTCGCTTTGACGCGGCACCGTTCAATCGCGTGATTCGCGCCGCGTCCACCACTTCATGCGCGCCGTCGGAGCGAATTCGCGTCTGATCGCGTCTCTGCATTGACTTTACATGTAATCGCGCCGCCCCCAAACATCGCATCGCGTCCGGTGTGAACGTAGCATTAGCATTCAAGAGTTGTCATCAACGCTGTTGTATATGCCCGTTTAACTCTGAAAGCATGTGTGGGGATGATGGAAACATATAGAACCGTGCCTATATGAAATCTCTGCTCTCTTTTTGATTGTTTTGATGATTGTCCTTCTTGTCTTCAGGTAAAAGTACTCCAGTGAGCACGTCTGGAGCAGTTGACCCTTCCAAACCATGTGACCCTTTCCAGCCATTTGGCAGTGACGCCATCGACCCGTTTCAGACGAAAAAGGGCGTGGGAGACCCGTTCAGCGGCAAAGACCCTTTCGCCGCACCCTCGGCAACAAGTAATGTCCCTAAAGACTCAACATCAGGTTTTGCAGACTCCAGTTGTGTAAGTTGAGATGGTTGATGCAGTTTAACTGTCACTGAGTAGACATGGCCACACAGCTATGCACAGACACAAGACAATTTCATAGTCTGACACTGTAGGGACTTTAACATGCTCCTAAAGACTTGTGAGGATGCATTAAGCAGAGCTCTATAAAGGTAGTGCATTCTGGCTGAATGGTGCTACTCAGATGAATCTGAGATGGCAGTATCCCCTCTCAACGGTCAGCTCTGGAGTCTGTCTGCCTTGCTTTATGTTACTAAATTCACCATCTGTGTTGCTAGATGTTTACTTCATGAACTCTGATGTCATGTCTTCTCGATATGCACGTCTTATTATGTTAGAGAAGTTTGGCTTTTTATCACCTCTTAAGCATACTTCTACATATTTGTTGTGCTGCCTGATATCAGCGCAGGCATCTGCTTCACCATCTGATACAAACTGACTAAGCTAAACTAAATCATTATTTATGTTAAATAAAAAATCATAATCCCTTTGCCCCCAAGAAAAACAAGTAAGTACAGAGACCGAGAAACTGTGCAGGAATCCCTTCACAATCTTGGTGTGTTGTGCTCTGAATTCTAATAAATAATGTCTCTGTTCTGTAATCCACTTCTCTGACAGGACCTGACAAAGCCAAGGTAAGAGACTGAACACACAATACAATGTACTTCAACATGATGATAATTAATCCACATAATCTAAAGAGCCGTGCGTGATATTATGGACGTTATCATGTGTTGCTGAAAAAGGAAATTACATTTTTATGTCTCTATCCATCCATATATTTCACTTTCAGAAACAGGAGGACAGTCTTTCTATCTTTGTTCCTTTGTTGTATGCTAGGTAGCTTTCTCTGAGTTGTTGTTAGCCAACGCCCTGCCTGGTTAGCCGTTTTTGCAAATACATATTTCTTATTTTAAGCTTGGTCTCGTTTTCAAACGGTTTGTCTCCCTGTGTGTAGTTTGGGAACGAGGCTCAGCAGTTGGAGTGGGCGAAGCGAGAGAGTGAGCGGGCAGAGCGAGAGCGGCTGAAGAGGCTCAGGCTGCAGGAGCAGGAGGACTTGGAGCTGGCCATCGCCCTCAGCAAGGCCGAGATGTCCAATGCATGACCTGGCAACTCCCCCTCCCCCACACACACACACATAGCGAAGAGACATGCAGAAAAACATGACCGACATCGAAATACTCAGACACAAAGCACATCACCGGTATAACTCAAGTTCATACAAACTCTGGTCCCCACACACACACATAAACACACAAACACATACACACACACACACAGGTCCTGCATCTCCACTAGTTACATTCCCCCATGCGCAATGACTCAACAAATTAAACAGAGAACTTAAAGGCCGTTGACATTTAAAAACCAAGTCAACAAAACTGAGGGCCGACAACTCCATATTGTAATGCCGTGAAGACACAAAGGAAGAAGAAAGAGAGGAGGAAGAGGAAGGTGTGGCCTGAAGGAAACAAACGGATGCACTGTGTTTATGCACTATAGTGGCTGGATCCAGGCTGAGCACCTCGACTGTTTGAATTCCACGTGTTGTATTCCAGCTCCACTCACATGCTAACAACGCTGCTAGCAACGAGCAGCTGTGACGAAAATAATAGTTGAATTCAAACGGCCCAGGTATTTCTTCAAAGGGATTTTTTTACTGATATATAAGGGCCGACATGGATACATCACACTACTGATGGTATTACCTGTGTCCGTAAGTGTTTTGCTGGTAGGAAAATGCTACAGGATGAGGCGTTGCTTAAGTATTTGTTTATTGAGAAGACTGGATTTATCGCTCCTCAGAGATTCTCAAATCTCTATTCTCCAATTTTCTTTCTCAGGAAATGTTGTCACAAACCCATACTCAGTGAAGAGATGAAAAAGTCGATACTGCTTGAGTGTTTTCACTCCTCCCCCCTGCGTTTTGCTAAGATTTGACCTCCAGACAAGGTTGGATTAACATCAGGCTAATCAGGCAGGTCCCTCACGGCCCAAAGACTCCAGGTTCACTGTGTGGCACTTAGTTTGTGCTTTATTTATTTAATCACATATATGTTCAAGAATATGCCACACCCACTGAGGAACAAAATACACTCATGTGATCTCACAGCACTACTTTGATTTGTACCTCTTTATGAGGTAATGTGCTGTAAAGGGGCCCGAGTTACAATGGGTACTTCTTTATGTTCAGCCCCCTGAAACCCGATGATGTCACTATGATATTTTAAGGGTTCATTGTTTATCAAATTTGAGAAGCTATTATGAAACTTGCCCTTAAAGGATACACTTGCCATGATGTGTAAGAAGGTGTAGTTAGGTAGGGTTGGGTCATATGTTAGATATTGGATATTGAAAGAATTGAAAAGTTGACTTCAATTAAATATATTATTTCAAAGATTACCTATAATGTATTATTTAAGTATAGCAATATCATTAAGTTGAAAGTCTTTTTTATTTAAACTTAATATTATTGCTTCCAACTAACCTAAGACAATGATGTGTAAACTGTTGACATAATACATTTAATTAGGGTCAATGTTTAAAAAATATTACAGTAAATAATTGTATTTCTGAATTTAGCAGACTAGGCTTTTTATTTATTGGGATTCTCATAGTGTTAACATTTTTGGTCAAAAATATTGTCATATGTCAATATTAAGATAATTTTTCTAACATCACGTGATATATGATTTTACTCATATTGCTCAGCCTTAGTGTTAAGTCTTATTATTATTTCACATTGGTTTAACATAGTGGATATTCCAGAACATATTTGTGCTTAACCAAATAACCACCACCTAATATAATGACTATCAACTAATATAGACTATACATGAAGAACAAAAAAGTGGGCGGGTTAATGTGGCCCCGGGTCCAGTTCAGGTTCAATATATTTCACATTACGAAAAGAAAAAGAAAAAACAACTGATAAAGATCAATCACTGGTTCCCTCTAATGTGACAAACACCTGACTTGTGAAAACAACTTTGACGTCAGCATCCTTTGAGTGACAGCAACACATTGTACAGATATATTTCCTTATCCACGAGTGTGAGGTTGTACCGTGTGTTTAGACAAACTGAGCTAACTCTGCCTCTCCTCCACAGCTGTGATGTCACACATTCAACTAATGACAGGCGAAATGAGGGAAATCGTTTTTCTACGTTTCTTTTCTTTTTATAGGAAGAGGATTTTAACCGTTTTTAGGAGCTGGCTTTTATTTGACATGTTTTTGTTTTAAAGGAACATCTTAAATGAATATTGTAGTGCTCTACAGACAGTGAGCAGAAGCTGGAGAGTGTTTGGAAAGGGTTTGAGTATCAGGTGTCGTTATGCTGGGAATTTGAAATATTGGAAAAGTGCTATTTCTTATGTGTCATCGTTTGATGTTTTTCTCATGGACTGAACCACTCGACCTGTTTTTCTATGAGTTGTCCCTTTTACTTGAAGTAGTGAGTGATGTTTGTGTCCGTTTGATTTCATGTGGACTTTAAAGCAGAAGTTATTTTCTGTTTCACTTCGAGCCCCTGTGTTTCTAATATCATGTTTAGAAATGCAATTCTGTATTGGTGTGTCATTCTCAATCATATGCTTCAGTCATGTTTCGCCTACAGTCAAATTCTGACGATACTCTCTGAACATTACTTTGAGAGATGACTTTTGGAGTTTCTCTTTGCTTAGATATAGCATAGCCTGGTGACATTCTTAATGTTCCTTATTGAGCCCAGGTTAAACCTATGGCCCTTTTCATCATATTTAAATACAGTGCTGGATGTCTTTTGATGGAATTCAAACACTTCTGTCTGATGTCAAATCAATGTGTTACGAGGAATGGAGGCATTTTGAAACTCCCCTCAACAACTTTTAAGGTGGAAATGAAACACATATTTTGTAAAATCTCAGGAAGTCTGCTCATTAATGGCAAAATACGACCAGTTAAGCCCCCTACCATCAGAGGCAGCAGTGAGCATAGTGCTTCTAAGTAATTATCCACTTACCCTTAAGAATTCATCACAAAGGATGAAGATTGATTTTACCCTGTTTTTATTGACAACTTACTTATTTCCCTTGCAGTTTATTTTATTGTTTGACCTATCTAAATTCTTTTATTTGACTTTAATGTTGCTAATTGGTTCTGTCTGATCAGCATCCAGCACTGTGACACAATATGATATTACTTTGGGTTAGGTCAAAATGCTAACAAGCTCATTTTGGGAGGAAACTCCAGAACAAAAAAATAATAATTGGACAAACATATTGTGATGAAAACGACTCAAATGGAAGTTTACTTTGTGTTGGTGCGGGGCTTTGCATTGACAATATGACCTCATTATTTACTGTTACATTTCTCCAGTCACCACACTGAACAATAGCATGAGACTGAAGTATCAAGCTGTTGCTGTCCCCCAGATATTTTACATGTGTAGAGCTGCCTTTCTGGGGTTCAAAATGCTTCTAATGTGAATTCACAGAAAAGATGACATGAAGCCACTGTTTGTACCAGATGGAAATTTGAACTGCTTCTCCCATGTCATGTTTTTTTCCTGTTTACATATCGTACATATTTAGTTTACTGTAGCTGTTACAGCAGTGTTCCTGGTACATGGAGCTTCTCTAAGCTGTACACCTCCAGATTGACATCTTAAATCTTTGCCTTGCTCTTGTCACACTGTGTTGAAGATGTTACGATACGATGTCAAACATCTTTCCACCTGTTCAGTCCTCATTGAAGCAAAGGTGCTAGTAGCGGGCAGCTAACAAATCTAGCTTGTTGTCTAGCTCTTCTGAGAAAATGTCCGTTTGTTATGTAATGTGCTGCTAGCTTGGTAGCTACATGTGTGGAACTGACTTTCTCTGGGAACAAATACTTTTAATGTGAATTCAGAGAAAACGTAGCTAGTAGTCTGAAAAGTATATACAAATATAAAATATGTTGAGTAAACGGAAATGTAGTATTAGATAAAAAAGTAAGTTACAATCTTATCACCAGAAATGTGAAGCCAGAGTATGACAGTTCCCCCGTTTGCTGCTATAGACAGATGAGTGGGTACCAAGACATATAGATACCTGACCCCGTGCCGTTCCCCCCCCCCCGGGTCCTGACCCCGGCTTGTCTGCAGTGTACTGCTTAGAGAGCTGAACTCCACACCGGTACCATCTTTTACTGTCATCCGTTACCTCCATTGTGCAATAGATAATGTTTATTTTTATTGTTGTTTTTGTATATCCTGTGAAACTTGTCTGATGTTTTTGATGTGTAGCGTATGTTTTTAATATGATTATTTATGCACCAGCAACCACTCACTCCCAGCTCTGTAGAGCAAGGTCAATACAAAAGGATACAATCTTAATCATTTTTAAGATTCACTTTATTTCTTTATAAATGGTGGATTTTTCTTTTTGGAATGAAACCTTTCAATCTCTCTTACTGACATACTGATGCGTTTGGGGGAACCTGTTTGATTCTCCATTCACTTCAATTTTCTTCTTTCTGAGGCTTGTTGGATTTTGTTTTCTTTGCCTTCAACTGCCCTTCCTCCCATGTAGGCAAACTACTTTAAGGCTGTCTTTAATAAGATGCATACGATGTGTATACAGTCTGTATAGTACCATGTCTGTTATATTTGTCCTGTAAAAAGTGAAGATGAAGAAGAAAAAGTCAACTTGATGAGGAACCATTTGGAGGAGCAAACAGATGCTGGTTTATTTTGAACAGTGATCCCCTCTACATGGTCTGTGCTGTTTACTAGAATAAACATTTCAGTTAAAGGAGATCGGACTGCTGCTTGATTTGTGGAGCTCATCTTTAAAGAGACAAGAAGGATTTTGAGTTGAGTGCTATTATATTATAATATTGCACATCCATAAAGTTTTGGAAGTTCCAAAAAGCTAATAAAAAAAAAAGAGAAAAAAGTATCAAGTCAGCCAAGGGTTAAATATCCTTTTAGTGTTGCTTAAACTCCAAAAATGACTGAATCATACATTTCCCAAAATGCCACTTTTATTTTGACGGAAAACAAGTTGATGATTTAACATTTAAAATGTGAGCTTTGTTTTGTGATGCAAGAGACAGCTGTTGAGTTTAAAAAGTGTAAGTCCGTCTGCGTGTGGCTCCATTTAGGGCTGCAAATCACGCAATCACCATGAGAATATGATATTTATCACAATGGCTGCAACCCTATCATTTAGATTCAGATCCTGCAATTGTAAAAACAACTTGAAAAAGCAACAAAAAAAATATTTCATTATGTTTTGAGCTTTCTACAATGCTGTCTCTTCACCCCTTTGTTTGTACCGGCTTTCTGACATACAGCCCAAACTGAGATAAACCAGATGACATCACTCAAACATTTACAGGGTTAAAGACAATACATACTGTAACTGATTTCAGAGGGTGAATAATATAGTAACAGTGACCAATTTTGTATAAAATTGGTGTCACTTTTCACATCAAAAGGCCTTAACTGTGGCAGTAAGATGTAACGGTACAAAAAACACCTTAAGGTGCTTTGGTTTCACGGTCCTCCTAGTGTGCATGCTCCACCACTGTCCTGAAGAAAATAGCCATCCTTAATGTTATCGGAAACACCTGTCCCCTTCTCCTGTGTCAAGTAAAAATGTCATATGTTATATAATGGTTTGACGAAGGAATAGGAGAGGAAAAAAGTTCCTCAAAACTGTTGAAGGAAATGTTTAATACAACTGTGAGATTTTTGCCATGTTGCAGCACAAAAATAGCAAAAAACAAAGAGTGTTCGGAGGAGTAACACCATCAGTCAGTAGAGAGGCTGTTTCCTACTTATGGTGGTGTCCCACAGTTGACCTCTTTTCTTTAGTAAAGTTTATACTCCCCACCCTGCATTTGCTTTCCAAGGAACACAGAGCTTGTGCTCTTTCTGCTCTGTGCAGTCCAACAGGTTTCCTACCTTCAGTCAGCCTTTTCCCTGCTCAGCACTTCCTTCTGGGACCTTACTTGATCTTGACCACAGTCCTGATGATAGCTACGCTAAAAGAAAGTAGCACATTTAAAGGATTATTCCGGTTTATTGCAACTTGGGTCACTGTTTTCGTCATCATTTCTCTGAGTAATAATAACGTTGTTCTCACAAAGACAATATCTGAAATCAGGGAATACAGGGACATCAATATAAGGATGATTGACAGGTCAAGAAACACAAGCGAGATGATCAGAAGGTTGGAAACAAACCTCCAGATTAGCCAAGAATGATTAAAAAGAGTAGACACGTTCATATTATTACCCAGACTGTCCGTCAAAGCGTTGACCAATCACAAAGGCTGGATAAGCGGCCAGGCAAGACTAACAGCTCAGTCACAGCGCTCCAGGCGCCCAGGAAGCTCAGATTGTTCTTATTTAAATGAACGTCTGTTTGGGACTATGCATTACTGAACAACAATATCATCCAGGTGGATCACAGACTTCCTGCCTGACAGGAAACAGCACACCATCAGAACTGGTTCCCAAGGCTTAATTCTGCGAAGAAACCCATATGTAACTTGCCCTAAATTAGAGAAGTAGAATGTAAACTCTTATGTCATTAAAACCACCAACAAACCATGAACAATTCTGAGAACATGACCAATGGTAGCCAAATGCATGCAATGTTACTGTGTTCCTATTTCTCAGCTTAAGTACATCATTTTTGTACCTTAAGAAAGTATATTCAAAGCAACATACCAATGTACTTTGTAAAAAAACTGAAATAACCTTCAATTTAGCAAACATTCTATGACTTTAACATATAACAAAACAAGCTGTTTCTCTGACGCTGACAAGGCCTTCCAAAGAGCTTAGACAACCTGCAGTAATAACTCCCCCCCCCCCCCCCCCCCCCCCCCCCCCCCCCCGCCCCATGTGCAGTGAATTACACTCAGCTACATTTCATGGACACAGCTGTGTAGTGTGAAATGAATGCTGTGCAAACACAGCGGCCATTTCTGGACGTATTAGCTGAAACCTAAGCAATCTGCTATGTTAGCGAATGCTAACTGTCTCCGTATGGAATAACAGGAAATTCCTTGCTAGGTTTGTGTTTACCCTATGGTAATGGAGAAGAGGAAATGAAAAGCCTATTGGCTTTTAACTAGGAATGTGGGTCACAGAGAATTGCAGGATAAATGTTGGTTTGCCCTCACAATAGTTCTGTATCTCTCTTTCTCTCTCCTCTAATCAATGTTCTTTCCCTTTCACCTTCATCAGCACTGCTACATTTTCCTACTTCACCATTTTCAACCTCTAAAAACATGCGTGCTTTGTGTAGGGCGTATTCGTTTTTTTGGATTCAGAAGCCATTGCTAATATCCAGAGGATGTTCTTTGAAAGAACTACTCCATAAACTTGCATAAAATAAATGAAATGTCAGAGATGTTGGCCATGACCGCAGCATTTCTAAAATGCTGGCTAGAATTCATCGGGTCTAAATCTTGTTCAAGCTAGCTGTATAGAATTGAGCAACGTAGGGAGAGTTGTACACAATAAAGCAAACAATCTATATAACATTCAGCCAAGAGGTTGTGGATACAGAAAACAACCTTGTAGCCTATATGATTTAACAATAGATATTTATTTCTACATTACATTTTTTTACATTAAATGTCTCTTGTTAGACGCTTTTATCCAAAGCGACTTACATACTCAATACTGTGGACAATCCCCACAGGAGCAATTTGGGGTGAAGTGCAGTGGGGTTTGAACCTGATCCGAACACCAACGGACAACCCACTACGCCACACGCCTCCTTTATACACTAATAATTATAGCCTCCTTTTTTTGTTTTCAGTCATTGTGGTTGTTAGCATTCGGACGTTGCCATTTAGCCTCACGCAGCAGCTAGGGTGATTCTTAGTCCTGCCTTTCTCTGCAAAGTCTGTGAAAGACTGATAAGGCTGTCCAAACAGAAATCGGCTTTCCAAACAACAGATCTGTTTGAGATACAGGAAACATGCAAATTTGACTTTCAACATTTCATCTGTTTCATCCAGCACCTCGTTGGCCGGGAATCACACTGTTTTGTTCCAAGAGTGCAGATAAAAACCTTTCACGCAAGATTCAACCTTGGCTGCAAACTCATTTAATCCTCATAATTGGCCCAAAAGCTTGGTCTAAACCCATACACATACACAGGGTGATCTGAACCTGGTGTATAAAATCAGTTTAGAGGGAGGCATGACAGAATCAGAGGAGTATAGATTATCTGACGAACAGATGTAGAAATGAAGTAAAATATGTGTTCGGCCTTGAATCCCAGCTGAATCATTATTTCCACATGTCCTGATCTGCTCTCGCTCCAAATAAACTCATTTCTGGCGTTTAATATAATGTTTCTTGACAGGGGTTTGTGAAACTCCAATTGAATGCTACATTTGTTTTAACTAATGTGCATTGGAGTGACCTCAAAGGATCTCTTCCTCAATCAAAATACCCAGAAAATCACAAACCTTCATGTTAGATCAGGGGTGTCAAACTCAATTTCATCCCGGGCCACATCAGCATTATGGTTTCACTCAAAGGGCCGGTTGTGACTTTAAGACGATATAAATATATAATATATATAAAATAATGTATTATAATTGGATTATTATCGGATAGGGTAATAACTTCATAATTAACTACGTCTGAAAGCAAATAATTGCAAGTGTCTTCAGTGCGCATGTCACAAAACAAGATGCATTGTGGGACATGTGGTTTATGGGCAACGTGCCTCTGTAAAGTGGCATGTAACCGTAATATATTCTTTGCATGCTCTTGCGGGCCACATTAAATGAAGTTGCGGGCCGGATTTGGCCCTCGGGCCTTGAGTTTGACACCCCTGTGTTAGATGATTGAAACACAATCTCTATTTTTATTATTGTCCAACACTCTGCGAACCAACCACCTAGTCTGAAATAATAGTGACATATATAGTGATATATCTAACAAAGTAAGACTGGGTCTCCATTTAAGTGGGGTTAAAATGTCCAAATACATTACTTTTCATACTTTTATAATAATCTATGTTCATAAAACTGCAAAAACAGAGCATATCTTTCTCTCTTTCAATGTCATGTATCTGTGTGCATTATTTCTGCATCCTCTCCCTTTCTATGGGTCTATGTGGTACCTCACATAGACTGTATGGTCACTCATCTTCTTGTCACCCCTTCCTCACCCCAGAGCCCTCCTAGACCCCCTGCCTAACCCCCGTAAAGAGAGAGAAATAAGTAGATGAAATTGAAAACTGATTAATTCATCAATTAATTCATTAATTCAAGGCCTTCCAAAGAGCTTAGACAACCTGCAGTAATAACTCCCCACCCCCCCCCCCAGCCCCATGTGCAGTGAATTACACTCAGCTACATTTCATGGACACAGTGATGCTACTTTTCCAGTAGATGGCATCCTCTTCCTAGAATATAATTCCCATAATTCCCACTTCTTTTCAGAGAGTGCTGGGCAATCTCTGGAAATCAATTCAGATAGGATTTGTTCAATGTTTAATGTTTGCTTACAGCTGATAAAGCACCCTGCTTCACTACATTTCTCTAATAAATGTTGTCACTATGTCCACTTCAAGTCTCCTTAATTACAATTTGGTGATAGAATAAGCAGCCATGATACAGTATCACTGAGCTCTGTGTTATTCTCATCATCATAGAATAATCAAGATAGGATTTCATCTATAAAACCTATGGAAGATCAGTTGGTTTCAAAAAGAGAACTTTGGAGTGCCTGAATCCTCTGTGGCCTTATGACCCCTCTAACAGGAACACCACGAGTCTCCTCCTCTGTTATCTGTTTTCCACACACTTGGCTCTATTAGTGTGTTGTGTTGGAGTTGGAGAGGAATATTCTTTGAAACACTCTGGAGGGGACTTCCTCTGAGATATTCTGTTGCACAAGAGTGTGTAAGCATGTTTCCAGCTTCTTGCTAACTGAAAATGTTAGCTTTGAGGAAGGAGGGGGGTGGATACGTGTTCATGCATCATGTCGGGAAGAATGTTTCACTCCGGGGAATATTATATGTTTGAGTATAAGATAGATTTAAGGTGGGGGAGTTGATGAGCTCAGCTCTAGTGGACACTTCAGTGGAAGTGTGAATGGAAGAGTTCAAGTGCAATAAGTGAGCCAAATAATAACGTCTTAATCATTCATTTTTTTAATCTCAATCTCGAGGCAGATATTCCAGAGAGATACAGTATATCTAGAAAAAAAAAACCTGAACCACCTACATGGATAAATACAATTAGGGGCAGTGAAAAAGTTATCGTTTATGAAACAACTCCAAAAACTCTAAATCTTCAATATAGTGTACAATAGTGTGTATATATAATATTACACAGATTTAAAGAGGCCCTTTTATTCGCATTTTCAGGATCATATTTTTATTTTGTGCCTCTCCTGTGACATGTCTCCATGCTTTAATATTCAAAAAGCTCTTTATTTTCCTCATACTTCCTGTGCTGCAGCACCTCTTTTCACCCTCTGACTGAAACCAGAGCCCAGTCTGCTCTGATTGGTTAGCTGGCCAGTTCTGTTGTGATTGGTCAACCAATTGGAGATGTCCCTTAGCCTATCACGTCAAATCTGTTGGAACGCTAGCCAGTAGAAGCGTGAGTGTTATGTGGTGATGTCACTTTGTTATGGAAGTAAACAAAGGAATCAAATGGATGGGGGGGGGGGACAACGGGAGAGAAACTCCCTCTGGAGGGACATTTGGGATTTTAGCCTTTACAGACCATTTACATGCACACAAACGTACACACTACAGAAAGGAACAATACCCAAAAGCCTAACCCTAACCCCAACCCTAACCCAAAAATTATAAATATGTTTAAATATTTTAATGTTTATAAACTTTACCTCCAACTTTTGTATTACATATTTGGTATGTTCAGACACGTTTGGACCTCCACAACAGGAAGTCATTCAATCAGAGCAGAGTGCACAGGAGTGTCAAAGACAGAACATGTGAACAAGTTTCCCACGCTCCACCGCCTCAGCCACCCTGTACCTAGCTGAAAAAGTGAAATGAAAGTGTTTAATTTCTCACTTGAGTAATTGTGCTAAATTTAGAGGTGAGTGTTCCTATTTTCTCAGGGCTGGCACAGTACCACACGTGTGGCCTCTGGCTGCTGCACAGGGCAAACAGAGAGGCTGTGCTGCGGTTCATGAGAAACTATTTCCTTTCAGAAACTGTATGTGTCAACATGTCCTCCAATTAAATAAGGAGAAAAAAAGAATATATATTTTTGGTGCAGTGATGTCAACTTAAAGCATTGTAGTTTGAAACATTATTTGTTTTGTTATTCTCTTTAGCTATATGTTCCAATGTTGGAGGCACTTGGAACCTAACATTTGCATTGCCATGTCTACACTGTATCAACGGTGCATTATGAGAATAAAGCCTTTGAATTGAATCCAATTGAATTGAAAGTAATTCAGAGCGCTGCTGCCTGAGCCCTGACAAAGAAATGACCACACCCTAATTCTCAGAGCTCTGCAGTTGTTCCCAGTATCACAAATATGTGTCTTTAAACATACCAAGCACTAAATGGTTTGGGACACAAATACCTGTCTGACCTGTCCAAGCCCCCCAGAGCTCTCAGATCATCCGGGTCATCTTTACATTTTTTTCTCTCCGCAGATCTGGAATAAATGGTTTTCCAGAGGTCGTTTAACATTTTCTGATTATACTTCTTCAACACTTGCAGCATCAACTGTATTTACAATGTTAATGTATAACCTTCTATCACTTTTTTGAATTGTCTTCATTTTGGTTTAGTTTATTTTATGAATTTACTTCTTGTATGCAAATGCTCATGTAAAGCACTTTCAATTGCCTTGACTCTTAAGTGTGCAACATAAATACATTAACTTACATTGCCCTTTGATTGAGTTAATCAACAGTAATATACTACTGATAGCTGGACAATGTAAAGTCCTCTGTAAAAGATTGTTTGGACTTTATTATAATCAGGGTCTTTTTAATATGAAGCTTTATCTACAAGTCTCTTAGCTCACTGATTGTCATTTTATTTTACTTTATTTATCCTCACTCCCAATAAGATTGTTTTTTATGAATACATTGTGGTTCTATTTTGTGTTATTCTATTGTTTTAACTGTGGAGTTTTTGGTTTCTTCACATGTGGAGCACTGGGCCAAATGAATGTCCCTGTGTGGGATAATACATTTGCTGAAAATCTGATTTACAAACTGAACAACATGCCAGTCATGTTCCCTGACCCACCTGACTTTCTTTTGAGGTCACTGTTGTCATCACTACTGGAAGTCTCTGCAGCCACATTAGAAATGGAGGTGATAATCTGCCCTGATCAAACTCTTCCCTCCTTCATTGCTTCTGTCCGTGCTCTAATAAAAGCAAGAGTCCTTTTCATCAATCATTTCCAAATGTGGCTCTCTATCACTAATTCAACCCACATCCCTGATGCTATCTCTGTAAATAAAAATGTGCTGGCTCACAGTAATCAGTATGTTTTATGTCTCTTTGGAATAAAAGATGGCATGGGAAATAATACATTGCGGAGCCGACAGAAAGTTGGCCACTATAAAGTGACATCTCTTAATCCGTGACTGTCATTCTCACATGCAATGACACTAATATCTGTTTCCCACCGTCATCCCTACAAGCTGTCTGAAAATACTTCATGATTATTCTTTTTTTCACCTCGCCATCCCTCCCACTCATTATGGTTTGCATGTATCGGGCTCCACTTTAATGTTCAGATGCACTCTCATGCTATATGCAGATTTTGTAATTATGCAAATGTTTGTTTTTATTTAAAGGCAGCTTTGATCTGATGCTGCAGACTCAGGGCCGGAACTAGCCAGCTTCTAAATACCTTCAGGATTGCAATCGATATATATTCGTCTTCTAACGATATATTTCTTGTGCATGATAAGGTAGTTTAATATTTTGGCATATTTTACATTGATAATAATTTCATAAACCTTTAATCCAAGCTAAGAAAGCATAATTATTTTGGTTAGCCATACAAGTCATGTTTTATTCTAACATTGTTGTAAGTCCCCCTGCCTTGTCTTGTGGGAGGCGGGGCTTAGCCTCCACCTACCAGGCCACACCTGATCCCAATATGCCTGAAATCAGCCCTGCTCAGTCTCTCTCCCCTGTCTGTAGCAGCAAGCTGATCCATATGTGCTCCCTTCACCAGTTGACTACTGATGCATTATTTGAGTAAGTTGTGATTTATGTTTATTGATAGCTTGTTTAGGCTTACCCTGCGAAACCATTATTTGATTTGCTTGTTTGTATTTGTTTGAGTGTTCCTGATTTCCATAGTTGTTTATATTCTTGCCTTAAAATCATCATCAACATCAACATCACCCAGCTTTAACCTGTCAACTGCGAAGCAAATAGATGGTTGAACTGCTCTCATCGTCTAGTTTTTACAGACGTTTTCCCAGTGAATTAATGCATACTTTTTCTTCCATGGGCAGCAACAAATATTTGAGGAATGTATATTTTCAGTCTTCTTCTATGTTCTTCTATTATGAGTTTGTTTGGGTTGTCCCTTTCCTGTAGTGTGTTATGTAGGTTTGTGTGCATGTCAATGGTCTGCAAAGGAGTTTCTCTCCGACACCCCCGTCTGCCTGAAACGCCTCCATTGGACTCCTTTGTTTACTTCTGTGATGTAATGACATCACTATGTTACACACCGAGGGGGGAAAGAGGCAGTATGAGACAAATAAATAACTTTCTCAACAATAAAGCATGTTAACATGTCGAGGCACAAAATACAAATATGAACCTGAAAATGAGCATAATATGTCCACTTTAAACGTATGTGTATATCACATCATGTGTTCTTTTTTCAAATCACACTCAGGAGTCGGAAATCATGTTCATTTAGTTTAATTTGTACATTAAAATAAACTATTTACACAATGTAAAAAATTCAATTTACAAGGCAGTTCAGTTCTGAACAGTTCTTCAAGACACAAACAAACAGGTCTCTTTGCCAGAGACTGTGTTGTCCTTTGTCAGTGAGGTGGCGTTGAGATGTCATGCACTTCTGTAGGAATCTTAAAGCTAGCAGACAACAGACACAATCACAGACATGACAGGAAGTCAGGCCTTTGGGAGGAGGACAACATGGAAGGCAGTTTTAGAAAAAAACATTGTCTCAAGGCGTATTCAAGTGCTGTTTACACTTACAGTTACCTTTCATTCATTCATTTGAGGCTTTTTCCATGATAAAACTGTAATCATCTTTTAGCCAGTGGAGAATATGGCACTCGTGAGAAGTGTAATAAAGGCACTTAAGGTAGAAATCTAAAAAAGATTATTGCTCTTTAAAGGATTGTCTGCTTCCAGTTGCTTCAGTGGCATGTTCCTGACATGTTTGAGTGAAATGCCCCTTTCATTTGTCTGTATAAACATAGAAAAAAGTAGTACCAGCTACCTAGTTTAAAGAAAAAAAGAAGAAGCTTTGGTCCGAACAGAATGCACCTGTTTCTGTCATATCTGGCTGTATTTCCTCTTTGGTTTGAGGTTTGTAAGTCATTTCTCTCAAAAATAACATTTAAATAAATCTTTTCACAAAATATAATTTGAGAGCATCTTTATGTTCCTTTGCCCCTAAGAAAAATCACTATAATAGTCCTATAATATACATATAGGTGTTACAGTGTAGTCAATAGTGGCCTCATCGTACTGTATGGCAGTTAATGCTGTCATGGTTTCACTATAGTTGATATATTTGCACATCATCCTTCTGTAGGATCATCATAGTTCATGTTCTCTGTCTCGATGCGGTGCATAGATGTCCTTGTCTGTGATATGTTTCCTCACATGTGCCTCTTCATGTGCAGCGCGAGGTGGTCGGACCTGGAGAATGCGCGTTCACACAGGTGACACTGGAAGGGGCGGTGTCCGGTGTGCTTCCGGAAGTGACGCGTGAGCTCATCGGAACGAGCGAACTTCCAGCCGCAACCCTCCCAGCTGCAGTGGTATGGTTTCTCCCCTTTAAACACAAAAAGCAAGAAAACCATGAGTGACTTCACATTGAGGATAGATACATAAATGGTCCACCTCATCCAGCATTCCACTCTTACCTGTGTGCGTCCTAAGGTGCGCCTTCAGGTGGGAGCTCTTGGTGTAGGTCTTCCCACAGCCGGCGAAAGTGCAGGTGTGTGTCGCGGTCCGTTTCCTCGGCCAGGACCGACGACCCCTCTTCGGCTTGGTGTCCATCATCTCCAACGGGGAAGACGGAGGAGTGAGCAGGACGCGCTGACCGGCCGCCGGCTGCTGCTGCATGCCCAAAGCTGCGTCCTCACAGAACATGCCGGGGAACTGGGGATGGTGGTGCGCCACGGGGAAAGGGAGCTGCATCCCCCTGTGCGGGTGAGGGAATCCCCCTGACGCGCAGCGGTGGTGCGGGTGGAAGCTCTGCGGGAAGGTGGAGTTGCACATGTGGGTCTGGTGGCTCTCGGAGCTCATCAGGTCGTCCGGGCTCAGAGGCGGCGTCATACTGCCCAGCGCGGCCTGCGGAGAGGTGGCCAGCCGCGGCTGCTGCTCGTAGGACATCATGCAGGAGGCGTTCCCCTCGAGCTTGACTTTGGTGCAGCTCTGAGGCACCATACCCATGGCAGGTCCGTACGTGTCCATGGAGTCGGGCTCCACTTTAATGTTCAGATGCTCGGGGAATAAGTCCTGAGTGTTGGGGAAAGGCGCAGAGCTGATCAGGAATCTGCCCTGGATGCTGGGGCTGTCCCCGGGGAGGAAGCTGGTGTCTACATCGGAGCGAAGGAGCTCCGCCATCAGGCTGTTGTATGGAGGAGGAGGGCTGCTCATGTCTGGGGCAGAGGTGTAGGTGTTCTGCTGCTGGGGCATCCCGGTGTGCTGCTGCTGATGATATACAGACAGCCCGGACTCTGCTGTGTTAGCCAGAATAAACTCAATATCCAAGAACTTATCCAGGTCCTCTTCGTCTTTTATGCTGAGGCAGCTGCTGTCTATGTTGAGCGAAACTCCGCTCATGTCACTCTTCCACCTCTGGAGCGAGAATAAGAGAGTATTAGTTTGTTTCAGGATGTACAACTTTTTACAAGTAAATAATAAAACAAGTCACCTTGATAAAATAGCTCAAACGAAGCACAACATGCACACTGAAAGAAGGCGTAATACTACCAAAACACATCGAAACATAACTTTGCAGTGACTTCAAACTTAGCAGCATTCCAAAGTTTAAAAACGTTTAATCACCAGCAAACACCACGAATGTATTTCTGATGTGATACAATGATGGTGTTAAGTTATGTATTCAAATAATCTCTCATCTCTTCTGAAAACAAGTGTAAATAAATAATGCAACTTACATCTTCCCAACATTTCTCCTTTTGGTTGGCAAATGTGGAGATTGATGGTAGAATGGTCCCATGCAAGGCCATTTCCATACGTTGTTTGAAAAAAGTAGAAAGTCAATAATCGTTATATATTAATGTTTTTGTTGTTGAAAGAAATCAGCAGAGTCCGCTGAGTCTCCAGTAAACGCGTCTTCGTTGCTTCTCCTGCGGTCCGGTGAGCTGCTCTCCACTCATGTGCAGCGGTGCGTCTTGAAGCAGCAGCTTTTCTTATAAATAATGTTCGCAGGACAAATCAGACCAATGCGAGGCGAGGGGAAGGAAGCGCGTCCAGGATGGGGACGCTGTGCACCGGACAGCCCCCTAAATTTAGCCTCGGTATAAAAGTCCGAGTTTCCCTGCGAGTCAGAGACAGAGAGCGGTGAGAGAGTCAGAGGAGGACTGATACGGAATGCTCTCTCTACTCCGCTGCGGGCAGCTACTTAACCTTCTCAGGGAACCCGCCCCTCAGCCAAACTTGCCCAACAACTGGCAGGGCAGAGAGAGAGATTCCGCCCCTGATCCAGCACCGAAAGACATTAGTCTCAGGCAATTAACACCTTGTTGAAAAAGAGCAACGAAACCGATACCAAGGACGCTCAGGCTCTCCATAAAGTGGAATAGAGATGCTACAGGTACGCACACTTTTACGCGCAGTTCTAAAACATTTGGCTTCATTATCATTGTATCTACCAAGCACCATATGACAACAAACATAATGTTGTTGAATAAAAATGCTGTGGTTTCAATTTGAAACGGCATTTCATATTGTGAAAACAACAAGAGGGGGGGGGGGGGATATAATCTGCTGCAGTCTTCAGCCACTAGGCGCCAGCTTCACCACGGCTGTCCTCGTCTCTATCTACTTCTCAAAGTTCCTTGGAGCATCACCCAGATGATAATAAGGCGTCCCCCCCCCCAGTCCACCATTCATATGTCATGCACACGCCCGGCACTGTGGAAGAGTGTTGCTGTTAGCTGTTACTATGCCCATGACCAATCAGGGGACTGTGGCCAGAAATCTCAAAACCACATCAGAGGGTTGCATGAACACATTCTCATCAAACTGGCTACACTGATATTGCATTATGCCTTCTTGTGATTTGATAAACAAATAGTTGAGCAGCTTTGGAAAACAATGCTTTATTACTGGACAGCTGTCGCATAACTGTGGTGGAGTAAGAAGTGCAAAGAATAGAGGTTTGTAAGTAAATACAATTATTTCCACACATTATGTGATCATTGACCTTTTGGTCCCATGCTGAGTATTACCCGATGAAGACATAATGCTGTATCATTACGTTTTTTTGGGCACGTTTTTGATGTAGCGGTGCCTTTTCAAAAAATAGTTGAATTTCTTTTTTGGCTGTATGATACTGAGATGCACATAAACTTTTTTTCAGGACTAACTATGAGTCTTATTTCATAAGCTTGTCCAGTTGGTGATCAAGACCTGCCAGTGAGTGCACATCATATAGTATCAGAGGGGTTGTAACTGACTGAAAAATTGTAAATACACTTTTATTTGTATTTCTAGTCCTTAGACCACAAGGTTCCAAATGAGTCTTGCACAAGGACTCTTTGACATGCCAAATGGAGCAGTTTGGGATTACACCGCAGACATTGAGACTGATGTACGACCCGCCGTCTCTCCTGATCATTATTAAAGTTGACATACATAACAAACAATACAATTATCCACAGGTAATACAAACTTTCACCTCATCTGACCTGCAGATCTCTCACTGTCTTCATTATCTGTCTCATCCTTCAAAACAAGTGTCTTCAGCGTGTGACTAGCTGCTCTTAATCCCATAATAACTCATGAACAGAAAGATGTCAAACATTTAATGGGCAATCTGCATTACCAGTTTGGCGGTGTTCCTCGGTGAATGATGGAACATGTACAGCCAGCAGGCATAGAGAAGAGACCAGGTGTGTCGTGTACATTCTGTACTTTTACATTGTTTTGCCCTCTGGTGAACACTGATTTGAAATGCTTATTAAAGGGTGAATGGCTTCTGATTGTCAGCCAGTTATTAAGGGATTTGGATGCATTCCAATTAAGTTGTGTAACAATATGAAGCGTGCGACGATGTACAGCAGGTATCAAGCAATACACTCTGTCACAGCCATTAGCACGGATTGAGCACAAGTCTGGAAACGCACCGTTCTTCCTATGGACTGTTTAAAGTGTCACTTCACCCAAATACAACTTAGTCTCTAACCAACGGAACCACCACTGCCTCCAGGAGTCCTACTTATAAAAGCTATTTACACTAAGGTCTGTGATTGTGTTTATGTGTACATTTACAGTACATGCAATTCATACATTCAGCTATTATTCGTCTATTCTCTGTGAGAGAATGAATTAATGCTCGACCACTGTGTGAAATTCTGCATGATTACTGTGGGTTCCTGTGCCAAACATTTAACCCCGAAAAACAATCAGCACTCAGTGTCTATACAGAAACAGCACAAGATGAAATATCGTATACGTCGCTGAAAATAAAGTACATTTATGAATGTGAGGATATTTGCTTAAACTATTACATATTAAGAGTTTAGTTGTTTTAGTTTAGTTATTAACTTACATGCCTGCAGCCTGGCACCAGCAAAATCTGCATTAGGGTGGTCACGTTTTAGAAATCTCAACTTTCAGAAATGTCAGAGACCAGTGCTGATGATTTCTATCAAACTCAAATGTATTCACAGAGATTGAAGACACGTGTACTGCTTTTATCTTACATTCTTAGGTATAGATAGATATATACTTTATTTATCCCACAATTGGGAAGGTATTTTCTTCCAGCAGCAGTGTCAAGCATTACACAAGTTAAAGGTTTAAAAGATACAATAAGATACAAATATAATACAAAAGAATAAACATTAGCGGCAAAAATATACACATTTTACAATAGAAAATAAATGTATTCCTAGAGTATCTAAATAATACACAACATAACGAAATATTGAATAAATTGAGTACAATATACAGTCTCACAGGAATACTGTACATATAACTATAATATAGACACATAATGGCATTCGATTGAACATCATTATCTTAATTGTGCAAACTAGCTGTTGTGCAAATTGTTCTGTGTTATGGAAGAGGAGACACTTTACAGTTATGGGGCAACGAGTACGCAGGACTCCAATATCTTCATCAGAAGTAGCGATTGCCAAATGAACCCAATGAGAGTACGAAAAATACCGAAAACATGTTTTTAGGGGTCAGGATGCATTTTGAATTCTCCTCCAGGCTTATCTCTGTACTTGCAGAGATTATGCTGCTATCATTCTCCTGTGTGGTTAAATGTATTTCCCTTAAAAGCCGTTCATCTACATGTATTGTGTTAACTCCACCACAGAGTTGTGACTCATGTCCTGATCTTCATGTTATGTTCAATTTCTCTGCACCAAAGATATTGATATTGAAGTGACTGTTATTTTGTATTGATTGTTGTGTTTTTTTTTATCTTAATGTGTGCATGTGTAAATGTGTCTGTTGATTGTGTATAGAGGATATACATATTTTATACATATCTGTATACTGTATCATTTTACATTTGGGATTTTTGGAAACATTTCGATCTCTCTGTCTGTAAACACAAACTGAGTAAGATTTACATTGAAGCTGACTTTGACTTTGAATTTCAATCAAATAAGAGAAAAAACACATATTCAGAGTTGATATCTTTATTTCAGATAAATAATAATCGTATTACCCAATGTGTCTTTCTTTACTTTCCAGCAGTTGTTACAGCTTTGGCAGGACAGATTCCTGGTGTGTATTTCTCTCAGTTTTCCCTAACAGAAACTACCACTTGTTCCCAGAATTCCTTGCCACAGCCAGCGCTCTCACTTTGATAATGACAGCATGCTTCTAGGTGTTCACCAGATGAAGCGCAGCATCTCTCCAGCTCTGGCACTCTGCTCTCCGCTGAAAGTTTGTCTTCTTCCTCTATTTCCTCCGCCGTCTCCAAAGATTCATCCATTGCATCTCCATCTTGTCTTCTCCTTCTCCAAACACACTGATTCATGGCTCAGTAATCACCCATGTGTGCTGGGAGTCACCTGCGTCCGTGCCGATGGCGCTGCTGCTATAATTGAAAGCACATTGGGCGGCACTGTTTACTCCGTCACCCCCAGTTACTTCTCACACTACGTTAAGGTGATCTGATCCTTTAATTGAGACGTGAACAGCAGACAGTGGACCTGCTCTGTTTGTGTCTTGTTCTCTCCAAGCCAGCGAAGAAAGCTCTACTCCACATGCTGAAAGTATTATGGAAATGCATGCATACATCTGTGTTTGAGAGAGTGATTCTGTGTGCTTTGGCCTGTTGTCACATCATGATGCTGTACATTTCCATGTGGAAGTGAGTCCTGGCTGGGCGAGCCTCAGAGCTTCCTACATGTGCTCATCTGGCGCTGTGTCACTGAGGCTGAGATTCATATCACGGCACAACAAGGCTGCAAACACGTGACCTTAAGAGGAATCCAAACTTTACTCCCTGCGCACAAAGCATGCCAGACAAACTCTCTGGGTGTTTCTCAATGTCGAGGACGCTTCCTTGGTAGGACATGTCTTCCGAGTCAGGTCCTTCAGAAGCGAGGCAAGAGTCCTTCCTAGCCTTGGAAAACGAAGAATGGTGGAACAGGCTAACAGGTGTGCAAGTGTGCGTTATATGCGGGGCCCCGCCTTAAATGGAGCGCGATTTCCGCCAAAGATTTTGGAAATTGATCCGTGCGCAAAGCATTGTGGGAATTTTAAGACCGTGGAGGATACACATGTGCAGCCTCGAAATTTCCCGCAACGAAGGGCGCCGGCCTCGGTAGAATTCCAAGGATCCTGGACATTGGAACAGTCCTTTGGCGGGACTCGATGACGTATATAGCATCCTTGAAGTAGTGGCTCTGGAGGAGCCTTCCTCGACATTGAGAAACACCCTCTCAGTCCCAAATGTAGAAAACTCACTTCAAAATGAGCATGCAGAGATAGAGATTCTTGAAAGACTGAAGTAGGTCCATAAAGGGGAATCCTTGTTAAGGATTGCCTCAAATACTGTGCGCTGCAATGTACTGAATATATTCTTTAAATTCAACACGTTACCATTCCTGAAGTGTAAGTATTACCCAGGTTTAAAGTAATGTTTTTGTTTTGATTTCACTCACAATTTGAAATTCTCTCAAACCTATACGTAAATGGGCGATGTATGCTAAAGGAACACAATAAAAGGGAAAGATAAAAGTCAACACAATATGGTATTTGGTTATTTAAGCCCAATACCATTTGTTTATTAAAGGATTCTTATCTGTTTATCTGTTTATTTTTAGTAGTTCCAATGTTAAGTTGATGTTTAACGTGTCCAGATTTGTTACTTTAGACTCAGTAAGTTACAACTAAAAAAAGTATACCTCCCTTCTCTAAAATCTTAGCCTATCATCATGTCAGATTTACATAGTGGACTGTATTGTCTCTCACCATACAAAATTATTTGGGATTAAAAGACTTTGATATGTCAACAGGTGCAGGATTGGCTCCTTTAGGTGCGATGGTGCAGGGTCAGGTTCTCTGGGAACGTTCTTCCACAACAAATACAAACCTCATGGCTTGTGTCACATAAGATAATCACAAGAGCAAACAGAATAAGGCTCTTGTGTTTTGGATTTAATGTCAAACAAAAATGAGACTACAAATGTTCTTCTATGAAATACAATGCCAGTCTTAGACCAAGGGTTCAAAACATGCTGAAAGCAGTCACACTCTGTTACCACATCTGAGTGTCTTTACGCCTGTCTAGAACACCTCAAAAACACAGGCCTTCATACTCGCTGTATCTAATATCAGCGTGCAATCAACTCAGCCTGGCTTACAGTGAGAGAGTATCAGCTGTCCGGGCTTCATCGGAGTAATGCCTCTCTGCTAGGAGCCTTGATTACTTATTGGAAACAGACGGGACTTTCTCCTTCTGTCAAAATTATTGCAGCTTGTTCTGGGATAAAGTGTCTCTTCTCAGCTCATATGGTTTATTTCTTTGTTAAAGTTCTTAGAAAAACCTTCTCAATTTTCCTGTGCACGGCATAAAAGCTGTGATGTTCTCTGTGTGAGAGAAAGAGAAAGAGGAGTCCGCTTTCTGGCCGCTGCAGATTTGTGTTGGAACAGAGAGTGAGAGTTTGAGACGGAGAGTGGGCTCCTGCCTCAGCTTATATAGGCGGGTTATTTATAAACCCACACCCCCTTCCTTATTCTTATTACTGTACTTCCTCTCCCGTTCGCTCAGGAAGCCCACTTGGCTGAGCATCCTGCCGGCACGCCGTGCCGACTTGGAGCGGACCGAGGGAGTGATAGTGGAGAGAGAGTTTCAGGCTCTGGGGGCGAGAGACGGAGAAACAGAGGGAAAGAGAGAGAGAGGGAGAGAAAGGGGGGAGGGGGAAGCTGGCATTTGTTCAGAATCTGACATGTAAAGGCCTGGGCCTCTTCCAGCCCTTGTTAAAGTTTCCCTGTGGAATACCTCAGAGAGAGAGAGAGACTTCCCCAAACCCCTTCACTGCCATTCTGTACCCATCCACCAGGTGCTCACACTTTTCCTGCTGCCCCAGTCGCCAGGCTACATTATGACTATCTCCCCTTCCTCACCTGTTTCCACTTCCCCCATGTGCCCTCTGGTCCTAGTCACTTGTTACCTGTCACCCTGTTACCTGTCACCCTGGGTGTTTCTCAATGTCGAGTACGCTTGCTTGGTAGCACATGTCTTCCGAGTCACTTGCTTCAGAAGCAAGGCAAGAATACATCCTGGCATTCGGAAAACGAATAGTGGAACAGGCGAGCAAGTGTGCATGTGTGCGTCACATTAGAGGCCCCGCCTTCCATTTTCCGCCACAGATTTGGGGAAATTGGTCCGTGCGCAAAGCATTGTGGGGATTTTAAGACCACAGAGTCTACACATGTGCAGGCTCGAAATTTCTCACTACGAAGTACGCCGGGCTCGGTACAATTATGCTGGACATAGGAACAGTCCTTCGGCGGCACTCGATGACGTAGTATGCTTGAAATAGTGGCTCTGGAGCAGCCTTACTCGACATTGAGAAACACCCCCTGTTACCTGTCACCCTGTTTGCTGTAACCCTGTTACCAGGGGTGGCGGGTTCTGTAGGCTAGGCCAAATATTTTTGTCACTGCATCCTGGTAAAATAAAAATATAATGTATAATGTTTGTGTCTTTGACATTAGCGCTGCTATGCAGCCACCTGTGCCCTGTTCTACGAAGCCAGTTCAACAGACCCTGGATATGTTTGAGTTAACTTAATTAACCCTAACAAACGAGATCTCGCTAAGCGGTCCTAGGACGCTGGTTATCAACTCGGTAAATCAAGCCAGGGTTTCTCTCTCCAGCTGAGAGCGCATTCACGTGAAAGGGGCGGGGTTAGCTACATTTGACCAATCACAAACAGGGACAAGTGTACTGACAGCGCAGCGTCATACTTCATTAATGAAAAGTAAATTAATATTAGACAAATATGAACTTTAAAAATCCATGACTTAAACATATAATCCAGGATACAAGCCACATAGTTGCACCTGCAAGGAGAATACAGAACAACTGGTTAAAAAATAAATAAACGACTGAGTGTTTGAAAGCATCCTTTTGCCTGTTGCCTGTAACCAGGGCTGCCCCTGGTCATGGGGCCCTACGCCCCAACATTGTGTCATGAGGCCCCCCGGGTCTGTACACAAGTCGTCACTCACCTGTTTCCTTTAACCCTGTTACCTTTAACCCTGTTACCTGCTGTAACCCTGTAACCTGTAACCTGTAGCCTGTAACCTGTTGCCTGTTGCCTGTAACCAGTTGCCTTCCTGTCTGCCTACCTGTACATCACCCTGCCCCATATCCTGACCTCTACCCTATCCTACCTCGGTTTGCACAGGCCAGTAAGCCTTACATTTTGCAATACATCCCCAAAGTGTTCCTTTCTGTCCAGCTGCCGGAATTTAAATCCTATTTCATGTTGACACTGATTTAATCTATATATTTATCTCATTCTGTGCCATAGAGTTCCATTTATGCCAAAAAGTGATTAAAAAACATGAAGGAGCTACACTGTTGCACTAACTGACCCTGTTTTACTTTGAACACACACACTGATTATTGTGTCATTGTCATTAACACAGTCTGCATAGTACACATTAATGTATTATATTGCACTTAGTGTTGAACCTTAATACCTTAGTCAGCAGAAAACTATTACAGTGTCAAACAACAACAACAACAACACATGAGTGAGACACAAATGCACACTTACTGTACATTATATTAAGTACATTTTTGACATTATCTTCGTTAATTGTTGTTGGCTGGTTTTGCTTTGTGCTTGTGAGGTGACTGCATTTTAATGATTAACTTTTGGGAGTAGAAATAATGTAAAAGTGGCTTTAGGTGCAGCTTTTTTATAGCAGAGTGACTAGATCAAATATGATTGGGTTAAATACACATATAGCATACTTACACATAATCCAGAGTCAAAGTAAAGTGCATCCATAGTGTATCAAGAATTAGCCATCCCACGTATAAAGTGTACACAATCTCTTCCCATTACATTATGCTTCTTTGATCGCATTAGCAGAAGGCTTTAATATCACAATTTCTTAGGACATGCTTATAGTAGCCTATACATGACTGATGATGACAAACCATGTATGATATCAATGTGTACTTGTAAAGCGCCTTGATGACTTCGAGGTGTGAAGATGGGCGGTGTGGCGCAGTGCACTGTGCATTGATCATCAGATCAAGGGGGTGAAACCCGCCGCCGCTGAGTCTGTAAAGCCGTTGTGTCCTTGGTTAAGACACTTCACCTGAACTTGCTCCTGTGGGTATTGTCCACAGTACATGACCATTACATGTATGTATGATCTGTATGTGTAATGTGTATTTGTAAAGCGCTTTGAGAGTCATTGAAAAAGCGCTATAATAAATATAAGGATTATGTTATCAGGATTGTTTGACACATTTTACATATTCAACCAGGTCATTAGGGAGGATTATAACACATTAAGTGAGCAGAATGTCAAGTGATGTGTGAGTGTGAGCTGAATAGGGAATGTAGGGGAAAACAGGAATCCGAGTTTGGAAAGAGGGGGAGGATTCCACGCATAGCTGTGGGCCTGTTTGGCTGGAGCTGCACCTCTGTTACAGTGGAGGCTGACATGGAATCTGGAGAACACAGTTCAACATAGAGAAACACACAGGCATCGTATGGGAGAGCGTCTTAACTGACTGCTGAAAACTCATCTGACACTTCCACCAGTTATGACTATTGTAACCATTGCTTAAGGAAGTTGCCAACAAGAATACTACTATAATGTTCTGATGAAAATGTTCCTTGGGTAAAGAATTATATGTGAGTGCTGCAAGTTAATACAGACAGAAAGCCAAGGAGAGCAGCTTTCTGGAACATCTTACTTCCAGGCTGGGAAGCTCTCCCAACTAGCCCCATTCATCAAAATGCCTAGTTAGAGATTTGGGGTTATAGAGTTAAGGAAGATGGTTTACTGAGGTAAAGTGATCTTACAAAGAACACATTTGTACACATTTTTTTTAAAGGTTCCATTGATTCATCCAAACCAAAAAGGAAATGACTGTCCCTCCTGTTAGTCATCCACAGAAACAAAACAAATAGATAAAAACACCAACTATTCCACAAAGAAAACATAGAAAACCGTTAGAAAGAACTATCACCCCAAAAAGGTTCAAATAAAGATAAATAAAACATTTATACACCTGATCTCACTTACATGTGTATACGGGAAAATCCACCTCTACCTGTTAGGTTGAATCATTGTAGATTTTCATTGAAAAAAAGTTTATTCAACAACTTAGATACGCAGGGTTTTTTGGAATCTCCCCTTTTGTTCTTTAGTCCAAGAATCTCACAATGATGTGAGGGCGAGTGATGGTTGGCAGTCTGTATGGACGTTTGTTGTAGTAGACAGTGGTTTTCTTTTTACAGTTCTTTGATCCCTTGGCGCTGGAGTTTATTCTCATGTTATTCTGTCAAAATCAACCATTTTGATCTATTTGTTGCCATCCAAATGACTTTGGACATTTTTTAAGTTGTTTTTTGTCATGTCATAATCTTCAACTTCCATTTGTGGAGAGACCAGAAAAGAAAACTACAGCGATTCAGATAAGCTCAGGTGGACAAAAAAAGAAACACGTTCCTAAACAGTTACGTTGGTTTCTTTTGAACACGATCCTACCCTAACATTAATCAAATATTTTTGGTTGGCTTTTTTATGTTTTTTTTGGGAGACAACTGACCAGTTTTGTTCTGTTAGAAGACTTCAAATTACAATGGTTAATGAATCAACAGCAAAGATCAATATTGTACAACCTCTTTTTCTACCAATTGTCCAGTTTATTTAAATGAACGTTATGGAGGT
Source organism: Gobionotothen gibberifrons (assembly GCA_943591055.1). Classification (NCBI taxonomy): domain Eukaryota; kingdom Metazoa; phylum Chordata; class Actinopteri; order Perciformes; family Nototheniidae; genus Gobionotothen; species Gobionotothen gibberifrons. The sequence continues at coordinate 129,674 of CALSBZ010046930.1, forward strand.
CATTTCTATGCCTTTCCTTAGAAAAAGATGATGAAAAGATGAGATGCAACACACTGCCAGGCCAGATTTGAAACAGGAACGTTGTGGTTTGTGTTTGATTCCCTTAACACATATACGTATTTTGATGTGAGTATCCTATCTGCAAAGCATTGTAAGATAAGATAAGATCTTTAATTTGTCATTGTACAAGTACAATGAAATTACAATATGAACTCAAGGTGCCAACGCGCAACAACAAGACACATTAGTGTGTGTCAGGGACACATTAGTGCATGACAAATCATAATCCAGTAATTTAATATATATGATTTAAAAATGGGCCAAACCATTTACTTTTGGTCCTTTAAGTATATGTTGATGCTAATACTTTTAAAGTTTTTCATAAGTAAGATATTAAATGCAGGACTTTTACTTGTAACAGAGTATTTGTACACTGTAGTATTGCTACTTTTACTAGGTAGTCACTCGTACATGATGTGTATTTTTTCCACCTCTGGTTTCGAGCAACACAAGTGCATTAAGCTTGAAGTGTGATCCTGAGGGTGTTAATCAGTTCATCACTCTGTTTTATTTGATCAGCAATAAGACAGACAGATAGACTTCTACAGAACTCTTGAGAATCCTGGTGCTGGCAGTAAACACAAAGTAAACACACAGAGTTTCGGAGCCTGCTTTCAATCATACCAGGCCGGCCAGGGGAGTTGGAGAGCAGCGTGGAAGACTGTCCAGAGTCTGTTAAAGAGGTGATTATGAGGTTGAGTTGAAATGTTCTGGAGCTGAACCTCACTTGGAAGCATTTGGATAAACTCTAACATCCTAGACTGTTTCTCCCCATCCTTCTCCATCCTTCTTTCCCACCATCGTTCACTCTCTCTTTCTGAAAATGCCAAAGCCACAGGATTGCTGTTGGGATGGCCTGCCAGAAACCCAGGCTCCCTTTTTATTGAGGGACAGGAATTGCAGAGTGAATGCTTACATCGTAGTGTTTTTATTGGCAAAGATAAGGGGAGAGTGCACGGAAAAGACAGGAGAATGGGAAAGAGACAGAATGAGGAGCTACAAACAAATGCAGATCCGGACAGACACAGACTGAGATTGCTAGGCTCAGGATTTTCATGTGCAACTCTGAACCAC
>CALSBZ010046930.1:135807-159972 GCA_943591055.1 Gobionotothen gibberifrons
TTTTTTTTTTCTGCAGGGAGAAATGTGAAGATCACGTGACAGACGCCAGCCATTGGAATGAATGATGAAAAAAAATGTAGGGATCTTACAATTTCAGAGGCGTTTTTGTAGAAATACTACATCCTACGTTGTGGACCAACGTAGTTATTACACATTTTTGTATGAGTCGGGTAGACTTTTGGCTGTAATCTCTCCATATGGATCATCAATATTGCATTTATTATATTGTGTTTCTTCAACAAACATAATTAGCAAAACCATAGCTGTCAATTGGTCATCTTTTCCCCCAAATCATACCTGATATTTAATGCTAGAACTGTTAAATACTCTACATTAATCCAAATAAATTACTAATATAAAAATAAACTCTCTCTCTGTCAGTCAGTATATTTTAGTTTGTCATAGTAATTGATCATGACACCTTGGAAAGCCTATACCAATTATTAAACTCATGAGGTAAAGATCTCCAAAGAAGAGGTTTATGGTAAGAGGGCTTTTCAATATCAACATTACTGCTTTGAGATAGTGCCAGTTCTCCATGGTCGGTTTGCACTATACTGTATGTAAGTATCTGTGCATTTGTTAGCTCCTATAACATCGTCCAATAAGGGAAAAGTGTTTATAGCCGTTTCAAAGGGCAACATTGGCAGATTGGAGGGAAGCTTGCTAGCCAAGAAGCATAGCAAGGAACAAGACCAAATGAGTCTCTGCTGCAAGGAATACTATACATCGTGTTGCACATGATTGTACACAAACACTTTCAAACTAATTGTTTTGTTTAGAATAAAAACACAGAGCTTGATGGCAAAGTCTGCTTCCCAATTTCAGAGTTGGACATTTGTAAGGGGGGTGGGTTTCGGTTCGAGTTGTACAATAGGCAAGTGCTTCTGATACAGTATACTGGTTTTGGCCTTTTGGTGAATAGGGAAAATTAAACAAATATGCTAAGGGAGAAATAATGATATGTTTTTAAATATCAGCAATGTCGATTTGGATGTAAAATCTATGCTAACCAACCCATCAGAAGACAACACAAAAGCAAAAGAAGAGATGCTAAACTAGCTACAATAGCTAGTCATGATACACAGCAGAGAAACACACATGTTCAGTACCAAGGCTCCAGTAGCAGTCCTGTTTAAAGTGGTGGGTGTTCCTCACACCACCCCATTAGTCTACCCTTCTCCTTTAATGAAGCCTGTAGACGACCTGTTTTATTGGTGGGGAGTAATTACTTGCACACACCGACTCTCTGCTGTTGACACACACACTCATACACAGACACTTAAAGACCAACATGTACGTACACACACAGGCGCACGGTCTGCCTTGATAGTGCTTGTAATTAGGTGGTGTTCTACTGGGGGGTTGGCATACAGAAGCAGCCTCTGAACTACAGAGGGAAAAAGCCTCAGCCTCATATCAACCCACTCATCAGCAGCTCTGTTTGATGCTTACACACACACATCAAACAATGTTCAGGAGCTCTTTTATTTGCCTATGCTATTACCATCATCATCATCATCATTATTATTGGTTTCTTCCTTCTCCTGTCTGCTGTCTGTGTTTGACAGCAGCTCAATGTCTAGATACAAGGTGGAAAATGTCACTAATTCAGTAGTTGGGATGTCACTATTAACTGACACAGAATATGTATTTGAATGGGATTAAAGTACCAGTGGACGAGAACAGAAGCAGAATTTTAGGAAGGAGAAATTGAAAAATTGAAAAAAATGTTCTAACTTGAGTGAAAGATGTAAACTTATTGCAATACCTTATGACATAAAAGAGGAACTAATGTACAATAAGGAAAAACTGGAGTTTTTGGTGAGTTCTGGGATTTTGGCTAATGCTAAAAACACACTTAGCTGCAGCAAAGCATCTTTGTAACATTTCACAAAAGTCACCGATTAGCTGCATGTATTATCTGGTCGCAATTAGCCTGCAAAAGTTAACTAGAGTAGCTCATATTTTTGCAGCACTTCTTCCCAAAAAACAAACGCTGGGCTTGGAGCTGCCAATGCAGCTTTATTTAAACATTGCATTGCAGCTTGCCAAATCTCTGACACTGCTTAAAGCTCCCATGTCATGGCCAATTCTACTGATCATAATTCCATTGTTGAGGTATACTAAAATATATTTATACTGAGCAATTTTCCAAACTCACATTGGTTTCTCATACAGCATCTCTGTAAAGTATGTGTATTCACCGGTATTCACTCTCTGTCCTAAACGGCTTGTTGGAGCTCCTGCCCCCCCCCCCCCCTCCCTGTGAGCCCAGTGTGCTCTGATTGGTCGGGACGTTGAGAGGCTCGTTGCTGCGATCGGCTGCGAGGAGCAGACAGGGCTTCCGGGTCGGCGATACAGCGAGAATAAGCGAAACTCATCCTGAGCACACACAAACACTCACAGCCGAAGTAAAAACAATAAGTGTGGCTTGATATTGAGTAAGAAAAAGGTTTATAACGCTGTGAGCATGGGTCTGCGGAGAGCATTTCTCTGCGATCCCAACTTAGCAGCCCGAAAAGCATTTACCCATTTAAACAGTCGTGGTAGATATCTTGTTTGTTTTAAACATCATAAATACACAAACAACAATGAATACTTACAGGTTGTGTACCCGAATCTCCCGCTGGTCCAAACAAAGTAGGAACAGCATCGTTCTTCAGTGCCCTACGCTGTACATATCCGGCATGAATCACTGAAAGGTTTGTGAAGCTTTGTTTCGTGAAATGCTGGGAGAGGGTGTGGCCTCTGGGTATTCACACGTCAGAGTACCCAGGAAGTAAACAATGGACAATGAGGAATCTCCAACGAGGCGTTTTGGGGCAGCATAGACTGTGTTAGAGTTGTACTCGCTACAGGGTGTACTTTGAGGGTTTTTGACTCTGCAGACCATTTACATGCATAAAAACTTTCATAACACACAAGGGGACGGGTAATAACCGTAAAGCATGACATGGGACCTTTACGTTTTCTTTGGTGTAACTCTACAGTGTAGAGCAGGGGTTCTCAAAGTGCGGCCCGCGGGCCAATGGCGGCCCTCGGAAATGTTTCTGGCGGCCCGCGATAGTTAATGTGACAAAAAAAAAAAAAAAATAATAATAATTTTTTTTTTTAAATAATTTTTTTTTTTTTCTTTGCCTAAATCCTTCCGGCCCACATTTGTAAGTGTTCCGGCCACTCCTTTTTTGCTTACCTAAATCCTACCGGCCCACATTTGTAAGTGTTCCGGCCACTCCCTGGAGGGGTGTTACAGATGGATAAACAAGCTCCAAAGCATAAAGGCGTTTTTGTATAGTTTGTGTATACAGTATACAGTATTGTAGCGAGCCCTGGGTTCAGAGGGAGGAGCTTGCATAGGGGAGGGCGGGGGGGCTTGGCAGGGAAACGGGGTTCAGGGGGAGTGGCTGTACCCGTAGGATAGAAAAGGGGGAAGTGACGTCTGACTCAGAGGTCGCGCGGCTGTGGAGAAGAACGTGTTGCCCACATTCTGTTACTGAGTTTAGGCTAGTTAGCTAGCAGGTTTATTGTTTTGGGTGCAGTCACTTTTGCCTCCACTTGCTGTTCAAATAAATGTTGAAAGAAAAAGTAAATCTGTTTACAGTTCTGTTTCATATGGGTGTTGAGAGATGTATCCATAGATTTAGTCCCTAATTTTGCTCTCAAAGTGCACCAGATTGATGCTTTTAACTTCAACATTTAAAAAAATGTTTAGTTAAGAAACATACTTTCGTCGCCGGCCGGCCGATACATGCCGCGCATTAAGTGGGCCTGTCTGTCAATTAATCCCCGGGCCACTTTTTCCTCCCAGTCCGTCCCTGACTGTATGTATAATTGGTTAGTACAATAAAGAAAGGATTTGTTTTGGAATTATTTTGTGTTCCGTTTTTTCTTGGGCGGCCCTCAATCCAATATTGGGTACCTAAATTGGCCCTCACTCATCAAAACTTTGAGAACCCCTGGTGTAGAGTCTACTGTCGGTGAGTTATGGTTTGCAAGCTAGAGCTAACAATGGCTTATTACAACAGTGCTTGACTTTACGTGACACCAGACATACAATAAGTACAATTTAATTTACAAAGGGAAAGATGGAAACCAAAGTTATATCTCTCACAGGCTCCGTCCTCTACTGTACTCTATGGGTACTACCTTATCATGCAAGCATTCACCTACTGAGATTTCTATAGACGTAGCCGGCACCGGGGCGGGCCTACCTGAATGCGCGTGCATCTCACTTCCATATAAAAGGAGGCCCCGCCTCCTGACCATCATCCTTTACTCTTCAGCGAGCGGAGGTGATAGCCTAGCACTGAGTCCGAGACGTATTATTTGAGAGAAAGGAAGAAAGAGAAAGAAAGAAAACAAGTATTTTTTAAAATCCTGTCTTGGCTTAAATAGCGGGCGCCGATCCCCACCACCTCTGCTTCGAGTGTTTGGGGGACCAGGATATGGCCGAGGCGGTGTCATTCGGCATACAGAGACGAGATCCTGAAGCTGTCTGTGTGGTGTTCAGCTAACAACCTACATCTGAACACAAGCAAAACAAAATAAATCATCATAGACTTCAGAAAACACCGTCCAGAACCCGCCCCCCTTCACCTCAATGGAGAGAGAGTGGAGAGGGTCTCCTCCTTTAAGTTCCTGGGGGTTCACATTTCGGAGAGCCTCAGCTGGACAGCACACACCACTGCAGCAGTTAAGAAGGCCCAGCAGCGACTACACTTCCTGAGGGTGCTTCGGAGAAACCGACTGAACAAGAAGCTGCTGGTGTCCTTCTACCGTGCGACCATCGAGAGCGTGCTGTCATACTCCATCTCGGGGTGGTATGCAGGATGCTCAGCTGCGGACAAGAAAGCCCTGCAGAGAGTGATCAGGATGGCAGAGAAAACCATCGGCTGCCCCCTGCCCTCTCTGGAACACATCTCCACCTCCCGCTGCCGCAACAGAGCTAACAAAATAATAAAGGGCAGCTCTCACCAGGCCCGGCTCCAGGATGAAATTACTGAGGGGGCTGTTAAAAAATCAGAGGGGGCGATTTTTTTTCGAAAAATACTGGCAATGTAATGAATTGACACACCAAGCTTTTTTCCTTCTCACTGCTCTACAATCTCTTTGCTTCTTCCTGGCATTCCATAAGAAAGTGACTAATATATAAACCAAATGTAATATTGGATCAAACACTACACCAAATGGACAGACACAGATTAAACATATAGTCCCCTGGTGTGTCTCTAGAGTCTAACTGCCATGAGAAAAAACTAATCAATGTTCCACAATCCATCACTAGATGTCGCTCATTGTACCAATACGGTTTATATAATACATAACATATTATTATTATTATTATAGTAAAAGGGCTCGCTTTGGCAAAATCCTGATCCATACAGGCAGCCCTAAATAATAAATAACCATCATGTGTGGTGCTATCTGTAGATGTCTGTCTTTTTTTTTGTTGTTGTCGATTTCATATTGTTTTCACAGAGCTGTGGAAATGAATTTCCCCCTGGGGACAATACATCTAATCTAAACTAATTTAATATTCAATCCCACACTTTTTTTTTCTTTTTCCCACGCGATTGAGAACATACATTCGTAATTTACCTCGTTTAAATCACTTTTGTTCGAATACTATGGATTTAGTTGACACTACTAGCCGACTTTCTTTTGTCCAATATTTAGCGGGAAGGTACATTGAATTAGAAGTAGAACAAGAAGAAGAAGGAGAAGAAGTAGAGGTAGAAGAAGAAGAAGTAGAGGTACTGTAGAAGAAGAAGAAGAAGAAGAAGGAGATGAAGTAGAGGTAGAAGCTTCTTATTATACATCCATGGGTAGAAGAAGAAGAAGTAGAGGTAGAAGAAGAAGAAGTAGAAGAAAGAAGAAGTAGAGGGAGAAGAAGAAGAAGTATTAGAAAAAGAAATACGCTAACGCTACAAACAGGCACAACACTGTTACTCTGTTACTGACATGTAACATTTAATTTCACCTTGCTCTATGTTTTTTAACGCACATTCCGAAAAAGGGGACTTTGCCCGGAAAACGGGGACGTTTTGGTCCCCCATCCGACTGTGTTTACAGCTAAGCACACATGCTAACATTAATTAAGACTACAAGCTCACTTGGGGTTGAGGCTTGTTTACACGTTGCTTGACTGCCGGCCCACATATCTGATCTAAACATAGTAACGTGTGTTACTATGTTATTTAAAGTTATTTAATAATTGTGAAATGTATTGAACTTTTCGATGGATGGATGAATGATGCTCAAAGTGATGGGGCAAATAAGACAACTGAGGGGGCAATGCCCCCTTTTGCCCCCTTGTGGCGCGGGGCCCGGCTCTCACCCAGGTCACAGACTGTTCTCTCTCCTGCCTTCTGGGAGAAGATACAGCAGCTTCAAGTCACGGACAAACAGACTCAAAAACAGTTTCTACCCCTGGGCCGTCAGGCTGCTTAATCACCACACATAATGCAATAACCGTAACCATTCTCACACATACACACACTTTTAATGCACTTTATATATTATTTTTACATCAATATTTTTAACTATTTATTCCCCCGTATGATTGTTTATGTTGTCTGTCCTATTGCCGTGTTTTTTAGTGTTATCTATTTGTTTGTATTTTTTGCACACCGGGACAGAGTTGCACTCTGAATCTCGTTATACTTTGTGTATAATGACAATAAAAGGCTTTAACTTTAACTTAATTCACGTTCGCCATTCCTTCCGAGTCCGGCGTCCATGGAAGTCCACCGCCCAGGGCTGTACTCTCCCTGGATGATGATCATGGCGGCGGGTGTGTGGGCTACTCGCTCATTGTTAGAGATGCCCCCGCCTCACCAGGTCAGAGTGATTATTGGGCCGCAAGGCCGAATAAGGAGCTTGGTCCACGGGCCGTGCCCCAGGCCCGGTTCCCCCGGGGACCGGTGCTCGGTGGCTTCACATGATATAGGGTCGACCCTACTTCATCACAGGCCGCCGCCGCTGCCTGCCGTGTGATGTCCCTGGAGGATCACGGCGCATGGCATTTTCCAAAGTGGACCGCGTTGATCTCCTGGGAGCCCCTGTCTTTACGGAAGGGCTCTTTGGATCGATCTCCTGGCTCATGGGATAAGGAGTAATCGCAGCGTGGCAGCTTCTTGCCCATCCCCAGAGGAAGAAACACTGTCCTACACTCCCCGCCCCCTGTTGTAAGCCCCAGTATAGGGAGCCAACAGGTGGGCTTGTGCACGTTACGTTGTGCACAAGCACGTGCATTTTGTTACGCTCTCCGAGAGCTTACAGGTGTGAACCCACAATACTGAACACTATGGAGAGGAGACAGAGTTTATGAAGCAAAAAAGGTTTATTTTCCAAAAACGTTTTAAAGTGACAAAAGAGGGATTACATTAAGTCCAGGGCCATGGAGTGTCACCAGAGGAGGAGCGGAGGTCCGAAGCCGGGGATCCTGAGTTGGTGAGAGCGAGCAGGCTGGAGCAGGTGTGCGTGGAAGCACGGAGGAACACAGACGAGGGGTAGGTGGCTGGACGAGGCAGGCAGAGGAGTAGGCAGACGGATACTGAACAGAGAGAGCACAAGGTAAGGATAAACAGGAACACAGAGAGTTTGGTTATGCTAATAGCTAAATATACCAAGTCATATTACCAGCGTGGTGAAACGGCGAACTGGTGAATACTGGATGACGAAAACCGGGTATATAAGCAGGTGTAGGTGAGTAGATGGATCAGAGTGATGAGCAGCAGCTGAGGAGGTGAGTTGGCGGCTGTAACTTTTTAGACTCGGTAAGGAGGGGGACATCCTTTGAGGACCACCAAACTGACTGTCCAGGGGCATAAGGGGGAGCGACATGTCTATGGCGGTTGGCAGACTTCTGGTTTCTGGTGGAAGTCCGAAGAAGAGCTGAGCGAGTGTCCCTCCAAACCTTACGGCAACGGAGAACATGTTGTTGGACGGATGGAACTGCCAACTCACTCTCCTCTTCAGGAAACAGGGGTGGCTGGTACCCTAAGGAGGCTTCGAATGGAGAGACACCAGTAGCTGAAGAAGTGAGAGCATTGTGGGAATACTCAATCCAGGGTAGATGGGAACTCCAGGTTGACTGATTTCGGTTGGCATCGCAACAGAGAGCAGATTCCAGAATCCTGATTGGCCCTTTCAGTTTGACCGTTTGACTGTGGATAATAACCAGAAGTTAGACTGACTGATGCACCAAGAGAATGACAAAAAGTCTTCCAAACCTGAGAGGTGAATTGAGGGCCACGGTCGGAGACGATGTCTGCCGGGATTCCATACAGGCGGAAAACATGCTGGGTAAGAAGTTGGGAGGTCTCCAGGGCTGAGGGGAGCTTGGGCAGAGCTACAAAATGGGCACATTTGGAGAAACGGTCAACAACAGTTAGAATTGTTGTGTTACCTTGTGAGGGAGGTAGGCCGGTGACAAAGTCCAGTGCTATATGTGACCAGGGTCGACTAGGGATTGGAAGGGGCTGAAGCAATCCTGCAGGTCTCTGATGAGAGGCTTTGCTTCTAGCACATGTTGTACAGGCTGAAACATACTCCTTAGTATCCTTGTCCATTGTTGGCCACCAGAAATGTCTCAGGAGAAGGGAGAGTGTGCGGTTGGCACCTGGGTGAAAACGGGAGCTGTGGACCCACTGCAGAACTTGGGAACGGACTGAGTTGGGGACAAACTGACGATTAGGAGGACCGCTACCAGGGTCAGGTTGCTCCAAAAGCGCCTCCTGGATCGAGTTACTGATTTCCCAGATGAGGGCACCCACAACACAACTCTGGGGGAGAATTGAGTCAAAGGAGGTTACAGGTCCCACAGACGAAAACGATCTGGACAGGGCATCGGGCTTGGCATTCTTTGAACCAGGGCGATATGTTAGGGAGAAATTGAAACGACCAAAAAAGAGGGCCCATCTGGCTTGTCGGGAGTTTAGTCGTTTGGCTGTCTGGATGTACTCGAGATTTTTGTGGTCAGTCCAAACAAGAAATGGCTGCTCACTGCCCTCGAGCCAGTGTCGCCACTCCTCCAATGCCATCTTCACCACCAGAAGCTCTCTGTTTCCCACATCATAATTTCTCTTTGCTGGGGAAAGACGGCGAGAGAAGAAAGCACAAGGATGAAGCTTATTGTCTGGCCCTGCAGTCTGGGACAGAACAGCGCCAACCCCGATGCCAGATGCATCAACCTCAACAACAAACTGCTTGCTTGAGTCTTTCCTGGATCTTCCTCCAACTTGCCTTGCCTGATGATGTAACCAAGAAAACTGACCCGTTCCGGATGAAACTCGCATTTCTCTGCTTTTGACGAACAGTTTGTTCTCAAGCAGCCTCTGTAGAACCTGACTGACGTGGTTCTGGTGTCCCTCCAGGCTCTTGGAAAAGGTCAAAATGTCGTCAATGTACACAAAAACGAACCGGTTGAGGAAATCAAGCAGGACATAATTTACAAGGGCCTGGAAAACAGCTGGGGCATTAGAGAGTCCAAAGGGCATGACGAGATATTCAAAGTGACCAAGGGGGGTGTTAAAGACTGTCTTCCACTCATCTCCTTGGCGAATTCGAACCAGGTGGTATGCATTTCTGAGGTCGAGTTTAGAGAAGATGCTAGCACCTTGGAGAGGTTCAAAAGCTGTGTTTATCAGGAGAAGTGGGTACTTGTTTTTGACTGTGACGTTATTTAACCCACGAAAGTCAATACAGGGTCGGAGTGATTTATCCTTCTTGTCCACGAAGAAAAACCCAGCACCTAGAGGGGAGGAAGAAGGACGAATTATACCTGAAGCAAGGGAGTCACCGATGTATTTTTCCATGGCCTCTCTCTCTGGCCGGGACAGATTATAGAGTCTGCTGGTAGGTAAAGGAGCACCAGGTAGCAGATCGATGGGGCAGTCATAGGGACGATGAGGAGGGAGAGAGAGAGCTTTATCTTTGTTGAAGGCCCCACTCAACCTGTTTACCACACAGGTTGTGGTAAACATCAGGAACACCAGATAAGTCAACATTAGCTGAGCCACATGGAGCAGGCATAGGGTCTACAGGGACAGGAGGCACAGCGGACTGTAAACAGTTAAGATGGCACAACTGATTCCATTCTATGATTCTTCCTCCAGCCCAATCAATATGTGGATTGTGGGTGCGAAGCCATGGGTAACCAAGAACCAAAGGGGTTGCATGGGCAGAAATGACCTTAAGTAGAATAACTTCTCTGTGATTACCAGAAATTAACAGGGTTACAGGTTGTGTCTGCTGTGTAACCCTAGAAATGCTTTTACCATTTAAGGCATAAGCAGTCATAGGTTCGTGTAATGTTTCCAAGTTGAGACCCAGCTGCTTGGCTAGTTCAAAATCCACAAAACTATCCTCAGCACCAGAGTCAATGAGGGCAGAGAGGGGCAAGGTCTGAGTGTTAGCACAAAGTCTGTCTGGAATCAGAAAACGGCTCAAGGTTGGGGCTACAATAGGTGTAGGTTGTGGACTCGTCAGGACCCCCAAATTCACTGATAAGCCCCTGCGTTTGGGCGGACAGGACAGCCAGCAAGGAAATGCCCCACTTTACCACAATACAGGCACTCTCCAGACCTCATACGTCGAAGGCGCTCCTCAGGGGATAATCCGGCGCGTCCCAACTGCATTGTTTCCTCCTTAGCAAAGGTGGGCACACGAGGTGGCGAGGTGAAGCCAGATGGTCTGGACACAGAGGGAGCATACTTGGGTGAGAAGTTTGGTTTACTTGGCAAAGAAAAAGGTGAACGCTGTGCTCGCTCCGCACGGTGCTCCCGCAGCCGGCTCTCGAGACGAGACACCAAGGAGATTAAGGATTGGAGGTCAGCAGGCTCATCTCTTGCAGCCAGCTCATCCTTCAGTTGATCCTTCAATCCCCTAACAAGCACAGCCCTTAAAGCCGCCTCGTCCCATCGGGCTTCTGCCGCCAGTGTGCGAAACTCGATAGAGTAATCTGCCACGGTTCGAGTCCCTTGTTGTAAATTTAGCAGACGACTAACAGCTGAGCCAGAGTAGTCTGGGTGATCAAAAACAGTGGACAAATGATCAGAAAAAACTCCAAAGGAAAGTGTGTCGTAATCCACAGAAGAACTCAATGCTTCGGCCCAGGATAATGCTTTTCCACGAAGCAAACTCAACACATAGTTAATAGGGGTGTAACGGTTTACAAACATTTCGGTTCGGTACGTACCTCGGTTTTTAGGTCACGGTTCGGTTCGGTACGTTTTCGGTACAGCAGAAACAATGATCACAAAATATAAAATATATATATATATTTTTTAATTATTATTAAACTGTGAATAATGTATTCACTCAAATAAATACAAAATATAATAAAATAAACATTAAGGTGCAGCATTTCGATTAACTGAAATAATCTGTATTTGAACAGTACTGTACTAGTACCTAAGCAGCCAGCTTGACATTACATTACATTACACTTGCTTGTCATTGTATTTTCATGTTTTTTTAAAGAAAAATGAACTTGCTTACCGCCTGCTGTGGAGAACACCCTCTCGCTAGGGACAGAGGTAGCAGATACAGCCAGGTAGTGCTTTGCTAACATGGCAACATAAGGATATTTGGCGTTTGTAATAGCTTTGGCTCGGTCTGAACTTTTTGCGAGTGGTGGAGGCTTAAATGCTAGCGGGAGTTGGGTTTGCACTTCAGTCTTTTTTCTTTTGGTACCGGTGATATTCACGTTCGGGTGATGCCTTTTCAAATGAGTGTGCAAGTTTGATGTATTACCAGCCGCGTAACCAATTTTAGTTGAACAATGCCGACAAACAGCTTTGGTTCGGTCCACCTGTCTTTGTCCGTCATCCTTGTACGTAACTGCGAAACCAAAATGTTCCCAAACCGGAGACTTCAATGATGCTGGAGGATTTTAGAGCTCAACTTTATCTGCGTTCGCCATTTTGACAGTTCCTCAAATTACTGGTTAAATTTGAACGCATCCCTGTGACCAGCTCTCATAGTATGCCTCTCGTCCAATGAAATGACTTGGTCGCTCTATGACGCGTTGAAATTGCACTGAACGCTGCGTTCCTGCAGCCCCGGCCGGAGCATGGGCTGCAGGAACATGCTACTCGACCGCTGCGACGCAGCACCTGAGATTACTTCCAAAAAGTTGTTCACGTTCTCAATTTTTTACGTTTAACGTTATATTCGTTCGGTACACGAACCCGTACCGAATAATTTCGGTACGGGTACGGTACGTATACCGTTACACCCCTAATAGTTAATCTTAGTCACCTCAGAAGAAAAAGACAAGGGGCGCTGGCGAAATACCTTGTTGCATTGAAAAAGAAATCCTCTGCATTTTTCCACCTCTCCATGGAAAGGCTCAGGGTCGGCGATGGGGAAATCCCGGGATGGAGTGGAATCCTGAAGAGGATTCGAGGGGGCAGGAAATGCAGCAGAAGACGTCAGGGTTGAGATTTGAGCAGCAAGGTTCGAGATGTGAAGTGCCATGGACTGATTGCTGTCAACTAACCCCTAAACTGAGGTTATCAACTATAACATCTTACCGGAACATCCACCTCTGACAACAACAGAAGGCACTGTGCTTAAAGAAGTCAAGGACTTCAAGTACCTGGGCTCATGGGTCAACTCAACCGAGCAAGATCTTAAGGTGAGGAAGGCACTTGCATGGAGGGCCCTGAACGGCATGACCAGTGTATGGAACTCCAACCTCCACCGTCAAATCAAACTCAGCTTCTTCTATGCAACGGTAGAGTCTGTTCTCCTCTATGGCAGTGAATGCTGGACCCTGAAGCCAACCCTGCAAAAGTCTCTAGACGGATGCTACACCAGAATGTTGCGAGCAGTACTAAGATCCTGTACGAGGGAATACCAAGGGTGAGTGACAAAATTGCAGCCAGGAGAATGAGACTAGCAGGACATTGCCAAAGGCATCAAGAGCTGCCAGCCGGCAAATTGGTGCTGTGGGAACCAACACACGGGCATCGGTCACGAGGACGTCCCGCACAAACATACGTGGACGTACTCAAGAACGACGCAGGAGCACAAAGTACCAATGAACTGGCCAGATGTATGGAGAACCGGGATGACTGGAAGCGACGATGGAGGGCTCGTCTGAGGACGACCTAGAGAGAACCCCTAGATTCCACCGGGTCCGTCTGCGGCGTGTTACGGGCGTGTTACGGGCGTGTTACGGGCGTGTTACGGGCGTGTTACGGGCGCGTTACAGGCTTTTTACAAGGACAACATCAGAAAGGACAAGGCCTGGTTTTTAATCGCTGGAGTTTGTGGAGTGGAAGGTAACAACTACATATTAATGTTTTAAAGTTAATTAATACTTGTAGGTAGCCTACCGTACAGAGCCATTCAGTAGTTTAATGTCGGGCAGGCAGAAGGTGGAACGTTCAGAGCATATATAGCATATATATATACACACACAAACTAATTTTGCAGACCCTATCCTTCCGTAGTCTTTCAAGTAGGAGGAGAAATGCCAGCGTTCTCCTCCGGTTTACAGGCACTGTGTAACTTATATATATAGAATAATTATGATGATGAATGCATTTTTTTACCACTAAAATACAGCAACACATCTTTGATTCATGTAGTTTATAACTGGGATATTACAATTATTATTAACTTTACCTGTACAACGTAGCCTGTCCAGGAAATATGCCCAAATCAACAAAAACTGTGAGCCGGCAGGCAAGACGCTCCGCTTCTGAAATGCTTCTGAAACGCGCCCGGTAGGGTATGACGCCGGAGGAGGCCGGACCAAAACCGCGGCGCAGCCGTGACGCGACGCAGCCGTGACGCGACGCAGCCGGACCTGTAATCACCCCCGGATCACCTCCGGAGGGGGTCTCCACTGGGACGGGTGACCTCCTACATCACAGTGTTCACGGACGCTTCCAGTGCAGGATGGGGAGGGACCTGCTTGAAGAGGGCTATAGGTGGGCGCTGGGCTCTAACAGAGTCTCGACACAGTTGCTGTGGGTCAGTGGGCATCTGACCCCCTCCCCGGGCGTAAATGCGCTTACATTTCTCCGGACCCCTGGAGGGTCGCGGGGTGACGTAATACGCTTTGGGCCCTTACAGGACTGGAGGGCTCCCCTCGCCTGCCTGGGGGCAGGAGGGGGAGAGCCCTCCACACTATAGTCTGTACACACTCTGCACGGGGTCAGTGTCTGAGTGTGGGGACATAGGGGGCACTTGCGTTCTCCCCGTGTTCTTTAGGGACTCAGGAGAGAGGGTGCATAGTGAACCCATACAGGGCTGCAGAATTTCCCTGTCTGCAGACGTAGGGGAGCCCTCAGCACTGTTTTTGAGCACACTTTTTTGCGTGGCAAGCGCGTCAGGGTGTGCTCTGTCGGCCGCAGCCCGGACTTCTCCACGGTTACAACCGAGGGAGAGGTGAGTGAAGCGCAGCGGCTGCTAAAGCCGGTCAGGGACAGTGAGGTGGAACGGTGTGTTGGACGACAGTGCGTGCATACATCGGGGCTCCGCCCACTGTACCCATAGAGTCCAGGAGAGGGTGGAGGGAGGGATATAACGCTGGGTTACGTATTGTAACCCTTGTTATATTAACACAGGCGGAGCCCTCTACCCTGGGGCCCTGTCTGTCCTATACCGCTCGCTGAAGAGTGGTGAAGGATGATTTTTACTATCAAGGATTTTCGGGGATCACCTCATATGTGACTTGCTCTATCGAAATCAGTCGCATTGACCCGAAGACACATTTTGAGTTGTATACACTGTTGGAAAGAGGAGATTCCTAGCTTTCTAATGATATCAGGCAGTGGGGTAGTGGTCGTTGGGCTCATCGGACATTTATGAGAGAAAATCTCTAATGTCCGAGTGCAAGTGAATGCACCACAAGACACAAGCCTTGTAACCCCTCCCCCGGCCCTGGCGCGAGCATGGAAATATGATTGGCGGCGATTTCATTTGAACTGGACGGCGCAAAACGAGAAGCATCCGGACCCAAGTACTGTACACGGAAGGAACGAGGTATTTTAAGTCTATAATGACAGAGAAGAGACTGTCAAGTTTGGCTGTACTCAGCATTGAATCAAAACGCACTAAAGCTTTGGATCTTGATCAGTTTGTGAGGCGTTTTGCTGAACAGAATGGTAATCGCTGCATCATAACAGTGATTGACAGCTGATAGGAATAATATGATTGTTAATATTATCATATTAATTCAGACAAACATCGATGAGACAGTTAATTACTTATTGCAGCAGTCTGCATAGATTTCTGGAGTGGATAGAGCCTTGGTCTGGGGATCAGATGGTCACAGGATCAAACCCCAGTTACCCCACTACAGCTAGAATGTCGTTGTGTCCCTGGGCAAGACACTTCACTCCAAATTGCTCCTGTGGGGATTGCCCACAGTATTGAGTATGTAAGTCGCTTTGGATAAAAGCGTCTAACAAGTAACATGTAATGTAATTTCGGTACCCCTGGTCTAAGAGTGAAAAAAACGAATTCAGTTATTGTTCAGTTAAAATGCATTCAATTAGGCCTATGTCTGCCATCTTATATATTTCTATTTAAGGCTTTACCGATGTGCCACAATAATGTCACCTAATGTTATACAGTTAAAATATCAATATTTTGACTTTCCAAGTTAACATTGATTGATAAGACTGCGATTAAATCAGCATATACTTCTGCCAGGGGATGCCACCTCTCAAAATCTCCTGCCACCCTCTTGCCACCCCATGAATATTTTTCTAGATCCACCCCTGAGTAGGCTATATTTTTCGTTTCGTTTATTTAATAAGTTAATTTTCAGGACAACGCGTGCGCACTTGTGGCATTGTTTGGGATGACCTAATTAAAATACCGTCCGCCGTACTCTATGAGAAACATACACAACGCAGACAGACACCGGTCACAAAAGCATCAGATAGGCTTCAATTTACTTTTGATTGTCTATAATTAACTATAAAAAAATATCGGCGTTTTAACACTAAGTTTATATATGTACTTATTTTTACGGTTTGCATATGAGGTGGTCCGCGAAAATCCTTGATAATAAATAGTGGTCCGCATAAAAAAAAAAGTTTGAGAACCCCTGCAGTGGAGGGCTCCGCCTGTGTTAATATAACAAGGGTTACAATACGTAACCCGGCGTTATTGAGGATTTTAATATAGAGAGTTAAACTCAGACTCAAACATCGTAACAATGTGGCCCTTGATGCTTTTTCAATAGCTTTTAATTGTTAAATAGGATGACAATTTAGCTCTATGGCGCAGTGGACATGTTGTAACATGCTTTGAAATATACACAAAACTAAGAACGTGCAGTTATTGTTGTTTTTGTTCTGCACATGTCTATGACAGCAAGCACGATATACAAGAACATTATTTCAACCAGCTGTATACTTTAATCAGACATTGCAAAAATAATAACTAATAAATGCCAATTGATCACATACTATTCATTTAGCCCAATATCACAAATAACACATTTGCATCAAGGGGATTGACAATCATTTTATTTTATTTTGACCTTTATCTTTGTAAAGTTTATTTGAGCGCCTATAAAAGCTCATGATAAATACGGTAAATTGTAATATAATTATCCTACGGAGCATAGAGGAAAATTGTTTCTGTTTCAGATTGTGGTCAAAGACCTTGGTAGTTAGTGAGGCAATGGTCTATCTTAATTATTTTCAGCAAAGCACCTTTTTATTGTTGTTTTCTTCTTCTCAGTCATATTTATCTGCTATACTGTAAAAAAAACAGTTTTAAAGTCCTGAAGTAGCGGTAATTCAGGATTATTCAGTGCTATTATTCATTCATTACAAGGCTTTTTAATTGGTTTGAAATCGGATATAGGGAATATAAATTGGCCTATGGACTTGATGTGGTACTCCGAGGCTAGTTTAGGTAACGATTGTTGATTATAGGAAAACTGTGGTAGGAAGTCTCTCCCACCATCCTACTACTGCCTGTGAGCAAGATGGATATTATTAGGCCGAGTTCAAGTTGTAATGAACTGGAATGGTCTTTTATATTCGGGATCAAATCCTCATCGGCAGTAAGAAGAGCTCTGACTAGGGCTATATTAAAGTCTGTGTATTGCTAGATTCTTATGAACAGAAAAGCAAAAAGGAGCACGGATCTACATCATAAACAGATGGTGAGGAAATATAAACAGAATCCATCCATTACATTTGTCTGTTCTTGCTCATGTTTCTTCATCATCTGTGAGCACTTTTGCCCAGAGCTTGAGTATATAGTGATTT
The DNA here is from genome assembly GCA_943591055.1 of Gobionotothen gibberifrons. Taxonomy (NCBI): domain Eukaryota; kingdom Metazoa; phylum Chordata; class Actinopteri; order Perciformes; family Nototheniidae; genus Gobionotothen; species Gobionotothen gibberifrons. Next base: position 153,063 of record CALSBZ010046930.1, read on the forward strand.
CTTTTTAACTGATCAAATGGGAAATCAGATAAAAGATTGATGTAGGGAATTGAAAATAAAATAATTAATTGGACTTATCTCTGCCTATCATCATGTGCTGTTGGCTGTCATGTAAACAGTGCACATTCCTCTGCAGACACGTCAGTTAGAAATAGTCTCCGTTCCAACACACCACCCAAATGCTACAGTAAGACCTTGAAAGCACAAACCAACACACATTTGCAAGTGAAACATAGATTTGTCTCAAGATGAGTTGATACAGTACAGCAGTGATTCAACCATAAAAAAGTTGAAAGCAATTTTGATATTGACATTTTAAGAGGAAGGTGTCATTCCCATCGTTTTTGGGTGGGAGTGATTTGTTTCAGAACTGGTCCTGTGGATTCTCTACATGTCAGCTGTTTTGTCACTGACAAAGCCCATGTGGAATGAGCAGGGATGAGTGATGTAACAATGTAGTTTTTCTATTTTGCACCTCACAATAAGGACCCTTTCTTGCTTTATATCTGTACACCAGAGATGGCAAAAGTACACACATCCTTTACTCAAGTAGAAGTACTGACTAAACTTCGTTACTCAAGTAAAAGTAGAGAAGTATAGGCCTCCAAATGTACTTAAGTAAAAAGTACCCATAACTGTTTTAAAGAGTATACTGACCTCCCTTTATATGAATAGAACAATAATGCACTCAAATATGTATAGGGGCCCTAATTTGTATTTAGTGTCTCTACTGTGACATGTCTCCATGCTTTAATGTTCAAAAAGCTCTTTATTGTTCTCATACTGCCTGTGCTGCAGCACCTCTTTTCACCCTCTGTCTGAAACCAGAGTCCAGTCTAATTGGTTAGCTAGCTTGCTGTTGCTGTTGTAATTGGTCAACTCCTAGAGATGTCCTGCCTATCATGTACAATGTGTTGGAGCGCTAGCCAATAGAAGTGCAAGTGTTACAAAGTGATTTCACTATGTCACATAAGAAACTCCTTCTGGAGGGAACTTTGGGATTTTAGCACTGCAGACCATTTGCACAAAAACACACTACAGGACAGAAGTCACAACCCAAAAAAGCATAACCCCCTTTAAGATATCTGAAATATATATTAAAAAAATGTATTTTAAAGTAAAACCAGCTTGTATTACAACCTACATTTGAAACACTGGATTTGGCAGCATCATTTTATTCCACTATTAATTTAAAATGTGTTGTTGTTTTTTAAATGACTTATCACCTACATTGCATATTCAAACGAAGCTACCAGCTCTGAAACCAACTGCTGTTTTCGTTCAAACAAGAGGTGAATAACAAACATCAGAGGTGTTTTCCTCTACACAGAGTGAGTAAAAACCACATCCTCCATGCTGCAGTTTACTCAATCGTGCTTGCATAGATGAACTATAGCAACAATTTGCTCTGTGTGCCTCCCTGTGTGTAGATGGGTGTGCATTTTTTCTTCTAAACTTACTTGATGCATAATGTTCAGGCTGACCAAACCTCTCACCAGCAAACCCCAGAAAAACCTCAGAGTGTATCACAAAGAGCTTCTGTCACATTGCTATGTGATGCCTGACTGCAGCTGTGAGCCCAACAACGTCCGGTATGAGGCACCTAGAGGCCCCAACATTGTTATTTCATTATTCTGTGATCTGATCTATTGTATAATTTGTTCAAAAAGTGTTGATTTAATTAGATTAGATTTGTATTCTTCTTCTTCACTCCATTCATTTTAAACTTATAAGGTAAACTTTAGAGTCCCATGACAGGTGTGTGTGCGGCAACATGAAAGCATGTTGATTTTTGTTTTAATGCTTTAGGTAGTTGTGCATATTGATTTAACACAGTAATGTGGTGTAACACTGAACAGAGCTAATGATAAGAGTTGGCAGTCACATAATGGTTAAGTTCTAAGTGTGTATAAGCAAGGAGCATATCACTCAACAAAGTGTGTGTTATATTGCTGTGCTGCGACTGTATGCAAATGTATTTGCATGAAGCTGGTATCTTCCAAACAAAAGTATACTTAGTGAATTGTGAGTATTAAGTCTTCGGAATTGGATCAGGTGTAGAGATACTGTAAAGAAAAACCTGCAGATTTGTTTTCATCTATCATTTTTCTTTGAATGGATGAAACTCTTTACAGCTCTTTCATTTATTATAACTACCTACTGATTCTCATATCTAATTTTGTCTTTTTGCACTCTTCCAGTTTAATGATAATATTAAAGCACATGTTTTCGTGAATGTAGACGGAGGTTAAGTAGGTCCATACAGTTATGAAATGCACCTTCTGCTGTGTGAAGTTTTTCTGGGCTGGACTGAGCAACAGCTGCAGTAAATAGGGTTATATAACAACATCCCAAATAACTGGTGTTGTGGTACCAACTGGTACTTAGAGAGAGATATTTTAAACAGGAAAAAAGATAGAGAGAGACAGACAAAGGGCATTATTTGTAGATGGCTTTAACTGTTTAATAGCAGGAACTGGAATACAGGAGGCAAACGAATGCAGAAACTATAACATTCCCTTTAATATTAACTTTAGTTTATCTAAAAGAATAAGAATAATAAGAGTCCTCATTTCTATTACAGTAGTTATCATTGTACTCTCTAAGGCAGGGGTGTCCAAACTTTTTTCACCGAGGGCCACATACTGTACAGTAAAATATACGAAGGGCTGGGCCGCTCACTAGAGGTAATTGCCTCATAAGTTATAAGTTAGAAAAATCTATCAAAAAACAGGAGGTTCAGATTGCTTATTTTAAGAGGAAATATGAAGGGTATATTTCAAGGTTTTTATGTAAATGTATTATTGGACTTTTTTCTTATCAACTAAGATTGTTAGAAAATGTTTTAAACTTTAAATGACTGCATTTATTAAAACATTTGGCTTATTAACCTGTTAAGCCCCAAGCCTGTTGTTCAGGTCTCAGGCTCGAAAATGACATTCCCAGAACAAATGAATATCTTTACTTCTAAAAGGGGTACATTAATAATCATTTTTCTCAAAGCAATGTTACACCTGTGAGTTGGATGTAGAAACATCAGAATCAATATAGATGTTTTATTTTAAAGTAAATTCAGATTGAACATAGTAAAACAATGTAAATGATAGTTTCTGTCCAAAAAAAACATCACTTATAGTGAAAACCTCCACTGGGTTAGGAATCCAAACTATAACATATAATAAGTACCCTGTATCAAGATTGATGCAAAACAAGTGACATTTGACCTTTTTAGAGAGGTTTAGCAAAAAAAACACACTTCTGGGGTAATTTGGGTGTATTTGCCGTTTCTCTGGAACCCATTGGTCGATTTTGGTGATTGACACCTCTTTTGAACCGTTAGAGCCAATAGAATCGAGGGAAAGTCCATCTTAAATCCATCTAACCATTGGTGAATGAGAGTGATGCGCAGCCAGCATGCCCAAAACCGGAAGCTGGGTTACGCTCTATAGCAGGGGTATTCAACTAAAATTCAACGAGGTCCAGTTGGAGAAAATCTCCCCATGCAAAGGTCCGGAACATCAAAATGTCTAACTTGCTTTATGAATTAGTGTGCTTGCCTTCACTGCCGTGAGTTCTGGTTGGCTCAGTGATGGTCGGCTCAGTGATGATAGTTATACCATTGGAATCTGTGGAATCTCAGCTTTCATATGATATATTGTTTGTGCATATCCGATGAAGTATAAAATATGTCTACCGTGAGTTATGTGCTAAGTGCATTAGCTGAGTTTCTTCCCGTTAAGTGGGTATGACACATTAGGTTGTTAAATGTTAAGAAGCCCTGAGACACAGTTTCGTGAATATTGTTGTGTTATGCTCCCGCCTCCGGGGGCATAGCGTTGAACAGGTTAACACATGAATACTGTGTTATATATTTGAACATATATATTTAAGAAGTTCAATAGCAGATGTTGAATTTGTGGGCCATATTTCATTATACTTTTTGAATTTGCTAACCTCATCCCTGTTTTTCAGGTCTCAGGCTCGAAAATGAAATTTCCAGAACAAATGACCATAACTACACTTCTAAAAGGGGAAAATTAATAATCTTTTTTCTCAAAGCAATGATAAACCTGTGAGTTGGATGTGGAAGAGTCAGAATCAATATAGATGTTTTTTATTTTAAAGACAATTCAGATTGAACATAGTAAAAAACTGTAAATTATAGTGTCCGTCCAAAAATTCCTTTTTACTTATAGTGAAAACTACCCTTGAACGATGGGATGGTAATAAATACCCTGTATCAAGATTGATGCAAAACAAGTGACATTTTACCATTTTAGAGAGGTTTAGCAAAAACAATCCACCTCTGGGGTGATTTGGGTGGAAATGGGCGTTTTTTCAGTTTCTCTGGAACCCATTGGTCGATTTTGGTGATTGACATCTCTTTTTAACCGTTAAAGCCAATAGAATCGAAGGGGAATTTCCACATACACACCAACGTTACCATTGTGAAGTGGGGGCTACATGCATGCAGTTTGCCTGAAGCGAAACCTGTCTCACGCTCTGAAATCTGAAAACCTAAAAGTAGTTTTATTGCTGATGGATTATCAGAAATCATTTCAAAGTGACACAGACTTGGATTGGATTAACCTATGGATTAACCTTCAGCAGCGTTTTTATCATTTTGATGCCATTGAAGACATAAGACATAATGGCGTGTTTGCTACCTAGCGCCATGTGTTGTGATGTCTGTTTTTGTTTATAAAGTTGCGAGTTCTTATCATGGAGTGATGGAGTGATAGATACCTATCGATTCTGTGTCTTCTCACGATGCTATTCAATACGTTGGATGTGCAGTTACGATAAGTAATAAGGGTGTTTACCGTGTTTTCTGTACAAAACGGCGTTAGCATTTTTCCGCACTGGGCTAATTCAGAGGCTCAGCGTTAGCTTTGTGTTTGTTTTTGCAAAAGGAAAAAAAAAGATCAGTTAGCTGGATATGAAACATTCATAGTTTATTCAATCTTAAGAAGCCCTCAGACGCTGTTTCCTGCAGATGATGCGTTTTTCCGCCCGGGGGCGGGTCGATGGGGTTCAACAGGCCAAGGGCCGATTCAAAATGGTCCGCAGGCCGCATTTGGCCCCCGGGCCGTAGTTTGGACACCCATGCTCTAAGGTCATTTCTAATGTGACCAAGGTATGTCACAAGACAAGACACAAGACTGTTTTCTACAGTACCACAGTTACCACCAGGGCTCGGGACCAACAGCAAACATTGGTCTTGGGTCAGTAAACTCTCTTTTGATGCATGCAAAATGCTGCCACATTTTTCTATATTGTGAACTAGAATCTGTGGTGAAGTCGGACGGAGGAGAGCCTGTTAACATTAGCTGCTAATAGTCTGGCAGAGGTTCCATAGAGTTTTGTTATAATCTATTCAAGCTCTATTTGATGTCAATGGCTATTCAGAGGAGTCCAAATGTAATTTTGTAGATTTAAGTAAGGAACTTGAATGAATTCAGTTGTTTAAAGGACATATTTTCACAGCAATTAAATAGAGAGGGAATTATAAAAAAAGTGGAATGCAGATGGTAAAAATTGAGAGTATGTGCATGGGATTTATTGTTTTGTTTTATTACAGTGGTATCGAATTGTTATCGAGAATTGTGTAATTTTTTGGGTGTTGGCATCCATTATTAAATGAAACTTTTTTAGGGCTGCTGGATGGCTCAGTGGTTAGAGCTGGCGGCCCGTACACAGTTTTCCATATGAGGTTTCCACTGCCCAGGAAGTGGGTTCAACTCTGACCAGGCAATGTCCTACCCTCCATCACCCCGCTTTCAACACTGCATCTCTCAATAAAGGCACTATCTGGCCCAACAAACAAAACAGGTGGTTGTATGGTGGAAGAGATGGTAACCCCTGTCTCCATTCTCTCCTGGTCGATTAGGTTTGAATCCGTTCCCACTCAATGCTGGTTCAATCTGGTTTAACATCTTGTTTAGGCGAAGATCCACTACAATACAACCACGTTTTATCGAATGACAAATGTTTCATTATTTGGTTGTTGTTACGGTGAGTGAAGGGCGAGGACCGCGGCTGGGAAAGTCAGGGGGCTGGGCTCGAGGGTGAAGACCGCGGCACTCAGGGGGCCGGGCTCGAGGGCGAAGACCGCGGCACTCAGGGGGCCGGGCTCGAGGGCGAAGACCGGACAGCTCCGGAGGCCGGGCTCAAGGGCGAAGACCGGACAGCTCCGGAGGCCGGGCAGGACCCGGTGTCGACCGGACAGGAACCGGAGCCGGTGGGACAGGTGTCGGCAAGATCCCCCACGGAAGAGGACAAGGAGCTGGCAGGACCCCCGGCGAGACAGGTGATGGCGGGGCCTCCAACGGAACAGGACAAGGGGTTGGCAGGACCCCCGGTAGAAGAGTTGTCGGCGGGACCCCCAGAGGCACAGGACACAGGGTTGGCAGGACCCCCGGCAGAAGAGTAGTCGGCGGGACCTCCAACGGCACAGGACATAAGATTGGCAGGGCCCCCGGCAGAAGAGTAGTCGGCAGTGCCTCCAACGGCACAGGACATAGGGTAGGCAGGACCCCCGGCAGAGGAGTAGTTGGCAGGACCCCCAACTGCACAGGACACAGGATTGGCAGGACCCCCGGCAGAAGAGTAGTCGGCGGGGCCCCCAACGGGACAGGACATGGAGTTGGCAGGACCCCCGGCAGGAGAGCAGTCGGTGGGACCTCCAACGGCACAGGACACAGGGTTGGCAGGACCCCTGGCAGAAGAGTAGTTGGCGGGACCCCCAACGGGACAGCACATAGGGTTGGCTGGACCCCCGGCAGGAGAGTAGTCGGCGGGACCTCCAACGGCACAGGATATAAGGTTGGCAGGACCCCCGGCAGAAGAGTAGTCGGCGGGACTTCCAACGGGACAGGACATAGAGTTGGCAGGACCCCCAGCGGAACTT
>CALSBZ010046930.1:159982-179405 GCA_943591055.1 Gobionotothen gibberifrons
TTCCAACGGGACAGGACATAGAGTTGGCAGGACCCCCAGCGGAACTTCCAACGGCACAGGACATAGGGTTGGCAGGACCCCCGGCAGAAGAGTAGTCGGCGGGGCCTCCAACGGCACAGGACATAGGGTTGGCAGGACCCCCGGCAGAAGAGTAATCGGCGGGACCCCCAACGGGACAGGAAATGGAGTTGGCAGGCCCCCCAGCGGAACCTCCAACGGCACTTGAGTAGGGACAAGAGAAGGGACTCGAGTAGGGACTGGAGAGAGGGCTTTAGAGGGAACTCGAGAGGTGACTTGAGAAGGAACTCGAGAGGTGACTTGAGGGAACTCGAGAGGTGACTCGAGAGGGAACTTGAAAGGAGACTCGAGAGGGAACTCGAGAGGTGACTCGAGAGGGGACTCGAGAGGAGACTTGAGACGGTCGGTTTGCCGACAGAACACAGGGGGCTGGAGTCGGCCGGACTGCTGACAGGACACGGGGAGCTGGCGTCGGCCGGTACGCCGACAGGACACGAGGAGCTGGAGTCGGCCGGTACGCCGACAGGACACGGGGAGCTGGAGTCGGCCGGTACACCGACAGGATACAGGGAGCTGGAGTCGGCTGGAGAGCCAGTACTGGAGCCGGAACCATGGCTGCTGGGCACGGAACAGAAGCCTGGACTCTGGCTGTGTAAGCCAGGTAATGGAGCACGGATCCATGGCTTTGTGGGCCGGTTCTGGAGCCGGAACCATGGCTGCTGGGGCCAGGACTAAGGCTGGGACCATGGCTGCTGGGGCCAGAACTGGGGCCGGAACCATGGCTGCTGGGGCCGGTTCTGGAGCCGGAACCATGGCTTCTGGGCACAGAACCGGAACACGGAACCATGGTTGTGTGGGATGGTACTGGAGCACGGTACCATGGCTGTATGGACCGCCACTAGAGCATGGAACCATGGCTGCTGGGGCCTGTACTGGAGCCCAAGGCATGGCTTCTGGGGCTCGGGCTGCTAGCCTGGACTTGCAACTCCTTCTTTTAGGAGCCGTTTGGAGGTTCCGTGGACCTCCAAAAGCCAGACGAGTTCCAGAGAACGGCTCCTGGACAGGAGCAGGAACTGGGGCAGAAGCAAGGGTTGACTCCAGACGGAACACACCGAGGCGTATGGCGTCAGGCTGGGAATTGGGAGGCAGGGAGCTAGCATGCCTGGGGCTAGCAAGCCGGGAATCACACACAGAGAGGACATTCGAAATCCAGCCAGGTAAGAATTTCACCAAACCAGGGGGGTATACTACGAAGGAGGATTTTCGCTTAGCCGGCTAACTTCAGGGAAAACTCAGGGTTTCCGGTCCTACGAAGCTGGTTCTCTTTTTAGCAGGCTAGATCTCCATGGTAACTTATGCTGTGCGGCTAACCCCGGAGCAGGTTAGGTTGCAGGCTAAGAGATCAACTCAGTGAAAGCAGTGCCTGCTGACCAATCAGAGCTCAGTGTGCGGAGTTTAAAGCGATCAAGTCATATTACAGGAGAAAGGAAATACAGAAAAACTGCTGCTGCAGGAAAGATGGCCGGCAAAAATTGTGAGACTGTGTGAACGTGAACATTAATAGAATATCACCTCCCATCTTCAGAGCAATCTGACTATTATAACATTAGCGTTAATAAAGCTGCCACAACATAAGTAACCGGATCAAAGTAACAGCACAGTCCGCGGCATATCACATCATAATGTATCATATATTTCCTTATCTGAGTCAGCTTATTGAGCCGTATCTGGCCGTGCAACACTTACAGTGTCACATACTGTATGCAGAAGTATTATTTTAAGCAACACATTAAGTTGACGAAACACTCGAGTCAAATGTAATTAAAGTCAGATCCACTCGTGTTTTAGACGGGGCAGTGAGATCATAAACCTGTTAATGTACGCATTCAAACCTTTTTCTTTTATTCACCTTGCAGGTGCAGCTATGTGCAGGGGTGCACATAACTGGTACACAGGTACGCATGCACAGCAACAATCTGAAATGCATACCGTCTCTTGTGTCACAAAGCGCATTTGCGTACCGACGTACTTGTGAAGCTTTTCCAGAAGGCGGTCTTCATATGCACAGACAGGGCTGCTGTTAACGTCGGTCTGTACAACGGAATTGTGCCAAAACTATGCCAACCGGCTGCGGAGGGAGACTCCCCCCCTTCACTGGAGAACTGCGCTAAAACAGCTGATCACAACGGACACGGAGTACTCCACTAGCACTGCGCTAAAACAGCTGATCACAACGGTCACGCTCTGTGGTCACGGAGTTGACGTTCGCGATACAGAGGGCTTCTTCATATAACTTTGAGTGGAGCCAGAATTTGGAGTACCAAACAATGATTCCAGGTACTCATCTGAGTACCTCACTGAGAAAGTTATGGGCACCCCTGGCTATGTGGCTTTTATCCTGGATAAAGTGTTTAAGTCATGGATGTTTAAAGTTTAACGTCTTCATATTTGTCTAATTATATAGTTGACTTTTCATTCAGGAAGTATGACTCGCTGCGCTGTCAGTACGCTTGTCCATGTTTGTGATTGGTCGAATGCTCCAAATACCACCCCTTTCATGTGAACGCACACCTAACTAGATAGGGCACGGCTGGCTTGAGTGATCCACTTGATAACCCGCGTCGTAGTATCGTTTAGCGAGAGCGCGTATGTTTTGGATTAGGCCAACCGGCTAACTCAAACATATCCAGGTTAGGTTGAACCAGCTTCGTAGTACAGGCCCCTGGTCTCTCCGCGCCTCTGCCAGAGCAGCCTCTCACTGCTGAAAACTGGACGCCCCCCTCCATCGATCAGAGCAGTAAGCCAAAGAAAAGGAAAAATCCAATAATTCCTGCTCAAAAGGATCTGCTGGGCCCATATCTGGTTGGTTCGTTCTGTTACGGTGAGTGAAGCAAGCAGGACCCAAATGCAGAATAAACAGAAAATAGAATTTGGACAGACAGAACACTCCCCGGTGAACTCAGTCACCAACAAAAGACGAACCAACACTGAACACAGGGAGAGACAAGACTAAATACAGGGAGGGGTAATCACAAGACGAGAAACAGGGGAGGAGAAACACAAGGGCCACAGGTGAACACAATCAGACAATTAGACACACCAGGGAAACTAACGACAGGGAGGAAAAACACAGGGAGAAGGACCAGACAATACACAAGGAGGAAAACATGACAGGGAGGACCGAACAGCAAAATAAACCCAAACATACAAAACTACAAACGTGACATAACATGAGAATCGTGACAGTTGTGTAATTACAGTAAGTCATTTCAGACTGTGAGATGAGGACGGAAGCTTTGGAAAAAGCTAGTACGTTGACAAGCTCTGAGTTTAATAATGACGTCTGATGCTTGAGTTCCAAGTTGTTATAATATGAATCCTATTAATTTAAATAGTACCTACAAATCTCCCTGTGAAATTGACAGCTGGCCAAGTTTCTTTTTTAGAAGTCTATAGAATTTCAGAAAAAACAATAACATAAAAAGATACCAATATGAGCACAAGTCTGTTATCATCACAATCGGTTAGACCATCTACAACAGTGTTTTAGTGTACAGTATGTTCTTACGTGCTGCCACTTAGTGATCACAATCATACTCTGACTTAGATTTGGTTGAATTAAGTCTAAACATGCTTTCAGCTGCTAAGGAAAACTATCCAGACTGTTTAGAGGCTTGGCGTGTCTGTGTGTGTGTCCTGCATGTTCAAACATACTATGAGAACCACTTGACTGTATAGCTACAGGTGTTTCTTATCCGTTGAACACACGAACCCTGTGTGTGCATCTGCTGTATATGAGCCTGTTGTGACTATAAACAAGTATACTCAAAGTTTGTGGACGCATGAAAGCCTGAAACATATTTATGTTAGAGGATAAGCATCTGTCCGAAGTTAAAGATCCTAAACGAATAGAACAAACTGACGAGATGGGAGCAGACAGAGTGTGTGTGAGAGAGACCGAGAATACATTGGGTGCATATGCTTGAGTTTGAATGGGTAAAAATGAAGCCAAAAAACTGATTAAAAAGACGTGATGTGCATAAACATTCCATTGCATTAACTTTTCAGAACATTGCTTAGTCCAAAATACATTAGGCTACATTGATTCGGGTTGAACATTTAATGCATGTCAATAATCTTCAGGAGATTTATATCGCTGCAAGAGTCAATAACCAACCAGTTATAGTTATTAACAGCTTTTTTCCCCAGTTGTGATTGGTAAACATGGCTATCATGTCTTCATTTGGATAAATCTCACAATACACTGCATGTTGTGCACTGTGAACACAGTGCGTTAGTTTGGGCCATAGAGTGCCGTTTCAAATAGCAGATGGCTGCTAGGCCCTCATCGGAAGTGAAGTTGTTAGTTGCTAGCTAGCTAACTAGCTAGCAACTAGCTCGCAACTATAATTTGTAGGACCAAATCATTACAGCCTGCTCAATTAAAACCTATTTAATGAACAGTGGCTAATTCTGCACCAGTATAGTAGTATGACATTTAAATAGTGAAAAAAACATAAATGCATAACTTTTGTTTGTTTTGTTTGTTTTTGTTTGTTTTGTTTATTGGAGTAACCAAATACATGGCCGATTCGAGCAAAGATGGCAATCATTGAGTGTTCAGCGTTCAACTCTCAACCTTTTGACTGTAAGGAGTGTATCATCCAGCTACACAAGGTATACTGCATTATGCCGTAGGCTAATTCACATTTGAGACGCACTTATGCCCTCATAATAGCAAGTTTAAGTACAGAAGTATTCTATTAAAGGACACCGCATGAGCCAGCACTGTGAGGCTTAGGAAGAGCTTCAACAGCCACAAAGATCTTAATGAGATCACTGCTTAAAAATGCAACCCATTCCTTAAACACATACAATCCTATTTCATTTATGCTATAATAATGATACTGTTTCTACATTTTAGAAGAGCTAATTCATAATGATACAATGGTGCACCGTAATACGATGACCCGTGTCACTATTGTTGTCTATTTTTTTGTCAATTAAATTCATTGTGTTTCATAATCGTAATGTATGCACATCTCATAATGCCTTTCATATTAACTTAAATTGAATCATTAGCCCAGTACTTCTTTGCCAACTACCCCAGAGGTTAAAACATATGCTACCCAGATCCAACCCTCTTTGTATTGGTCCCTTGACCAACCAGTAATTGTCCATAGTGAAGTGGCAAAGGACAATATCCCTCCTAAATTCCCACCAAAAAATATCATTAATTTAACCCTTTCTTTGCAGGGGTTTTTGCTCCCTGCAACACCTGTGTTTCCACGTTACCAGGAAATGCTGTACAGTTGTACCAAAATATACGTTTTGCGCTTTGTAAAGAGCTCCACAGAGTGTACAAAGTCAACTGAAAGAACCATTTCGGGACTTTGAAAAATGTTTTGGGGGGAATGTGTAAGAGAGGGAAGGAGGAAGGTAGCAATGGATGGAGAGCGGTTAATAAGAGTGGAGGAAGAGAAAGATGGGATACAGGTTTGCTTGGGGATTGTTAGTGGCACCAGTGAGTTTGAGGACATCTGCTTTGTGTTAAAGAGTGAACTGGGCCTCTCACATGATGAAACCCAGCCTGGCGCTCCTCAGCACAGTCAGATACTGCTTTTGGTCTCTCCCCCTCCTCCCCCTCTAACCAATAAGAAGCAAGCGGACCCTGAGGAGACGTTACACCAACCACGCAATCCGTCCTCCTCTGGACACTTCATACTTCAGGAACTCTCTCCTTCATGGGAATAGCTGAATGTTCATACATTGAATGCACATAAAATAAAAAACATCATATCTTTTGACTGTTCCTATGTTTTTTTTTTTTTTTTTAATCACACTTGACGTAGTTGACCATGAATAATAGTAGAGGAATACATAATATATGTTGCACATATATTTACATATAGTTGTACAACAAGAAGTTTTTGTTCATGCCATTGTCCAAATATTTGATAACCTGTGCTTCTTTTTGTGCTTTTACAAAACATTCCTGAAGTCGTATAAAATCAAGCAAGCAAGGTTTACTGCATGAGAGCAGGTTTAAACAGTATCTACAATTTCCTCATAGGACTTGAATGCAACATGAGCTAGGCAACAGCTGTGCGGGTTTCCCCCTCTATTGCCATGGCGACCAGAATCCCTCACAATAACAATGGGTAACAATTTTTTTCTCCCTTGTTTTCCCTCCTTATGGAATCACTTTCTCTGCTTCACATGTATTCCATTTCAATGCATAGTTATGTGCATTATATACTAAGTTAAAAACTCAAACATAAGAACAGATGTTTAGGAACCTTGTTAAAACGGACAATTACTTGATATCTCTTATTACTGACTGCCTGTTTTACCTGCCTACAAATTGTCACGAGTTGAACTGTTTGTTTTAGTTTGAGACACAGATTTATTATGCAGATTTAGGCACAGTGTATAAGGTAATACAAAAAAAGTACTAACTTTATCAATAGTGACATCACGTTTAAAGGGAGCCTTTAAGGGAGACATCATGGATGTCGATGGGAAAAACTAAAAGGGTGATATATAAAAACATATGCTTATCCTGTTAAAGCAGTTAATGTCATCTATAGGTCTGGGGAACCTTTGTCAAGTCAAATACCATGGATGATGTCATATTAGATGCTTTAATCAGGAAGGGAGGCAGCACAGAAACAAGCAATACAACTTTTGAGATATATCATGGGGAGTGTAAAACTGTTACATTCAAAGTTCAGAATATCTCTTCTTCTGCTACATCCCAATTTAAATGATTTGTCTATATATTTTTATTAAATAAAATGTATCTGGACGTGCTAATTATTCCCAGGTGGTTTACTTAAAGTGGCTGTTAGGAATATAGTGGGGTTAAGGGGTTCTTAACCGACTTTGAGAGTTTTTGTGTGGTTGCTTAGGAGTTATAAGGTGATTTCTGCGGAGATGCCTGGTGGTTTATTAGTATTTCTGTAAGGTTTATATGTGGTTCAGGGTATTGTGGCAAGTTTGTAGGATATTCAAAGATGGTTTCCATGGTGTTCTTGGTGTTTGCTGGTCAAAGCAACTTGCGAACTGAAGCCACCAGACTACTTTGACAAACAATCACAGAACACCGGATTAGCTGATCTACTGCTTCCTGGGTTTTTAAAACAATCGCCAAATCTGACCAAACTGGCCTTTTTTGGGAGGGAGTTCAAATATATTTGGGTCTGCTCACGCCAACCACTTTGCTTCATTGCAGGGACTGACTGCTTCTCTAAACTAGGGACGGGCCGACCACTATCTCTCCCGATTGACATCCGCTCTGCTGTCTCTGTAGAAGCTTTTAAAAAACTACTGAAGACCTATTTTTTTACATTGGCTTTTGTTTATACTTGAGATGGGTGTGATGTGTTCTGTTATGATGTTTGTTCCTTTCGGGACTCTACGTTGTCTGTGTTTTGTTTTTATGTTGACCTTACATTTCTGCCTCTTGTTGTTATTGTATGTTCTTTCCTGTGAGGCACTTTGTGAATTATATTTCTGTGAAAGGTGCTATACTAAATAAACGTATTATTATTATTATTATTATTATTATTATTATTATTATTATATATCACGGAAAGATCCCTTACGTTTGATTTAGGTAAGCTAACCAGCACTGCCAATGGACTTTATTGCTCTGTACTTGCTGACTGGAACTGCAGCTTTCTCGCCCTGCTCCTAATGAGAAAGAGTTGCGGGTCACCATGGCAATACACAAGTCGTTCAGTAGTTATTGACTCCCTTGATCACTTGATATTCTTCTCTGGCCCCCTCCCCAATCTGATCAATGATGACATGTATAGCCGCATGTCATGGTGGTGCCCAGAAAACAATGTGGGCTTCGTAAATAATTGGACAGCCTTCTGGGGAAAACCTGGTCTGATTAAGAGGGACGGCATTCATCCTACTTTGGAAGGTGCACATCTCATTTCGGCAAACATTTCAGGGCTTTGTGGACTTAATCCATGACAAACTGGAGTTGAGACCAGGAGGCGGAGTCGCAGTCTTACACGCTTCTCTGCGCTCTCTCCTAGGCAGTCACCCATAGGAATCCCGAACCCAATAAAATACCCAATATTAACGGTGTGTGCGTCTGCCCAAGGACAATTTAAGGTAAAACCTAATAGAGGTGTCACACATAATAACTTAATAAAAGTAAATGTAACAACTACTACAGTGCAACAAAACAGGAAGATGAAATGTGGTCTCTTAAACATAAGATCTCTAGCATCTAAAGCTATATTGGTAAATGATTTAATATCAGATTATAATATTGATATATGCTGTCTCATTGAAACTTGGTTGAGACATGAAGAATATGTCAGCATAAATGAGGCTACTCCACCCAGCCATATCAATACTCATATTGCCCGAGACACAGGCCGAGGTGGTGGCGTTGCAGCCATCTTTGACTCAAGTTTACTTATCAATACTAAACCAAAATTAAATTATACCTCCTTTGAAAGTCTCGTTTTTAGTCTTACGCACCCGACCTGGAAAACTTTGCAGCCAATCTTATTTGTTACAGTGTACCGTGCACCAGGTCCTTATTCAGAATTCTTATCAGAATTCTCTGAGTTTTTATCAACTTTGGTACTTAAAACAGATAAAGTACTTATCGTAGGTGACTTTAATATTCATGTTGACGATGATAAAAATAGCCTTACTGTTGCATTTAACTCTATATTAGATTCTATTGGTTTTCGTCAGAGTGTAAATAAACCAACCCACTGCTATAATCACACTCTCGACCTTGTTCTGACTTATGGTAGTGAAATTGAGCAACTATTAGTCGAACCGCATAACCCTGCTTTATCCGACCATTTCTTAGTAACTTTTGAAGTATTGTTATATCTCTCACAGGCTCCGCCCTCTACTGGACTCTATGGGTACTACCTTATCTTGCGAGCATTCTCTCACTGAAACTCTTTATAGACGTGGCCGGCCAAGGGCGGGCCTACCTGAATGTGCGCGCATCACACCCTATAAAAGGAGGCCTCGCCTCCTGACTGTCATCCCTTTCTCTTCAGCGGCGGAAGTGTTTGTTTCACGGAGACGAAAAAGACGTTCTTGAGAGCATGGAGAATTTTGAACACAGGGCTTGCCCAAAATGCCCGAACCTGATTGCGGGAGCAGATCCTCACCCCTTCTGCTTCCTTTGTATGGGACCTGACCATGCCGTGAGCGGTATGGGTCCGGCACCGGCGTGTGCAGCCTGCCAGGTGCTTCCTCGGCTCATGCGGGAACGTCGCGGGCAGCACTTTGTGGCGGCGGAGGCGCCGCAGGAGGAGGTGGAGGGCTCGGATCTCGAGGTCGTCGAGATGGGCGAGTCAGGAGAGGAGGAAGTACCGTTCCGGTTCTCCCTTCCATGGGGCCAGTCGACACCGACTCCGGAGGAGGAGGACGAGAACGCCTCGGGGTCTGGAGGACCAACTCTCAGGTCTGCGCGGATGGATTTCCCGGCGGAGCGTGTAGGCCTACCGCTCCCCCCACCGCTGCCACCGAAGCCGATAAGCCGCCTGAGACAGGGGTATTACGGCCCGGCGCATCCAGCGCAACCGACCTTCGTTTCGCCCCAGCTGCCTGATATATGGCGGTGTGTGGAGGCGACATGGCAGCAGCCATTGAAAACGAAGACCCCAGTAGCCGCTATGGCCGGCATCATCAAGGTGGAGGGCCGCGCGGACACTTCGGGTTCGGGTGTGCCCCCCCTTGATGAGGCCCTAGCGGCCCATCTGCTTCCGAGGGTGGCTGGTTGGGCGGAGGGTAAGCGACCCCTGCCCCCGCTGCCCCGGGACCGAGATGCTCTGGAATATTTAGATAAAATGTTCAAGCTCGGTACGCAGATGGCGGCTGCAGCAAATAATCTCGGCGTGTTGGGCGTTTCCCTGATTACCCCCCAGGCAGACGCCCCCGCCCTCCTGCCGGAAGACGGGAGTGATTATCAGGATCGCGCCATAGGTCAGATGAACAATCTGATCCATGGCGTGGCCGCTGCAGCGGGGCGAGTGATTTCCCTGGCCACGGTGGCGTCTCGACACATCTGGCTGGGACTCACCACCCTATCTAAGAAGGACCGAGATGATCTCCTGGGAGCCCCCGTGTCTACGGAGGGGCTTTTTGGGTCGATCTCTGCGGTCACTCAACGCTTCAGTCGCCTGGAGGAGGAGAGGATGCAGCTTAGCCGGATGCTAATGCTGGCTCCTCCTCAGGTTTCATCACGCGCTCCTCACGCTTCTATGCAGGTGAGGGAGCGTAGTGCAACGGTGAAGCGGAGGGAGAGGCGCCGGCAGGGGAGTTCCATGGCTGCGGCGCCTTCCACCTCTACGACCCATCCCGGGGTTCCGGAATACCGGCAGCCGCGGGGACGGGCTGCCCGACCTCGGCATGCTCCGCAACAGCAAAGAGCAGCCGGGTGGGGTGCGCCGTCGGCCCGAAGCTGACGGGCGGAGGGAGGTAGCGTCTCGGCGGGGAGAGATGATCTCTTCACCGGGGACGCTAGGGCGAATCCCGCCTCCTCCCTGTTTAATGCACAGATTCCTTTGTCCTCTTACAAAAATAAAGAAAAGGTTAATCTGTATCCAAGTCTAAGTGTCCTTTGTTTCCACAATGATACACTTACACATGATGTCTGTACTGATTACCCACTCGCCGCCCCAGCTATTGCTCCTGTAAAGGAGGAGGCTAGTGGGAGTGCGCAGATGAGAGTGATGAAATGTAGGCAATGTTTTCATAGTGCTACACATGTACAGAGGCATTATGGCCGGCGTATTGCTGTTAGGGAACACACTAAGCCTGGAGCTAAGACTCCGATTAATGCAGGTTACCATGGGGGTAAAAGTGGCATTATGGCAGCGCCCGCTTTCTCAGAAGAGAGCGTGGCGGTGCGTTCAGGGACCTCAGTAAAACACACTACTCCTATAAAGACTCCGATTAATGCTGTTCACCGTAAGGAGAGCAGCATTATGAAGGAGCGCGCGCTCAGTCATGAGCGGGCGGAGGTGCGTTCAGGGTCCTCAGTAAACAGTCGGCCCTTTCTGTATCGACCCTCCATGGGCAAACCTTCCCTTCACGGGGAGTTTTGCGGCGGGACTGGTCGCCAGGGAGTATCGCAGTTTTATCGCTGCGGCCCCACAGCTGAGGGCATGCCCGTTAATAACAGTGTTATGGGGAATGGAAACTCAGTTGTGTACTATCAAAGTGGATGGACAGGACGCTGAGACGGGGTTATTCACTCCAGTTTTGCAGCGTCCCACCTCCTTTTATGGGCATACGGGAGGGGAACCTATCCTCGCAGGTGAGGACGGTTTTCCTCTCAGCAGAGATTCAGGCGCTGGTGCAGAAACAGGCTGTGTCTGTTGTGCACCCCCAGCGCAGGGAAGAGGGTCATTATTCCATGTATTTCCTGGTTCCCAAGAAAACAGGGGAATTCAGACCCATTCTAGATCTCCGCGGCCTGAATCTCTATATTTCCCGCAGGAAATTTCGCATGTTAACTATAAAACAGTTACTGGGGCTTGTGCAACCGGGCGATTGGTTCACCACCATCGACCTGAAAGACGCATATTTTCATGTGGAGATTGTTCAGGAACACAGAAAATATCTGCGCTTTGCCTTCCAGGGGATAGCCTACGAATACAACAGGCTGCCGTTCGGCTATTCCCTATCCCCACGCACATTCAGCAGTTGTGTGGCCACAGCGCTTCAACCGCTGCGCGCACAAGGCATGAGAGTTTTCTTTTACATAGACGACCTCATAGTCATGGCTGGGTCACGGGAACAGGCAATGTTTTGCGCAGCACAATTGATCACACACCTGACCAAATTGGGCTTCGCGATCAATTGGAAAAAGAGCGCCCCCATACCTCACCAACGGGCGTTGTATTTGGGTGTGGTGCTCGATGCAGGTGTGGTGCTCGATGCAGGCGCGTTGCGCGCCACCCTGTCAGAGAGCAGACGTGCGTCCCTTCTTCAGGGGGTACGCAGGCTGCGACAGGGGGCGACAGTGACAGCTTTGACTGTCATGCAGACACTGGGTCTCATGGCGGCTGCTCACATGGTGGTCCCGTTAGGGCTGCTACATATGCGCCGCCTGCAGAGGTGGTTTTCCAGCCTGCGCTTGGATCCCAAGAGGCACAAGCGGCGGCTGGTAACCATCCCCCCCTCAGTGGAGGGCAACCTCCGGTTCTGGGGGTCTCCGGATCACCTTCGGAGGGGGTCTCCACTGGGACGGGTGACCTCCTACACCACAGTGTTCACGGATGCGTCCAGAACAGGGTGGGGAGGGACCTGCCTGAAGAGGGCTATAGGTGGGCGCTGGGCTCTAACAGAGTCTCGACACAGCAACCTCCTAGAGCTACGGGCAGTAGTGTTAGTCCTCCGGCATTTCAGGCCCCTGATTCAGGGGAAACATGTAATGATCAGGAGCGACAACAGCACCACAGTGGCTTATATCAACAATCAGGGCGGAGTTCGCTCTGCCGCCCTGTTGACCACAGCGGAGGGGCTGTGGTTATGGGCTTCGGAGGTGGTGTTATCTCTGGAAGCCCTCCATATCCCGGGACTGGAGAACGGAGGGGCCGACCTCATGTCGAGGGGCGGCCCCCGGCCAGGCGAGTGGGTGCTTCACCCGGAGGTGGTGAAGCAGATCTGGGCCCAGTCGGGAGAGCGGAGGTGGACCTGTTCGCCAGTCGGCAAAACAGCCACTGTGCCCTGTGGTTTTCCATGGCCCTGAGCGACGACCCGCCTTTAGGGGTGGACGCGTTTGCACACGAGCCATGGCCAAAGAAGCTGCTCTACGCCTTTCCACCGTTGCGTCTCATTCTCCCCCTTCTGGGGAGGGTGAGGCAGGAACGTCTGTCAGTCATCCTAGTGGCTCCGGACCGCGTCGGGGCGACGTGGTACTCAGAGGTGACACAGATGAAGGTGGGCCAGCCCTGGGCGGTCCCCCAGTTCTGGGGGGCGATGTCCCAAGAGGCAGGTGCAATCGGGGCATTACCCTCACTCGGCCAGCCTCTCCAGGTTTGGCTCCTGAGAGGGACAGGCTGAGACAGGGTGGATTGTCTGACAGTGTTATTCAGTCTATCCAGGCAGCTAGAGCTGGATCCACCACAGCCTGTTACAAGCCAAAGTGGCAGGGATTCCAGCGATGGTGTGAGGAGCAGAGAATAGAGCCCCTGTCATGTGAGTTAGGCTCTATTTTGTCCTTCTTACAGTTACTGGTGGACAGAGGGCTGGCGCATTCAACAGTAAAGGTGTATGCGGCAGCCATCTCGTCCTGTCATGAGGGATTTGGCGGCAGGTCAGCCTTTAGTCAACCACTGATGTCGCGGTTTTTGCAGGGAGTCAGGAGGCTGCGCCCAGTAGTGCACGCCTCCGCCCCGCAGTGGGACCTGCCCCTAGTGCTCGAGGCTCTGGCCTCGGGGCCGTTTGAGCCTCTGGAGCTCTCCTCTCTGAAAGCATTGTCGTGGAAAACAGCTTTGCTTCTTGCCTTAACGTCAGCCAAAAGGGTGTCCGAGTTAACTGCTCTGTCGGTGCACCCGAGCTGTTTACTGATTCGGGGTGCCCGGAGCGGCGCGACACTCAGACCGAACCCCTCCTTTGTGCCCAAGAGCCTAAGGAGTGCGTTCAGGTCAAGGGCTATTCAGCTAGGGGGTTTTAGCCTCCCTCCCCATGGGGGGGACAGGGAAGCTAAATTGCACCTCCTTTGCCCGGTGCGTGCGCTAGCTTGTTATGTGGAGCGCACGGCTGCCCTCAGACGCACCGAACAGCTGTTCGTGTGTTTCGGGGGCGGGGTGATCGGGAAAGCTTTGTCCAAGAAACGCCTGGCAGGCTGGCTCTGCGAGTGCATTGCACAGGCCTATGGGCAGGCAGGGAGAGCCTGCCCCACAGGGGTTCGTGCGCACTCCACACGGGCTGTGGCTACATCAACAGCCTTATTCAGCGGTGTGAGTGTGGAGGATATATGCACAGCGGCGTCTTGGTCGATGCCAGGCCCCTTGATAAGGTTTTATCTCTTGGACATGTCGGGCTCTTTCTCCTCGTCTGTGCTTGCGGGGGCAACACAGGACTGGTAGGGGGGGGGGGGGTTCTGTGGGTCAGTTGGCATCTGACCCCTTCCCCGGACGTAATGCGCCTTCGCTGTTCTCGGGCCCTTTGGGGGTCCCGGGATGGGCGAGGGGCGCACTGGGCCCTTACAGGGCTGGAGGGCTGCTCTCCCCCGGCCGGGAGGCAGGAGGGGGGTAGCCCTCCACACTTTGGTCCACACACTCTGCACGGGGTCAGTGTCTGAGTGTGGGGCAGGGGCACTGGCACTCTCCCTACGATCCTTGGGGACTCGGGAGGACGGGTGCACAGTGAGCCCATACAGGGCTGGGGGTTCCCCCCGTCCGCCTAAGGGACATCACTGTTTTTTGAGCACACCTTCTGCGAGGCAAGCGCGGCAGGGTGTGCTCTGTCAGCCGCAGCCCAGACTTCTCCACGGTCACGACCGGGTTAAAGGAGAATGTGGGGCAGCAGCTGCTGACCAGGAAGGCCGGTCAGGGACAGTAGGGTGGAATGTTGGGTTTGGACGACAGTGCGTACATTTATCATGGCTCCGCCCACTGTACCCATAGAGTCCAGTAGAGGGCGGAGCCTGTGATAGATATAACGTTGGGTTACGTATTGTAACCCTTGTTATATTAACACAGGCGGAGCCCTCTACTCAGGGCACTGTCTGTCCTATTCTGCTCGCTGAAGAGAGGGTAGGATGACAGTCAGGAGGCGAGGCCTCCTTTTATAGGGTGTGATGCGCGCGCATTCAGGTAGGCCCGCCCTTGGCCGGCCACGTCTATAAAGAGTTTCAGTGAGAGAATGCTCGCAAGATAAGGTAGTACCCATAGAGTCCAGTAGAGGGCTCCGCCTGTGTTAATATAACAAGGGTTACAATACGTAACCCAACGTTACTAGACTACAAAGCATTAGTCAAAAGCTCCTGCAGCAGAAACCTATCTGTTAGTGCTATAGCCAAATTTAAGGAAGAGATTCCACCAATACTTTACTCGATAGCATGTCTGCATGTAGGGGAGGAAACTTATATAAAATGTACACCACCCCAAATTGATCATGTTGTTGATAGTGCTATAGATGCGCTGCGAATAAAATTAGACTCTGTTGCTCCTTTGAAAAAGAAGAAAATAAAACAACATAGATTAGCTCCATGGCATAATGTCGAAACCCGCAAAATAAAGCAAAAGTCGAGACAGCTTGAAAGGATATGGCGTTCCACTAAACCTGAAGAATCTCGTTTAATTTGGCATATTACTCTAAATGAATATAAGAAAGCACTGCGTAAAGCGAGAGCAGCGTATTACTCTTCATTAATAGATGAGAATAAGAATAATGCAAGATTTCTTTTCAGCACTGTAGCCAGGCTGACAGAGAGCCATAGCTCAATTGAGCCTCCTATTCCCATAGCACTCAGTAGCAATGATTTTATGTGCTTTTTTAACGATAAAATTGTTACTCTTAGAAACAAAATCAATGACCTCTTGCCTTTGACCAGTATAGTGTTATCAACAGCTCCCGGAAATGTAAGTTCCAATATTACACTAGATAGTAAACTAGAATGCTTCTCAGCCATAAACCTTGAACAATTAAATTCAATGATTCTTTCTTCTAAACCATCAACGTGTATCTTAGACCCAATTCCAACTAAGCTATTGAAGGAAGTTTTTCCATTAATTGGCACTTCTTTATTAAATATTATGAATATGTCTCTATTATCAGGCTATGTTCCACAATCATTCAAAGTTGCAATGATAAAACCGCTTCTTAAAAAGCACAACCTCGATCCAGAGATATTAGCCAATTATAGGCCTATTTCTAATCTTCCGTTCTTCTCAAAAATTCTTGAGAAAGCAGTCACAAAACAGTTGTGTGATTACTTAAAAAACTATGATTTATTTGAAGTTTTTCAGTCTGGCTTTAGAACACATCATAGCACAGAGACAGCTCTGGTTAAAGTCACAAATGACATTCTAATAGCCTCAGACAAAGGACTTGTCTCTATTCTTGTCTTGCTCGATCTCAGTGCTGCATTTGATACTATCGACCATGACATCCTATTGCAAAGACTAGAGCACTTAGTTGGCATACAGGGAACTGCTCTAGGCTGGTTTAGGTCCTATCTATCTGAACGCTCTCAGTTTGTACGTGTCAACGATGAATCTTCGACGCAAACCAAAGTTAGCCATGGAGTGCCACAGGGCTCAGTGCTCGGACCTATTTTGTTCACATTGTATATGCTTCCGTTAGGCAATATTATAAGGAATCATTCTGTACATTTTCATTGTTATGCGGATGATACTCAACTTTATTTATCAATCAAGCCTGATGAAATGAATCATCTAAATAAAATTCAAGACTGCTTTAAGGACTTAAAAACGTGGATGACCTTAAACTTTTTGATGTTAAACACGACCAAGTTATTGTACTCGGCCCGAAGAATCTACGAGACAAATTAACTAAAGATATACTAACTATGGATGGCATTAATTTGGCCTCCAGTGAGACTGTAAGGAATCTTGGTGTTATATTTGATCAGGATTTATCCTTTAACGCCCACATAAAATCAATTTCAAGGACCGCCTACTTCCATCTACGTAACATTGCAAAAATCAGGCATATCTTGCCTCAAAACGATGCAGAGAAACTAGTCCATGCATTTGTTACTTCTAGGCTGGATTATTGTAACTCCTTATTATCAGGGTGTACCAAAAAGTCAGTTAAGTCGCTTCAGCTGATTCAAAATGCTGTAGCTCGTGTACTAACTAGAGTTAGGAGAAGGGACCACATTACTCCTGTTCTGGCTTACACTGGCTCCCTATAGAACACAGGATAGAATTTAAAATTCTTCTTCTCGCCTACAAAGCCCTTAATGGGCAGGCGCCATCTTACCTTAAATAACTCATTATACCCTACTGTCCTACTAGGGCATTGCGTTCCAAGAACGCAGGGTTGTTGGTTGTTCCTAGAGTCTCTAAAAGTACAATGGGAGCCAGAGCCTTTTCTTATCAAGCTCCACATTTGTGGAATCAGCTTCCAGTTTGTGTTCGGGCGGCAGACAGCCTATCCGTTTTTAAGAGTGCGCTTAAGACCTTCCTTTTTGATAAAGCTTATAGTTAGGGCTGATTAGATTCAGCCCCTAGTTTTGCTGATATAGGCTTAGTTTGTCGGGGGACATCTTACTTCTTCCTTCTCTCTGTCTGTACCTGTGTACTCTCATGTTCCGATTAACCCAGCTTCCCCAAATTTCTTTCTTTTTGGGGTCTATATACGCCGGGATCCGGAGCCATGGATGATCCTGTTGCTGCAGTCCTGTGTCCTGGGTCGCGAGCCCGGATCTTCAGTCGTGGCTGTTGCTGTGGTCCTGGATCATAAGTCCTAGATGGATGTCCTCGTGGATTCATCTTCCTATTATACACACATGCATTTCCAAACATTTGGACTACCTATGTTGCAAATGTATTATCTTTCTTTTACACACGGCATCTATTGCACGTCTGTCCGTCCTGGGAGAGGGATCCCTCCTCTGTTGCTCTCCCTGAGGTTTCTCCCATTTTTCCCTTTAAACTGTGGGTTTTCTCTGGAAGTTTTTCCTTGTATGATGTGAGGGTCTAAGGACAGAGGGTGTCATATTGTCATACTGATATTCTGTACAAACTGTGAAGACCACTGAGACAAATGTAACATTTGTGATATTGGGCTATATAAATAAACATTGATTGATTGATTGATTGATTGATTGATTGATTGATTGATTGATATTCACATGACTTCGCAAATGAAGTTATTGTCAACTATGATATTTAGCTAATTCATTTTGTTGACTAATTCCTACGGTGCGCACCATTTTCCTAACCTTAACCAAGTTTATTTTATGACTAGACCTAAACTTCCACTCTCTATGATGAGAGAAGTTTATATCAAACGTAAACATTTATAAAATGTGACGGTTGCAAGAGAGGTCAATTGCTTGAAGATAAGTGCCACATGTACCATTTTGTTTTGTTTTACTTTATTGAATGCAGCCATCATTTTCCATTTCATACAGGTACAGTTCTTTTTACTAAACACAGCGCTAACTAAATACAATTTCTGCAACTCATGAAATTCAAATTCATGTTGTGAAACCTTAACACCAAACATATATTTGGCAGCAATATTTAGTACATCTGATTTGTTTATACTGCAGCTGTTGGACATTGTGTTTTATTGCATCTCAGTCCTGACATTAGTTAAGTTTTTATTATCTCCATTACTTTTTTCCTCTCCTTTTCCTTCTTTCCCACACTTTGGTGTTGCCTTGCTCTGTCCACGTCTTGCTCACGTTGTGTGCTGTGTTACATCATGTCATCGTTCAGTGTGACGCACTCACTTAGGTCAGAGCATTTGCAATTGTATCATCACATGCATACAAACACACAGCTGGGCCTGAGCTCATTCTCTCTAGTGGACGACATTGGGCCACTCCCCCTGTCTGTGTGCTTGAAAATATGTGTGCGTTATACTCCCTGCGTGGTTAAAGGCAGCATTTGACCAAACCCTGTTTATCTTAAACAAAACCTGTCTGTCCATCTATTCACAGATGTTCTACAGTTCCACCAAAAATGCTTGAATTTCTTGAGAAATGCAAGGCAACGTTTAATATTTGTATTTCTGCCCCATGTGCTTTTAATGAAATGAACACTTGCAAACATACCAGGGTGTTAAGCTAACACTTAGGCAGCCATTGAGTTGGATGGAGTCGTATTTTTATCTGCCAGATCAGTGAAGCTAAATAGAAACAACTGACAATCGTCAATACATTACATTACATGTTACTTGTTAGACGCTTTAGGATTTGGACGGTAGGTACTTTGCTATTGGGAACTCATAAACGATTAAAAAGAAGACCAGAGTTTTATTTCTGGTCAGGTTGATGGGGCATTGAAGCTGAAACTAGCGTAAAGTATGTACAAGGCAGTTAAACACGGTGGACATTATAGTGGCCATTCAGGATCAGGTTCATCATCATTGAACCCTCCTATTGTCTTCGTTTTCCCCCCCTTACTTTGGTGTTCACGGTCAAATTTGGTCCGGCCCTGTTTTAACTGCATTACATTAACACAAAAATGAGCGATTAATCATCACCAAATTTCATTTAACACCCTTTCAAACTCTAAATATTGTATCAGACTACTGGTATACATGAAAAACTGCAGTAAATATACAAAGAATAGACACTGAACATGTATTGCGTGTGCCAGGTTTGATCCATGTGGGGGGATGGGCACATAAGAGCGGGAAATGTATCAAATTGTTCTGCATGTGTTTGTGTGTGCCAGGTGTGATTCACATGGGGGGG
>CALSBZ010046930.1:195385-206966 GCA_943591055.1 Gobionotothen gibberifrons
ATAGAAAATGTTTTAGATCTTTGAGTTCATCTCATGAAAAATGGGAGCAAAAACAAAAGTGTTGCGTTAATATTTTTGTTCAGTGTATAATAATACAAATGTAGGGAATGTGGCTGACCCAATCCAGTCTTGACAAATAATGTCTCATAATGCTTCAGTACTTTCAATGCATTCTTTAGTACAGAATTATTTCAATATGTGTCATTTCTCAGGATTAAGACACTTGCTCAATCCATCACCAACATACTAATTTAAAAAGTGAAGGTTCAAAAACTACAATTTGCAATTATTTTGCATTATGTAATAGGACATATTTATGCCGACTAAAGCAAGAATGAATGAATCTTAGCTCTGTGTAGGTGTGTGTGTGTGTGTGTGTGTGTGTGTGTGTGTGTGTGTGTGTGTGAGCGTTTCTGCGCGTGGTGGCATCATTTACCCTCCTAAGCTTTATTTACAGTGCCTTAATGACAGGAAGGACCACAGGCATGATGATACGTCACTGCCACACACACACACACACACACACACACACACACACACACACACACACTTAGAGGGAGACTGGCAGAGGGTCAGTTTACATGCCTGTTGTGTCTGTGGTGTATTTAAGTATTTAAGCGTCATAAACAACAAAGCCCACAGCGGGGCCAATCTCTCAAATGAGAGGCAAAATTGCCCTTAATGGAGTGTAAAAGACTGCAGTTGCAAACAGTGAGTCTGCAGGCTAACGTCAGACACCGGCCTAAACACTGTTTTAGGGGTTGAAATTACAGTTTAGCTGCTGCTCTGTCTACCACCAACACACCAATTTCAGGAACCTGCAGCGTTGCGAGTTTATTCATTCATTCTCTGGGTCATTCATTTCGCATTTTAACAAGGAACAACACTTTACGAGTGGAGCCTGCAAATACTGCTGTCACATCAACAAAATGTCACGTTATGGTTATTTGAATATTTTCTTGGCTGATAAATGTTTAAAAATGAATAGTGTTATGAGCATAAGATCCTCTTACAGCTGAGAATAAGCATCATAGCTAATTAGGATGGGCGCATGAGAGAGTGGGTTTAAATGGAAAACCAGGAAGTAACTAAGGCGTGCTACAGAAGGTGTTGGTGTGGTTTGGACTTTATCCAGACGGGATATAAAGCTGGATATCAGTGAAAGTAAAAAAGTAAAATACTAAAAACTGTAAAAACGTGTTACAAGGTCAGAAGAACACAAAGGCTTGTTTTTAAATCCAGGTACCCCTCCACTAAAACACGCCTGCTTGCAATCCTGGCTCCAAAATAGTGGAATGAGCTTCCCATCAACAGAAGGACAGCAGAAAGTCTACATATCTTTCATCGCAAACTGAAAACCCACCTGTTGAAATCATGACCATGAAATAAAATTTAAAAAAGAAAAACAGAGAAAAAATCTGGGCACTTTGTTGCCACTGATGCACCATCACTTAAATGGTTTGGCTAATTTGAAGTGAATATATCTGCATTTTTCTGTTTTTTCTGATTTTGTATCTTTATGTTTCATTGCACTAAGTCGCTTTGGATAGTCTGCTAAATGTAATGTTATGCATGTGTCTGCACACAGAAACTGGGACAGCATTGCGTGTGTGTCAGTATCTGTGCACCTGGACCTTTGTATGCTATATCCTTCCACTATAGTTAATCTGTTTTCTTATCAACGACTACTCAACCACAATCAATGCCAATATGGGCTGCTATCTGCTTTACACTCCCTCCATAGGTCTAGACTGAGATAACATTGCTGCTCAGCTATCGTTAGTGCTATACCTACACACATTAGACTATTATTAGTGGTTAGCTAACAGCTATGTGTGGCCTTAGTTGAACTAGGAAAGCATTTGTTTTACACATAACACAAACACCAAACCTGATGACGAATGAGCCAATGTCCCATAATGTCATGAAAGAGAGAGATTAGTGCATTTTACTATTGATTTTAAAATGAAATAATATTTAACACATTTTTATATTATATATATAAACTGCAATTCTGCTATTTCCAAGGTAATCAATCAAATAAATCAACACATTTACATAATGGCGTATAATTGTACGGACACAGTGGTAAAAGACTCAAGTCTATGGATGGCTTTATTTTAACAAAACAAATCATTTATTATTTTAGTATTGATTTATTTTAAATAAACTAACATAAAGAATAAGACAAAAAGAGGTAACAATATTCATATTTTCTAAATGTATTTATACAATGCACATTATTTATCACGAGCTCTGGAGTGCATCATATAAATGTGCCAGATTTAGCTAAAGAGGTTCATTTTCATCCGCAGTCCATGGCAGGTTGATGACATAAAAAACGACATTAGCATATAAACACAAGCAGAAACATAAATATGTAATACTGCACAGCTAATAACTAGAGGATTTAAATTAAAAAAATGGTCCTACATTTGATGAAGCACAATTTGATGTGGTTTACAATCTACCTGGACTTGTATCGACAGACTGAGCCGTCTGGAGGCCACACTGAGTGTTTGCTGTGTGCTAAGTGAATGTGATGGCAGCGTGTAGGAGCAGGGTAATTATGGTGATGTATTACCAGGAGCTGTTATGATTGGAGTTGACAGCTGAGGCCAAACATTTTCACGCAGACCTGTTTTGGGGAAGTAGAGACGCTGTCAGGTTTGTTTAAGCTGAAGGAGCTTTGTCGCAGTCTTTCATAATGTGTCTGTGCCTTCGTGCCCCCTCTGCTTCTCTCTGTCTCTCTCTCTGTCTCTGTTTCCTTTCTGAGCCCTCTCTGGACGCACTGCCTCCACCTAGGTGGGCTGTGGAAACGCTTCACCTCCGCTGCTTTTATTATTCTCTTCTTTCTTCCCTTTCTTTTCCTCCTATCACAGGTGTAGACACTTAATTATGGTATGAGCACGAGTCAGTCTCCAGCTTCCCCTAAAATGCTGCCTTTTAACTGTTCAACCATGTTTGCACTGGCCATGTTTTTGTGTGTGTAAAAGTACTAATAATACACTGTAAAATACTCCATTACAAGTAAAAGTACTGCATTGAGAATGTTACTTGAGTATAATTATCTAAGTGTGATTATGAAAATGTACTTATGAGTCAAAAAAGTTATTTCAGCAAAAAAGTTTTTAAAGAAAATACTGAAATGATTCAAATGAAAAGCAGCAAATATTTACATAACTGTGAAATGTCTTTTATTACAAAAAAATATATTTTCCTCTGAATTGTAGTGGAATAGAAGTATAATGTGGCACAGAAAGAAAATACTCAAGTAAAGTACCTCAAATGTGTACTTAAGTACAGTACTTGAGTAAATGTTCAACCACTGTGTGTATTCATCACATTCACAGTTTTGTATTGGGATGAATGTATGAAGTGCATATGTCTGAGTCTCTGTAGTTGTAAACGTCGAAATAACAGCAGATAAAAAGAAAAAGGACCCCTACCACTTACTCCTACTTACACACACAGCCACAAGCAAGTCCTTTAATGACAAAGCGGAAGCTAAAAAAAAACAAAGAGCGACGCTAGATAGACGCCTCTGATGTGTCCAGAAATCAAGGTGAAGTCTGCTCAGAAGTCAGAGTACATTAGCGAGGTGGAATCCTCCCTCAGAAGAAGACAACACAGAGCCAGAGTTGGCAGAAATCTTGAAAATAAATCCAAACTAAGCAAAGAAAGTAGCCTTAAAGGTCACCTATCATGCTATTTTCAGCAATAGCATAGGTCTCAGATATATACAAATATATAAAAAACATGTCTATGAAGTGTTTTGCTCAAAAAACCAAACAGATCACCCATTCTAGCCATACCTCATATCCCTCTATTTCACTTCCTGTTTAAAAAGTGCTGATTTTGGGTATAAAGCTTTAAAAAAAAAAACGTTTGAGAAAAAACAGGGGCTGAGCTCATGCGGGAGATTCTACCGGCAGACACTGCAGTGATGAAACGCCATATCATGGATTATCAAGGATTATTTCTGAAACAGTATGGAGCTCAAAGGCTTTCTCTCTTGCCGGTTATACCACAAGGTGAGTTCCTTTTTATTTCCTGCTTCTTCACACACATGCTCTCCAGTAGGCTACAGGTTAGCTCTGAGTGTTAGCGATGCTAATGTAAACACCGACCATATTACGTCCAAAACAGTCGGGCATTGTTTCTGATAGCAACATTTCTGATAGTGCTGTGAGTCTGCATTGCCGATATGACGTCATATCGGACGCAAATCTGGATCAGCTCCGTACCCCCGTTTTTAGAGATTTGGGCACTGAGGAAAAGAGAGCGGGTTTTATTTTCTGACGCTGCGTGAGTTCCCTGACACATATTTATGTATAAAAGACATCAAAAAGTGCATTTTGCATGATAGCTCCCCTTTAAATGACATGAGCCAGCAACAGGTTGTGGTTAATACTTAATTTTCTCCAAAGAGTTTGTATAACATTTTATTTTGAAGGCAATTGGATTTCAAGTCGGCAGCAACATGCCTTTATTTAAGTGTTATGAGCCAAATGGGCTTCATGTATTTTGGTTTGTATAAAAACTGTTTTTATTATGTTCGATTCTATCTGTAAATATGTATGTCTGAAGCTGGGGAATTTTTTTTGTGTTAAGAGTAACGGCGTGGGCTTGGGAAATGTTTATTAATTAAAAAAGAAAAAGTGTCACGGGCAATTCTATTGACTGGACTTACATTATTGGAAAAAGCCTACTTTTCAATAAATCTAAATCTACATCCCTTGATGATGTAATTTCTTATGTGGCCTGACTATAATTTTTTAAAGCTTCATAATATCACGGATAATATTTGAACCGAATTACCAAATCCATTTGTCCGGAAGATATCTCATCCAGGATACATTGACCAATACCTTTCTTACAGGATTTTGCCAACATTAACTATACAAGAAAAATAATATCCATCCACTCTTATTCAATGAATTGGCAACAACTACTTTGTAGTTTTATGATGGATCAAAAGGTCTCCGTCCAACTGTAAAGAACGATTCTCTTAAACAAGTGAGCTGAAATAAGTGCTGTGTAATCTCACAGTCTCCCCTCTTCAGACAGTCTGTCACATTATGAGAGACTCAGTGGGCGGTTAAGTAGGGGCTGCTTTTCCTACACTCAACTCATTTCTCCTCTCCCATGAGGGTCTCTCTTATCCTTTATCCTACTCCTTCCTCTTGCCCTCTGTGTATTCCGAAGATTTGACGGTAGTTCTGAGGTTAAGTTACAGCCATAGACTGTATAAAAACAGATGTAGTTTTCATGACGTCACCCTTAGGTTTGTCAAGAGCTGTTGTGAACATCAAACAGGACAACTACGGCCATGCCACTGTTTATCTCACGGTTAGTGTCTGTGTGTGTGGTGTGTTGTGTGTGTGGTGTGTGTGAATGTGTGCCACAGTCGAAGGGATATTTAGGATAATCCAATGTGCCAAGCTCAGATGGCTCTATCAGTGGTGTTTGTTATAATGATGAAGAGGATAGTGTGAGAATTAAGGACCAGGACAGTTTAAAGGGGCCCTATTGTGCTTTTTGGATTCCCCCTTTCCAAGTTCCCTCCCCCCCGAAATGTCTTGATTCGACTCCTTTGTTTACTTCCGTGACATAGTGATGTCACGGAACATTCACACTTCTATCAGATAGCACTCCAACACATTTTACGTGATAGGCTAAGGCGCGGGACATCTCGGAGCGGTTGAGCGATCACAACAGAGCTGGCCAGCTAACCAATCAGAAAAATAAAGAGCTTTTTGAACATTGAAACATGTCAGAGGTACACAGTAAAATCCGGAGTGTTAATTTAACACTCCGGATTGTTAAATTGTGTTAAATTAACACTTAAAGAGTCAATTATAATACTAAGAGCCCGTGAACATATGGTCCTTATCTACAGTGTTACATTTAATGTGTACAAAATACAAATATGAACCTGAACATTTGCATAATAGGGCCCCTATAATAATTTTTTAATACGATGTTAATTTTGTTTCATATCAGGAAGAAGTTTGGTTTGATCATATTGATTAAAATCGGATACCATAGAAATTGACCAGGTTATATTGTGTTGTCACATGAGGCAACTCTTAAACTTTCTGTACTGTGTGTGTTTTGTGTTTTACTTTATATCCAACATGTAGATACTGGTTAGTATAAATACAGACAAAGACATGTAAGTCATCATTTTGTAAATATATATTTGCTCACATTTGCCATGTATATATGAATGCAGGTGCAAAGTAGAGGAATACTTTCGTAATAAACACCTTAGTGAGGTTAGCTTACCGGCCATACTGTTGTGCTGGAAAATGTAATTGAATGTGTGACCTAAAAGAGGTCATGAATATAATAGGTCAACAAGCCTGAGGGAGAATAATGTGCTGGAAGAACACAGTGATCAGTTGCAACGTCAATTATTTTGTCCTAGGTCATAAAAATTCTGTACATCCCGGTAACTACAAAGACAGAGATCTGAGAAAGCTGCCAATGATCTGTCAGTCGGTGTTAGGCTGAATACCCTTGTACTTATAACAGAATTCAAAGTGTGGGAAACCAACGAACATCACTTGTGTGTGGGGATGTGTGTGTGTGTGTGTGTACGCCTTTTGAATATATCAATGTTGTTCTCCCTCAGGCTGTCATGACTCATTGACTCATACAACTCATGTACATGTAATTATGTGTATAAACCGTACCAATTACAAATAATTTCACTAGATTATGTTGCTACACCTTGACTGCGATCAGAAGAACAATAATAAAATATGTTATTGGAAGCCAGTAAGCAAAAGGACAGATTTCACTTGTCATCATCTTAAAGAGGAAATATATCTAAATTGAACATTTACTCTATTTTGCAGTTTAGAACATCAGGATCAATCACTACTTGTTTTAGTTCCGCATTTTTGATACAAGTGCAGTGTTTGTTCCGATAGAACATGAAATTAAGAAAATGCAGGGAACAGCTTATTACCTCAGGGCAAAATCAGTGCTGCCTGAGCAAGGAGATAATTCTGACTAACCGTATACAGAATTGATGTGCCAGGCGCCATTTTACAATCAACTGAAAAGTATCAGGAGCTGAAAAAGAAAGTGACCAGATGATTTGCCAGTGAAATGTGAGGTTGGTCGCACAGACGGCCAACAATGGCCATCAGAAAATATCGATATGTACCATTCAAGAGTCAACAGTCAAATGTGTTCAACATTCCTTCTGACAAACCCAAAATGTGATACGGGGGTCGTAAAATACTGGACTTAAGAATCATTTGGAGGATATGGCGAACGGGAAATTGGTTAAGGTATTTATCCCAAAGGGGGTATGCTTTACTGTGTTGGTAATGAACCAGCTGGACAGAGCTGTACACTTTTTGAGAATTCAGAATGGTTTTATACTCTCTGAACTTCAAAATAATATCTCTTTCATATCATACCTAAGGGTCAGACCGGGATAATCTGACCCATGTTCAACCCTTCTTTTGTCATTTCAAACCATGCTCGTCCATGTCTTCATTTCTGGTCATGGTAATTCAGATACAACATTGGTCACCTCCCGGAAATAAAATGCATATCACTGGAAATGGGCCCTGAACCACCAAGCCATTTGTAGGATGTCAGACAGCTTGAAGAGGTCGCTGAGAGTCTGTCGTCCATGTTTTGCAGCTTCCAACATCCTTCACAGCATGGTGTTGAATTGTCCAACCGCAGGCAGGATTTACAATGTGGCTAAAAGGAGAATGTAATAAAGTGGAGGAGAGAATAACTGAGAGGGACATGGAAAGACAGACAGCGAGATTTGTTGAAAGTCTACTGCAGACGTCTGAGAAGCTGGCCAACATGGAACCCTTCTGGCTTAACTGGAAGCTCTCAGGGTAGACCACTAAAACAAGACCTCACAAGAAAACCGATATGGTTAGATATAGAATTCAACAGAAACAATAATAGGATTGAAGGGGAAAAAAATCCATCCATACATTTTTGATTATTCATTGCTTTTATTGTCTTTTCCCCTCGAGGGTGTTTTGTGATCATTAATATGGTTCACACCTTTTGAATATACATTTATTTTAAATACAAATGTTTACATTTTGTTCCATTTAGCAACTAAGAATACATGTATTTTAGACTTTTCTTTTTATAAAGTAAAAAGGAGACAGTATGTTGATGTGTTGGTAAAAGATGACACTTCTTTATTGAGTTTACATCTGTGATTTATTATTCCTGACAATATCAAGTTTCAGTAGTAATGATCACAAAGCCTTTTTCTTGCTAACCTCTTTCTGACAAGATAAACACACAGTCAAGTTCTTCATGACCTGGTGTCAGCCACCAATTGAATTTCTTTAATGCATATGTTGTAAAAGACAGTTACTGTACTGTCCATGACATGT
Organism: Gobionotothen gibberifrons; assembly: GCA_943591055.1. NCBI lineage: Eukaryota > Metazoa > Chordata > Actinopteri > Perciformes > Nototheniidae > Gobionotothen > Gobionotothen gibberifrons. The sequence continues at coordinate 203,782 of CALSBZ010046930.1, forward strand.
GTATTCTCCTTGGTTTGTTTGTAAAAGGTCAATAGAAATATAACCTATTATTTAAGTTCCAAAATACAATGTGTTGTACACAAATATAAAAGTAATATGTATAATTAGAAAATGACATGCATCCCAAAAAGTGCAGATTGATGACTTCATTTTATATTCTTCTAGAGTAAAGACCCCCCTCAGAATATCAAAAATGTAAACAAATACATACCTCCAAAATATGGGACTGTGCAAAGCTGCAATTCACAGTTAAATGTAAACCAACCTTTGTTTGTCTTAATTTATCTGCAATAATGACATTTGAAACACAATATATGACAGTGCTCAATTCCCATGTCAATGTTTAAGTGATTAAAAACTCTTTAAATAGAGTGGTACAACTGTAAAAACTAACCCGTGTCCAGCTCCATTTCAGCTGTAATAACTCCCTACAGTGGAAATACCTTACTTTTTTATTTCTTGTCTCATACCACCCAAATAGTCACCAATAAACTTTACTTTGCCTCTTGGAATACAAGTCTTTGATAGTTCATGTGTAGCTAACCGTTAAAGGCTGCTTTCCTTTTTTAACATCTTATTTCTGGCACTAACGTGGCATTCTACATTATGTCAAGTTTGGGATCCAAACTACACAGAGAAAGCACATTCCACATGAGGAGTGTTTTAGCAAAATTATTGTATGTCATCTCGGAGACTTCCCAGGTTGAACAAAGCACAGCAGTCGTGCCAGACACAGAATTATTAGCAAAAATAAATTTTCTTGAGGCGGAAATCACCCCAAGAAGGAAAACTCTGCCGTGTGATGTGTATTGAAGAAGAAAATACATTGTTGCCAACTCTGCTGGTCGGTTATGTATTATAATGTAGGGCCAGAACAGTTAAAAAGCAAAGCGTAGTCAAAAGAGAAATAAGTTGAGTCTATAATATACTTGGTATTTTCTGTTTTCTGTGAACTATGATGCACTTTGGGATTTTAGCCTTTGCAGACCATTTACATGCACACAAACCTATATAGCACACTACAGGGAAGGGAAAACCCCCAAAAGACATAATAGGGCCCCTTTAAAATATGCCTAATCATTGACACATTTTGTATAACTTTATTCATAGTTCTCTCAGTGTGACTTAGGCAAGGAAGCCGCAGATAAACAAAAATCGCTCAAGCATTTACTGTCCGTTTTAAAGAACTGACCTGTGTCTGTGTTGTTTTGAAGAGAGCTTAACATAGTATCTATTGGTATTCGTTAACGGATTGGTCTTAAGCTCATGACTGGATGTGAATTGGTTCAAACCATGTTGGATATCCAGTCTGTCTGTGTTGAGACCTTGGTGCACAACAACTCATTCTACATAGACCTGGTTCTCTCCAACAACACAGCATTCAGCAGCCGGTATTTAACAAGAGCACCTGGAAAAGGCTGCTGGTCACCAACACAGCTGTGGTGTGGTGTGCCTGCACCTTCCTCCAGACCTATGACCCCTAAGTCTTGACCCTGACCTTGACCTGTCACCTTTGCTGTGCCTCTTGCTTCGTCATGTGACAGTAGATGATCACCTGTTTCCTGCACCTGTATTCCCCCCATGCTGTGGGCTGGAGGCTACAACACTGAAGTATACAATTGAGCACTCACCCTGAGCTTTATAAACTGCCCTCGATCCAAGATAAACAGGGAATTGAAAGCTGGTGCTTGGTTGAGGAAAATGATCTATGTGATTGCTTGTTCATGAAAGTGTATTCTTGACTTTGTGACAAAATCTTAACTCAAGTACAACTTCCCAGACTTTTCAACAGCATCTATATATTCATCGGCAAATTAAAGGACACATGTCATGCTTTACCGGTTATTACCCGTCCCCTTGTGTGTTATGAAGGTTTTTATGCATGTAAACGGTGTGCAGAGTCAAAACCCTCAAAGTACACCCTGTAGTGAGTACAACTCTAAAACAGAAAATACCTCCCCAAAACGGCTCGTTGGTGAAACGTCATTGTCCATTTTTTACTTCCTGGGTGCTGTGTCGTAGAAGCACCCAGTAGCCACGCCCAGAACTATGACGCGATACGGTCATGCGGTACCCTGGGCCAATCCGTGGAGCCGTTACGTTAAGCCCCCGCTGATTGGTCCAAATTGACCAATCCACGGACTTCCTCACACACACACTCAGTGCAGGCAGCTCTGCTGATTTCTCCTCCCTGGCTGCAGGCTGATAACAGACAGTTGGGATCACGGCGAAATTCTCTCTGCAGACCCATTCTCACAGTGTTTATCAACCTATAAACCTTTTTCTTACTCAATATCAAGCCACACTTATTGTTTTTACTTCGGCTGTGACTTTGTGTGTGTTCAGGTTGAGTTTGGCTGTGTATCGCTAAACAAGGAAATCACACCTCCACGGAGCTCAGCGCGAGGGGGGAGGGGGGGGGAGCTGCAGCGAGCCGTTTAGTGGAGAAAGTGAATACTGCTGAACACACATACTTTACAGAGATGCTGTATGCGAAACCAATGTGAGTTTGGAAAATTGCACAGTATTTTTCTATTTTAGTATACCTCAACAATGGAATTGTGATCAGTGGAAATGGCCATGACATGTGACCTTTAAGTTCCTGGCTGAGTAGTTTACTACGGGCCTATTAATGGTGGTAATTAGAAGGACAAAGTGATGATAGAGAGACAAGGAGGTTGGTGGGGAATTGTATAGAAAAAATAAGAGGATCCATGACGGAGCCCTGAGGGACCCAAATTGGACTAAATTTGATTAAAGAACTAGACTATTATGTAACCTTGATTTTGCCTTTGGAAACATTTTTTTTGTTTGCTGCCATAACTCCCTCTACCCCTAACCTTTAAAAGGGGAAATGTATGTTTGGGCTGCAGTGAGAGACTCTCTTCTTTTTGCTGGAGGACTGTGAGGGCATGGCAGTATGTCCTGTGATACAAGAGAACAGCCTCATGGCTAAAGGGTGTTAACCACTGCTGCTCATCACTTCAGCTGAGGCACTGAGTGATTTTACTGACTGTTCCCTGTTATGCCATCAGCATTTCATCATCTTCATTAACGTCATTCCTGTCATCACTGTAGAAGGACCATCAACTCAAGATGAGCTCACTGCTGTGCCTGCATATGACATATAAGAGGAACAACCACACTGTAAACTGATTGAATGATTCTCCCTCTCTCTCACACAC
>CALSBZ010046930.1:210214-238060 GCA_943591055.1 Gobionotothen gibberifrons
TGTGTGTGTGTGTGTGTGTGTGTGTGTGTGTGTGTGTGTGTGTGTGTCAATGAATCAATGTTTCCTCCAAGGTTTAAATATATGGTGAACAATACAAAGTAGTTTATAATGTAACATTAGAGGTACAATTATATAATTTCGATTCTCAAAAGTACAAGCTAATTACAATTCCGTATTTAATATCTGCTCATATGGGGGCCAACAGGTGCAAACGTGCTACAGTGTCCCAAAACATTTACATAAGGTGAAGCACGCTCAAGCTTCAGAAACAATGCAAATATGAAAACACACATGTGCCAAAACACATGCAAATGAGGAGACATCTTCACCAACGTGACAACATATTTACTAAAAGCACTGCACAAACAAAATGCTGCAAATACAAACCATTGCAAATAATAAAACACTATGCTTGTTTACGTATACAAATTAGCGCTGAGCTTCAGTCTGCAATGTTCAAAACAACAGATTAAGCCAGAAATCTAGGTGTAGTCATGGACTCTGACCTGAGTTTCAACAGTCACATTAAAACAATTACTAAATCAGCCTACTATCACCTAAAGAACATATCTAGGATTAAAAGACTAATGTCACAGCAGGATTTGGAAAAACTTGTCCATGCTTTTATCTTCAGTAGACTGGACTACTGTAATGGTGTCTTCACAGGTCTCACTAAAACATCTATTAGAAAGCTGCAGCTGATTCAGAACGCTGCTGCTCGAGTCCTCACTAACACTAAGAAAGTGGATCACATCACTCCTGTTCTGAAGTCTTTACACTGGCTTCCTGTGTGTCAAAGAATAGATTTCGGTCCGCTGCAACCCTTACTAGGCTACTTTTAAATCCAGGCTGAAGACCTTTATTTTTGCCGCTGCTTTTAATTGATATATTCATATCTTAAACTGCACTGTAACTTTTATTCATGTATTTTTTTCTTTTAATGTTTATTTTATTATCTTTGCTTTTTAATGACTGTTTTGAAATGCCGTTTTCTTAATGTCTTTCATTTTTGTAAAGCACTTTGAATGACCTTTTGTTGAAAGGTGCTATATAAATAAACTTGCCTTGCCTTACGTTCAGGGATTATAAAGTAGGCCAACTTGTAGTAGTAGTCAGTCTGTTTCATAGTTGTAAGGGTTTTGTCAGTGTATTTGATATGACTAGGTTAGCTACGTTAGCTAGCTAGCATATAGCAGATCTGCAAGAACAGTCAGCAAAACGTACATTTGAATACCTTTCTAACAACAGTGACAGTGGGCCCCGAACGTCAACAAGCGCTCCGATCCCAGCTGTGTCCACCGGAGCTTATTTGTATTTTCATTTGACAATTCTAAACTGGAATGGATTACTAAACTATGTTAAAGGCCAACAAAAACAAAAAGTACATATTTTTTGTATCATGCAACTTTACAGAAGTCCTGGCTAAAAGGCTACATGGGTCCGTGTTGTTTTCCCACCGCTGCTTGTATGTTCAGTAGGCCTGAAGAACAGTAAAAACAAACACATTCCTGTGCAGTTGTAACAGGTGTGTGCAGCTACTGTCAGCCTGGTAGGAGGACCCCAGCCTCCGCAGCAGTAAGCTACAAACACTGGAAGCCTGTGTGTTTTCCACCAGGAGACTGTTTGATCAGGAGACGGTGGCTCTTTGATCCCAGCGCTGTCTCACTTGTTCTGTTTAGTTCGCCCTGAGAGCACAGGGAGAAGGAGTGGACTTTGCCCTTGTTTCTGTAACATAGTCAACATGTTTTTTGGCTACTTAAAAAATCTGTGTTTTTTATTTCTAAATATTCTTCTTTGCTACATTGGCTGGCCAAATGTCAGGGGCATGAGGAGTCCTAAGGCAAGTAGGCAAGGCTTAGCAGCAGAGGTGGAAGAAGTACTCAGATCTTGTACTTGTACCAACTGTAAGTAAACGTACCAGAGTGTATGAATACTCATGATTATTTATGATTATTGATGCATTAAAGTGTTATTAAAGCTGGTAAAGGTGCAGCTAGTTGTAATGACTTTGTATACTGCAGGGTAGCTTGTGAATTTACTCCAGGTGGAACTAAAGTCTGATTTAAGTGTTGATTATATTTCACATTATTCATCCAAATCGGGGACTGAAAACCAGCCCTGGACTCTGGGAACACAACAATGGTGGCATGCCATGCAGGTGTGTAGTGTTTACTGGTATTTATTGTAGTAATTAACACTCACAAACCAGAACTGGCACAGCAGGAGTCATTAAAGCAGTCTGAATTCATTGATCTATGACTGAGTTTTGGTAATTCTCACAATGTCTGTGGGCCCACATCTGGTTTATAGTAAAAGCTGCTTCCCTTCACATCCCTGCTGCACGTGAAGGCAGAAACAACGTCCGGCCACCGTAGGTTTTAGTGTGTGCGCTTTAAGGATATAACTTTATATTCTGCTTTTTGATAAAGGAGACATGGAGGGTGGATCATAGCCTTTTTCCAAATTGAAAAAGTAACTTTTTTCTGCATAGTGCCGGTGGACAACGCGTGTGTGTACGGCCCCCTACAGTATGTGAGGTGAAATATAATCCCATACTATTATGTAAGATATCTTTACCTGGCATTAGCATTAGCCTCATCTCAGTATCAAACACAAATGTTGATGTTAAATTAAAGGAAAAAAATCTATATAAAAAGGTGGCCAGTCCACCCCTGGTATCACATGTAATGGTTTAATGATCCACTAGGTGGAGTAATGATGGAAGCTGACAGTTGCAGATTCATTGGTTTATATCATATCTGATGTGAGGAAATGTGCTTGCATTTAATTATTAATAAAAGATCATATCATAAAGCTTTTTTTGTAAAAATAAGGATACAGATTGTTATTGTTACAAATTAAATAGATGGGTGAAGATGACACGCTGTAGGTTTAGATACTATTCATTATGTCTATATAAGCTCTAATAATGCTTTATTAAGCAACATTAAAGGAACATTAAAGCAATTCCAGTGGGGAAATAAATCATTAACCGTAAAAACATGTGTAGGGACCCTCATTTAAACAGCTGATTTCAGTGTTACATGCAACAGGCCGGGACTGACCCACAAAAAATCTCCTTTGTCATGTTAATAGTTTACAATTCTTAAAACCTCTATTCACAAAGTACAAGTACAAAAAATGTTCTCAAGAGTGACATGAACAAAGGCCCTGGTGGTTTATGGAGAAGAAGTGGGAGCCGTCTGAATTATTAAATACTTAATGAAATAAGTATACTACAGCACTTTTGAATATTTAAGTCAAACATTGAGACTTTAACGTAACTGAGTCTAACAGTTAACTCTCTGTAATCTTTTTCTGTCAGCAATGGGCTTCTCCCATTAAGAGTAAGACTTTTCTTATCCTATGAATGTCATTGATGCATTTTTTATAAATATTTAAGAAAGCGAAGGCACATTTGTAGTCATAGTTCTATTTATTAAGGTTATGTCTTTACAGTGTTTGTGGAGTAGAAAATACAACAGATTTCATATTCAGGGATTTGTGATGTGGGGTTTGTTTTAGAACTACGGAAAAGGGACAGACTTACAACTCCAAAGCATGATTTACACAAGAAAGATCACAATAACAGCATTGAAGAGCCAAAAAGATTGAAAAGTCACCATAGTTTTTATTTCGCGCTAGTTATATTTACTTTTATACATTTTAGTTTGAAGAAGTTTTGAGGTATCTAGCAGTGAGAATTCTGACCCCACCCACAGTGAGCAGTTTTAATGAGGCCTATTTATACAGTCGTAAGATCTGTGGGTCAGTCGGGAATTATTTCTAAAAGAGCTGTTATTTTCAAAATTGTATTCAAATAATACAAAGCATTTATTGTATTTGTTTTATATTCTAAATGTGAGTTAACTGACGCATAAGAAAATTCAGGGAAAGGAATGAAAACAATAGAATCCAAATACAAATTATTTGGAATATTTATTTCAACAACAGTTGACACTTTGAAAATCACTGCCTTAATATTAATATTGCTATTATCAAGGTTTAACCATGTGTCCTATGTTTTTCTGAAGCTATCCCACTGAGACTGCCTGAGCAGTTGTTATTACAAAATGAAGGAGGTCCATTGCTCCTTTTAGAGACTGTTACAACACTGATCATAAAAAATGTCACAACATTGTCTGAAACATTGGGAGTGAAAGAGTGAGTGCTACAAACCATATTTTTTAATCGACTGTAATTAAAATTAACCCACACTTTTGACTGTGAACCAACGGCTTTGTCCTCCTTTTCAGGCTTCCTAAGTGTGGTGGCACTTTGTATCGTCCCTCTGAGGAGAGAGCCATGATTTGACTGCTGATTGAAAACTGCAGTGAAACATTAGATCCTTGGTGGAGGTGTTGACGAGGAAGATGAGGAGATGTCTGACGATGTTTGATGAAATCATTCTGTTGGAGGGGCCTCCGGAGTTTCCCGATTGACTGAATCAAAAAAAGAAAGAGGATATTTATGACTGTAATCCAAAGAGCACAGTCATCTAATTGTGTTTCATAAAAAGTACATTGATTCAAAAAGCATAATCCAATAATTTGAACCAATTCTTGCTCGATTAAAGAGGACATATTATAATCATTTTCAGGTTCATATTAGTATTTAGTGCCTCTACTGTGACGTGTTTCCAAGCTTTAATGTTCAGAAAGCTCATACTGCCTGTGCTGCAGCACCTCTTTTCACCCTCTGTCTGAAACCAGAGCCCAGTCTGCTCTGATTGGTTAGCTGGCCGGCACTTGTGATTGGTCAACCGCTTAGAGATGTCCCGCCCCTAAGCTTATCATGTACTATGGTTGCGGTCGAATTGTCAGTTTAGCTTAGGAACCTTCCTAACGGAGTGAAATGACCCGGAAGTCCCTCAGTAGCAGCCATGATAAGTGCCATTTGAATTCCCTCCATGATAGGAAAGGAGGTTTCAAACTTCCTTTATAACCTCCTTTAGCTTAGGAACCACTGGACCTCCCTCACCAAAAGGAGGAGAAAATGCTGCCCCACAATGCCTTGCAGCCGCAGCATTTGCCGTCACACAACAGTCGGCCGTTCACGGAAACAAACGATTATGACGGAGAAATGATATCATGAAAGTTACAGTGCTTATTAAGCTTTTTAAAACGTATGTGGTAAGTTGCCAAAGTGCTTTGTTTTGAACGTTCATCAGTATTATAATCAAAAAGAGAAATATGAACGTTAATTTTTACTGAAATGATCAAATAAAGTCAACATTTCACAGTGTTTACTGAGCTGTGTGGGGTTTGTTCAACTTTTAAAAGATGTTTGAATGGTGATATACACAGTGATAGATGTTAAGGACTAACGTTTATAATAAATACATTTGTATTGATTTTAAGATATTTTCATAGTTCATACAATCATACGTATTGGGATCATTTGTATTAATGTGGACCGGAGGGAGAGGGTGACGAGCATAAGTTTCACTTTCCTTTTTTATTTCAATTCCAGCTTTGGTCCTGAAGAATATGTTTCTCTGTTGTCCACGTTCATAAAGCATAAAGCAACAGCATCAGAGCACGGTGCAGAGTCTCTAGATGAGTTTACAGTAGTCCCTCGTTCTTATTAAACATCCATGTTGTAGTCCGCTGTATAGAAAACTGTGGTTTCCATGGTTTCCCCACAGCAGCAGACGCACATGTATGATGTCTGCTGGCGCATCATAAACAAATTGGATAGTGAAAGTGCAGTCGGATTCTCAAAGCACCGCAGTCTCTTCTCCTAAGTCCTTTTGAATTCTCCTATGCACTATCCCTTAACCCCGTGACGTTTCACTCAGAGGTCAAGGAATAGACGATAGGGATAGACGACAGGAGCTGATTTTAGGACTATTCGACCGCAAGTGTTGGAGCGCTAGCCAATAGAAACACGAATGCTACATAGTGATGTCACTAAGAGCCGCGTTCACACCGAGTACTTTTCACCCGTACTTTTCGCGTTTAGTTCCGTTAGTACCCCTGATGTCGCGTTCACACCAAAAAAATAACTAAGTGCCGGGAACTTTTCACCCCATTTTTAGCGCCTGCTGAGAGCAGGTACTTTCTTGTGGAAAAAAAGTACCCCAGTTCTGATTGGCTGGGCGTGAACGCAGAGAGACTAACTTATGGCAACACAAAAGAAAACATGGGAGCGGTGGAGATGAGGAGGTGTCGGCGTTCTGGCGATTTACTCGGAAGGCTTCAGTAGAAGCCAGTCCCTAACTCCGGGGACTTCCGGCCGGGGATTTTGGGCGGCAGTATACGCCGTGAAGTTGTTTGTGGCCTGCCAGTAAACCCAAAGCAGAAGAAGAAGAAGTGACATCCCCCAGGGACTTATTTCCGGTGTGAACGCGATCTGTACTTAGTGCCCTGGGGTATTAAGTGCCGCGGCACTAAGTGCCGGGAACTAAGTACAGCAAAGTACTCGGTGTGAACGCGGCTAAGGAGTCCAATGGAGGCAGGGGAGGTGTGAAAGAGATTTAAGCCTTTGCAGACCATTTACATGCACTTCAACCTTTATAACACACTACAGGAAAGAGAAAACCCCCAAGAGCACAATAGGACCCCTTTAAACATTATATTAAGTAAGATTTGAACATATCATTTGCCCCTTTTCTTTTTTTATGCAGTTTTTGAAAACACCATCCTTACCAACAAATCTACATTTGAAAAAGATTGATCTTATATTCATCTAAGGGGAACAGCATCTCCTATTGTAATTTGTACCTTTTATAAAAATAATGTAAAGTCTTGGTACCTTCTTCTCGCGCCTTCATTCGCGCAACAAAGTTGTAGCTCTTGTTCCTGCGATAGTTCTCGTAAGGGTCGTCCAGTGACACCCCGACACCTTTATACTGGTCCCACTTATCCCTGATGTCTCCTCCTTTGATGGGGTCCTGGATGCCCTGCTCTTTGGCCCCCAATCCACCTGAACCACTCCAGCCTGCAGCAGAAGAAAAGGAGAAAAGCTAGTAATCAGTAGAAGGTATGGGTTCCTTTATCCCAAGTGCCCTTAAACATCCTGTACATTTCAGGATTGAATAAACCTTCAAGCACCTGTGTTATTCTTGTTCATTAGGAAATAAAAGCAAGAGCATACCCATCTTCATCAGCAGCTGATGGCCCTTGTTCTCTTCCCCTAGCCTGCTATCTGTAGGCAGTTTGGAGGGAGCGCCCGCCACCACTGATGTGGAGCTGTTAAGAGAAGGAGAGAAAGACATCTTTATTGCAGGAAGCTTAACAGGGGTCTTTTAAAAAAAGATGTACTAAAAGAACAGAAAAGGGGGCTTACGGAGGGGAATCGCTCTGGGTTTTGGGGCCATGGCGTGTCTTGGAGGGTGAATGTGAACGGGATCTGGATCTGGAGCGAGAGCGACTACGGGATGACCTGGATCTGCTCCTGGACCTGAAGAGAGGTAGGCAGAGGCACACTCATAAGACAAATAGACAGAAATATTTAAAAAAACATGTCCAACAAATGATTGCTTTACTTTCTAGCCAACAGTGAGAAAAGCCCCTTGTCACGTACACATATTTAGACATCAACAGACAAATATCCGTGTGAGGGGGGTGTAGTTGCAGACCTGGAGCGTGAGTAGGAGCGGGAGCGGCTCTGAGAGTGGGACCCAGACGAGCGGGACCGTGATCTGGACGACTTAGAGGAGCGGGAGCTGGAGCGCGATGAAGATCTGCCTCTGCTGTGGGACGGACTCCTGGAGCGGCTATCTCCCTGAACACTGAAAGGAAGTGAGCCATAGAGGGTGGGGGGTTAAAATAAACATCATAAACATGTGGGTTAGGTGTGTCTCTTAATTCACCAACAGTGGCATGTTCCCTACCGGACATGGATGCCTTCTGGAATCTTTAATTGTCATAACGTCACCAAAATGTTGATACAAAATGTAGCTGGTAAATGAATGCAAGTGGCTGGTAACATTTGGAACAAAAGTTCAGTATTAATGGTATTGGAGACAAAAATCTTTTGGACTTCTACATTGAAAAATAAAACTTGTTTGGTGCTTTGTTAGTGTGTAATTATACAGGAAAAAACGAAGGACATGGATTGCTGATGATGATGATTATGCAAACTTTAATATAAATACTATGCGACAAAAAAAAGTTAATTTCCAACACTGCTACAATACTACCACTGCCAAACCGCATAGAGCCGGAGGATGAAACCCTCTTTATTTGTCACACATACATGCACACAGTGACATTTGGTCTCTGCTTATAACCCATCCTACTACTAGGAGCAGTGGGCAGCTATTGTACAGCGATGCAATGGGAGGTGGGGGGGGGGGGGGGGGTTGGGTGTCCAGTGGCCTTGCTCAAGGTCAACTGGGATCTCTCCAAGTAGCAGTCCACACTCCATATTTTAAGACTGAGACTGACTGAGCCACTGCAGCATTCTTGGTAGAGCTCGCTCTCTGTTGATGTTTGTGTTAGCTTTGGCACCCAAATGACGCCTTTACTCTAGCATTACTAGGAGACGCAAATGTCATGCAGGTGCATTGCTGAGGACCCAAGGAAGGGCATTTCCCACAGGATACACATTTTGTGTCTTTGTCAACCACAAAGCCAGAAAATTCCAAATGAAGAGGAACTCACCTGTTGCGTTTCTCGTGTCCCTTTTTCCTCTTGGCTCTCATCTTGGCCCTGAAGAACTCGTACAAGCCATTCTGCTCCCAGCCTTCACTGTAGGACAGAGAAACAGTCAGCTGTAGAATATGACCTTTGACTACAGCGATGGCTATCAGAAGCTAGCAGTGAAACTAACTTGAGGATTTCAGGGTGCGCCATAGCAAAACATATACATTGTTCATGTGAAACTTTTTTTTTTTTTATCCTTACATTTTTTAACACAGAACTGAAAAAAGCCTTAATCTGAGTGGGCATAATTGATAACAACAACATCATTTGTTGAACAAGATCTGTCACACAAACAAAACACCATTGAACACCACTTGTTAAACATTTCAATGAAAAATGTTGCTTGTGATAGAATAAATCAGCTGAATTTTCTTTTCTTTTTCTCAGCAATGTCAATAATGAATTGGAAACATTGCTTAATTCAATATGGTGAGGGGAAAATGGTTTAAAATTCAGCCAAATAAATAAATCGAACACTCTTTTTATGTGTACACCCTATGCACCGAGAGTGAAACTTACAGAACTTACAGAAAAGTGCTTCCATCTGTTCCACATCCTAACAGCCACTCAAAGGCACGTTACAATGTTTGGCTAATATCTGAGTTGATTGAGGTGTGTTTGTACCTGTTCCGAGGCCGATCATGGGATGGAGGGCTGTAGAAAGCTTCCACAGCAGCAAGCAGGCGATCGCTAGGTGGCATGGGAGGGGGCAGCCGGATGTCTTTAGGATCCAGGGGTTTATAATCAGAGTCCTCAAGCTGATCAAAAGACATTCAAAGGATGGTGTTATTGGAATCATAGACATATAATAAAGTGCTGTAAGTCATGCCATGAGTTTATCCTTTAGTTTTCTGAGAGGGGGCCAACTACAGTGCATCCGGAAAGTATTCATACCCCTTCACCTTTTCCTTATGTTACAGCCATATTTGAAAATTGATTAAATGAATTTGTTTCTCAACATTCGAGACACAATACCCCATAATGACAAAGTGAAAAAAGTTTTAAAATAATTTTTGCAAATGAATTAGAAATAAAACACTCAAATATCACATAAACATAAGTATTCACACCCTTAACTCAATACTTTGTTGGAGCACCTTTGGCAGCAATTACAGCCTCAAGTCTTCTGAGTATGATGCTACAAGCTTCAGAATCAGAATCAGGCACATCTTTGGGCAGTTTCTCCCATTCTTCTTTGCAGATCGTCTCAAGTTCCATCAGCTTGGATGGGGAGCGTCGGTGCACAGTCATTTTCAGATCTCTCCAGAGATATTCAATCCGGTTCAAGTCTGGGCTCTGGCTGGGCCACTCGAGGGCATTCACAGACTTGTCCCGAAGCCACTCCTTTGTTATCGTGGCTGTGTGCTTAGGGTCGTTGTCCTGTTGAAGGGTGAACCTTCGCCCCAGTCTGAGGTCCAGAGCGCTCCGGAGCAGATTTGATCAAGGATCTCTCTCTGTACATTGCTGCATTCATCTTTCCCTTGACCCTGACTGGTCTCCAAGTTCCTGCTGCTGAAGCATGAAGCTGCCACCACCATGCTTCACTGTAGGGATGGTGTTGGCCAGGTCTGGTTTCCTTCAGACATGATGCTTGGCATTCAGGCCAAAGAGATAAATGTTGGTTTCATCAGACCGGACAATTTGTTTTCCTCGTGGTCTGAGAGTCCTCTAGGTGCTCCATGGGGGCTTTCATGTGCCTTTAGCTGAGGAGTTAGGGCTGCTCGATTATGGCAAAAATCATAATCTCGATTATTTGGGTCAATAATTGATATCACGATTATTAAAAACGATTATCCATTTACTTTGAAAACATCAATTTATTGGAGAAAAAAATGTGAACAGTATGTGTTTAACAGTTGATTACCCTGAACTTTAAGTAGAATTCAACTGAAAAACCAAAAAAAAAAATAATAATAATAATAATAATAAAAAAATTATGGTTTTATTTCGATTACGTTGTTTTCGTAATCGTTGAAAGCCATAATCGTAATTGCGATTAAAATAAGATTAATTGAGCAGCCCTATGAGGAGTGGCTTCCTTCTGGCCACTCTACCATAAAGGCCTGATTTGTGGAGTGCTGCAGAGATGGTTGTCCTTCTGGAAGGTTCTCCCATCTCCACAGAGGAACACTGGGGCTCTGTCAGAGTGACCATCGGGTTCTTGGTCATCTCTCTGACTAAGGCCCTTCTCCCTCGATGCTCAGTTTGGTTTGGGCAGCAAGCTCTAGGAAGAGCCCTGGTGGTTTCAAACATCTTCCATTTGCAAATGATGGAGACCAATGTGCTCGTTGGGACCTTCAATGCTGCAGACATTTTTCTGTACCCTTCCCCAGATCTGTGCCTTGATACAATCCTGTCTCTGAGGTCTACTGTCAATTCCCTGGACCTCATGACTTGGTTTGTGCTCTGATATGCACTGTCAACTGTGGGACCTCATATAGACAGGTGTGTTCCTTTCCAAGTCATGTCAAATCTATTTAATTTGCCACAGGTGGACTCCAGTCAAGTTATAGAAACATTTCAAGGACGATCAGTGGAACCGGGATCCACTTGAGCGCAATTTTCAGTGTCATAGCAAACGAAACAAAACAAAATGAATTTAATCCATTTTGAAATAAGGCTGTAACAAAATGTGAACAAAGTTAAGGGGTATGAATACTTTCCGGATGCACTGTATACTGATGGTACACAAAGTCTCCCCATGCAAGGTCATGATCACACCATGTCAAAAGGTACAATGTTGTGTTTACATATCATTGTGCAATGGTGCATTTCCACTGCAGCGCGAAGCACGGTTTAAGCGTGCCGTGCCAAACCCGGCTCGTTCTTTGTTGCGTTTCCACTAGGGGTAGTTCCGGCTAACGGGTACTTTTTCACAATTTTTCTGGCCCTCCAAAATCGTGGTTCTTTCCGGGCCAACAACCGGGCTGAATATGCTAAACTAGTGAGAGAATCGCTGGCAAGGGGGCTACAACTACAACAAAATGAACATATTTTACCATGATTTAATTGTAATACACGTTTCAAAACAATGCCGATGTAACAACATACTGATACCGGTTAGTAAAAACCATGAATGAATGCTTTGTCAAGTCTGCAGACAGACGGCAGGCAAAAAAACTTTTTAAATGCGTGTTTTCTGAATGGAGATCGGCTAAGCTAACGTTGTATATGCTCTGACCGTCCACACTCACAACA
This sequence comes from Gobionotothen gibberifrons, assembly GCA_943591055.1. NCBI lineage: Eukaryota > Metazoa > Chordata > Actinopteri > Perciformes > Nototheniidae > Gobionotothen > Gobionotothen gibberifrons. Next base: position 222,064 of record CALSBZ010046930.1, read on the forward strand.
ACGGCCTATACAGACATAAATAAACCAGCGACTGTATTCGCCATGACACAGACAGTCTGTGGTTTGTACTTGTTTAACTTGTGTCTAGTTTCTGAACAGATATGAGGAGCTGTGAGCTCTGAGGGCTAACAGCTAACGGCTGATGTTGGTTTTGTGGTTCGGATTGAAAATGACATCACGGCTCCGCCTACACTGTGCTACTATAGTTACTGCCCCAGCCACTAAACTGTAATGGAAACGCAGCATAAAGTGAGCCTGGCCTACCAAGGCCTAACTATACCGTACTAAGCCGTGCGAGGCCCTGCAGTGGAAATGCGCCATAAGATCCAATGGTGTAGTTCCACTCATGTTCAAAAGGTGTATAAATACTGTAATATTCTCTCCTTCTGTAGACATGTTCTCTGCTCATGTCATGCAAGGCTAATCTGTCTCTTATACTGTTGTACAACAATATACTATTTTAACTTCAACCACTTCTGTGTCTGTGTTTTAATGTGTTTCTATTTGGTTATTTGGTTATGTTGTGAGTGTTTAAGATATCGGATCCACGAGAATGGTCAAAAGAAATGCAAGTGATTGGCCTTTCCCATTATTATTGTTTTTCATTTCTGTCTACCCACTCTGTCTGTTTCCTAAGATCTCTTAAAAAGAGTTCTGTAAAGGAATTCTTCAGTCTCCTGTGGTAGTATTCAATCACATGGCTGTCTTCTAGCAAAAACAACACTCTTACTTGATGTTATGCTCTTGTCGTTAAAGAAGAATCAGGTGGCTTACTTTGACCAGAGGAGCCATGAGACCAGCAGGCAGGTCAAAGTAGGGGACGTTAGGCACCAGACTGGGGTCGTCCTGCACTGGATGTTGCCGATGACGTACGTGTGGGGAATGGCCGTTGAAGCCGTGTGGGGGTGGGCCAAAGTCCTGGTGCTGGCTTCCACCCCAGGGAGGATGTTCTGGCCCCATGCCTGGTGGAGGGAGCCTCTGATTTTGATGGTGGTGGGGAGGAGGACCTGGCATCTCTACAACAGGGAAAAAGAAAAGTGTCAGAATACCAGACATTTCAAAAAACATAAAAAAAACATTATGTATTTAAGTTTCCTGAAAAACGACATTTTACAAAATAAAATGTTAACACACCATGATTTATTTATTTATTTAACAGGGACAGTGCACATTAATGAACATTTCTGTAAATGTGCCACAGTTAGCCAAGAGGCTATTTTTCATCTGTAGTCCCTGGACAGATTTTAAAAGTCAACCTAAAACACATTTCATTTTAAACAAGTCAATACAATACATTTAAAACATGCAACATACATTACTGGGATACTTAAATAAAACAATTTAAAATACTGGACATTAAAACCAAACAAATAAAACAAAACAAAAGAACGTGTTAAAACACAGGCAGTGGGTTGTAAGGAGCAGAAGATTGGGTCAGTGTTGGCAGAGCCGATTCCTCACTAACCATATTTTGAGTTTTGATTTAAATAAAGTGAATGTGGTCTGGTCTCTGATTGGAGATGGGATTGAGTTCCATTGCTGAGCAGCCTTAACAGAAAATGAAGACTGACTGAAAGAACTTTTTCCGAGTGGAATAATGCAATCTCCACTCGCTGCACCTCTTGTTACCCTAGTTGCAGTTGTGCGTATGTTAATAAACTGTCTAAGAGGAGGTGAGGTAAGGCCGTTGACAATCTTGTAAAAAAAGGCAAGCATTTGCATGTTTAATGAGGTTTTCCCAGCTTAGCAAGTTGTATTTTTTGAGTATTGGGCAGTGATGCGAAAAAACTGATTTTTCAGTTAACAGTTTAATTAGCCTTTCTCCAATACTTAATTTACTTATTAAAGCATGAATGCATCATAATTAAACTCAACAAAAACTTGCATCATTAACATTAGCTTTTGACTTCAGGACTGTGTTGCCCAGGAGATGCTAACAGCTAATGCTAACCGTCTCTCTTCCCCTTCCACAGATTTTAAGGCGGATTGTGATATCGCTGACTCAAAAAGCAGACCTCTTTCCAGATGCATTTGAAGCGCAGGACTGTAATGACACTTTCTGTCTGTCTACTTACACATCACAGCAACCTGCCACAAGCAGCTAGCTTGATAGTTGTGAAGACTTCAAATAGCTTTTTTTACGTTCAATATGATATGTTTACATTGATAATGATCAATGTAGGGGAGGGGCTTTGGGGGGGATGTCATTCTTGCCAACAGTATTTTTATCTAATGCTGCTAGCTTCTTTCATCGGAAGGAGCAGGCAACATTGGTTTGGGGTTTTTCAGTCGACTAATTGTAAAGGTCTGGCTTTAGTTTCCCTTTAAACTGCGGGGAAGTCCGGAAGTTTTTCCTTGTACGATGTGAGGGTCTAAGGACAGAGGGTGTCGTTTTCTCATACTGATATTCTGCACAAACTGTGCTGTTTGTATTTGCTGTAAAGTGTCTTTACTGTAGGCTATTTTTATTATATGTACAGAACTTTGGCTCGACCAAAAATCGTTTAAAAATGTGCTATATAAATAAAACTTGATTTGATTTGATTTATTATGCTGGATTATCCAATCTCTTATCCAGCCTCGCATTAAAGGTCTCCTATTATGCTATTATTATATTTTTTTTCCGGGCCAACAACCGGGCTGAGTATGCTAAACTAGTGAGAGAATCGCTGGCAACTACAACAAAATGAACATATTTGACCGTGATTTAATTGTAATACACGTTTCAAAATGATGCCGAAGTAACAATATACTGATACTGGTTAGTAAAAACCATGAATTAATGCTTTGTCAAGTCTGCAGACAGACGGCAGGCGAAAAACATTTTAAAATGCGTGTTTTCTGAATGGAGATCGGCTAAGCTAACGCAGTATATGCTCCGACCGTCCACACTCACAGCAATGGCCTATACAGACATAAATAAACCAGTGACTGTATTCACCATGACACAGACAGTCTGTGGTTTGTACTTGTTTAACTTGTGTCTAGTTTCTGAACAGATATGAGGAGCTGTGAGCTCTGAGGGCTAACAGCTAACGGCTGATGTTGGTTTTGTGGTTCACATTGAAGATGATGTCACGGCTCCGCCTAAACTGCGCTACTATAGTTACTATCCCAGTTCCTAAACTGTAATGGAAACACAGCATAAAGTGAGCCTGGCCTACCAAGGCCTAACTATACCGTACTAAGCCGTGCGAGGCCCTGCAGTGGAAATGTGCCATTAGAGAATGGCTGATCTGTGTCCTTAGCTTGAAAAAACAAAGAGGAGGGGGAGCTAATGCCTGCTCAGAATTGTACTGGCAGTTACTCAGTTAAATTCTGCCGTGATTAAACGCCATCCTGTTCCAAACCACATCAAGGATTATTTCTGAAACAGTGTGGAGCTCAAATGCTTTTTCTCTTGAGGGTTTATCACAAGGTGAGTACCTTTTATTATTTTCTGCTTTTTTACACATGCTCTCTCCAGTACAGGTTGCTCTGAGTGTTAGCGATGCTTGCTAATGTAAACAAAGACCATATTACTTCCAAAACACGGCAAGCATTTATTCTGATAGCAATTTTCTGATAGTGCCGTGGGTCCACATTTCCGATATGACGCCGTTGTACCCCCGTTTTTTTTTAGATTTGGGAATGGAGGAAAAGAGAGGGTATTATTTTCTGATACTGCGTGAGTTCCCTGACTCACGGGGGACACATATTTATGTATAAAAGACATCAAAAAGTGTATTTTGTATGATAGGTCCCCTTTAAGTGAAATTCCCGATCAATAACTTTGTGCCTTATAACTCACCTCCGGGAAATTCTCCCTGAGCGTAGTCAAAGTGGTGGGGGGTGTACGGCGGCCTGTCATAGTGGTGTCTGGGGGGAAAGTCGTCCTGCATGAAGCGCGGCGGAAAGCGTCCGAAACTGTGTGGAGGTGGGGGCTGGTTGAAAGGAGGTGGTTGCTGGTGTGGAGGGAAAGGCCCTCTGAAATGGGGAGGTCGCTGTAAAAATTGGGCAACGAGATACAATCATCAATCAGCAACAAAACCATGTCTTTGAGGCAAATACAAATAAAATCAGATTGAATAAATAAATGCAAAGCCAATGATCATCTACCACAAACCTGCATGCGTGGAGGAAAAGGGGGCTCCCTTTGGCCCCATGGAGGCTGGTCAGGCTGGTTCCCCCATGGTGGCTGCTGGTCATATGAGTTCCAAGATGGAGGGCCTTGGTCAGACCCACCTGGCCCGCTCCAGGGGCCTCCTTCTCTGGGAGGACCTCCGCTCCAGTTTTCTTGGTTCCTTTGCTCGTTCCACATCCCCTCGTGGCTGTTCCAGGGCGGGCAGGGAGGGGGGGGCTGGTTTGGGTCGAAAGGAGGCTGGTGAAGCACAGAAGAGTCAGAAATAGCATGAGTACTGGAAAAACCTCTGAAGTTGGGCCGGATGTCTTTGAGATCTTCACAACACTATGTTAACACTTATTTAACTTTCCAAAAATCAACAGAGTCAAAAGAGTTCCAATAGAATAGAGTTTACTGAAGATTCAGGAGAGTACAGCAAACACGAGTCGTTCCATGGAGTGACTGCCTTCACAATTTTCAGGCTTCTTTTATTCGAATCAGTTGTTATGCCTTTTTTTTATGCGTAGGAGGGTCTCAGGACACTAGGAGGCTCTCAGGCCATCCTTCTTGACCTTGACTTTCTCTATCACATAGACACCATTGTTTCTTCCACCATCCTGAATTCCCCTATTCAATCATACTTTGTTTGATATTTCGGCCTAGATCATTTTTAATGCTATCTTTATCTGCCAACTCCCTTCCTAACTTAACAGGTGCAAGGATTCCCATAATGAGAACACTCCACAGGTGAACAGTTAACGTATGCGTTTGAGCACGTATGCTTTCAATGCTTAGGGTTGTTATTAGGGATGGGTATCGTTAAGGTTTTAACGGTACTACTACTTTTATCGATACCGCTTATCGATCCGGTCTTTTAACGGTACTCTTTTGGAGAAAAAAAGAAGGTAAATGAACTTAACAAATTGTGAAAAAAATTAACATTGCTTTTTATTTAAATTAAATACATAATATTTCACAACAATGTTTTTAACAAATCGTATTAAATAATCTGATGATAGAATTGTAAACAGAATAGCTGAAACTTTAACAATAAATAACTCAGTTACCTCTAATCATTAACCCATGTTTGTATCATTGAGTTAACTCTGTGTGTTGCTGCTAGCATACATAATACCTGACGTGGAAACGCTACTCGTGGAGGGAGCTACAGAGCTACTAGAAAGACAGTCGAAAACGGTGCATTTCTCCGTCTGAATGTGGTGCACTTTGCTAAATGTGTAGACAAATTACTTGTGTTACCGCCCTTACATGCTAAACTCTTATTGCACTTTTGAGACGGGTAAAGTTTAACCACACCTTGGAGCGCTTTCTCCAGGTGTGTGTGTGTTGCTGCATGTAGCAGCTGCGTGTGTGTAAACTGCCCCACCCCCTCGCACACAGACGGGGGAGAGAGATCTCTCGTCTGGATTGGAAAGATCGAAAATACTGAAAATAATCATAGACGCATTGTTGCAGTCTTTTTGCATATTAGAAACAGAGTTTGCGACACTAAAACTGCAATATAATGTTTGTGTAGGATAATATATACAACATATTTTTTTAGATGTCTCCAGTACCGATAAAAAGACCGATAATGTCGGAGCTTAACGGTACCACGGTCTTTAATAATTCAGCCCCGGGGCCCGTTTAATACCGGGGATCGGTACCCACCCCTAGTTGTTATATAATATATCCCATACACACAACAAAATATATCCCACAGTACTGCCTTAAATCACACATCTGCGGGGCTGGGGCTTCCCACTAAACGTTTGAGCCGAACCATCAGTTGAGGGTCTAACCCTGGAGACCAGCACAGCACACACTCATGTCTCTGAACTCATGAACTTTCAGTTTTTTTACTTTTTTGTTCCCTATAAATCAGCAAATGCACACACTAACACACACACAAATACACATATTTACCGGCTGGTTGGGGTTCCAGGGGCCCATGTGTTGGGGATCATACCACCCAGCCTTGTTCGAGGAGATATCTGAGGGTCCACTTGGGTTGCTGGGGTCCTGTGGCCTGGATGGAGCCCCATCAAAGTCCCCTTGTGGAGGACCCGAAATGGGCGGCTTCACATCCCCTTCACAAAAAACACACGGCAACACATTACAGCACGAACACACATGCACTGGAGCAGGTCTTAAACGTATACAGCAAAACTTAACAAGACAAGATAAGAAAAAAGTCCATACATTGAATATTTTTCTTTAAATATAGCAAATTACATAAACAAATTCAGAAATGTTCTTATAATCCCCCATTCTTATGTGAGCGAATTCTAGTATTTCTACTTATCTGAACAATCAGTCTGTCGTCATGTATCATTGTGTGTCTTCTCACCAGCTTTTGTGGTCATAGGCAGGGTCTTTTCAGGCTCAGCGGGGGTTCCTAGCTGTGCTACAGACGAGGGCTGTGGCTGCTGCTGCTGCTTTAGGCTGGAAACAAACTCTTCATGTTGGGCCTTTAAAGCCTGGATCTGCTGTTGGAAGGCCAGCTGGATCGGCTGCACCACCGCAGCATACTCTGTGATCAGAGACGCCTGAGAGAGAGGGCAAGGGGTTGAGATTAACCACTATCACAGGAGTATCACTCAATACAAAAACACACTAGTGCTTTTATTTTCCAGGAAAGCTAAATCTCCAGGTGTAAAACAACAAAACAAAAACAGTAACAAAATAAATGAGCCTGAGGATAATACAACTATAACAGAGTTCCTCCCATTTCTGGCTTTGCACAGGCAATAGAGAAGAGCCTTGAATCTTATTCCACTCACTTGGTACTGGCCGAGGCCCAGGGTAGGATTCTGGAGCATCTGGATGGTCTCATCATTAAAGTACCCGTTCTTTTCCCACAGCTGCAACAACTTGAATGGAGCAGAATGGGAATACAAACAAATAAATAAGTTCAGGGTTAATAATATATACCAAAAAGAGGTATAGATTCAATGAATAAATAGCATTACAGGCAGGAAGTGCTGAGCCTTTTTTTAACAAACGCTGTATAATTAGCAATGTATATAATAGAAGTTGGTTGACATTGTACGATCAAAATCAAGACATACACAACTGACATACCACTAACATTAACTAACCCTACATTTAAACTGTCTTGAACTAAAAACTGGACAGAATATTATTAATTCAATTACATTTTATGCAAGTATTATTTTTAATTATGAAGGTGTTGAATAGTGTTCCATAATTGTACTGCCAATAATAAATAAACTCCTGCAATCTGTTCCTAGTTGTTAAAAATGGACACAAAGTTGTCCATGTGCTTGATGTTTACCCTGGTGATCTTCTGCTGCTTGTCTTCCTCTACAGCCAGAAAGCTGGTGCAGTAGATGGGAACCACGACTTTCTGCAGCGCTGCCAACAAATCCTTCTGCTGCTTCCGCTGGCTGTGAGAACACATTTAAACATGTTACAGATGAAATACACTGAAAGCTTCTTAACACCAACCTCTCATCTAATCTGTTATAATGCTCTTTTACCCCTTTTAATGCAAGATTTGTTCAAAATGTAACCACGGCTGGCCTGGAACAGATGTTTATTTTCACTTGTGTTCAATACGGTTCATTATACAGTCTATTAAGTTAAAACATTAAATAAAAAAAAGAATTTAAATTCACATGGTAATTAATCATCAATTGGTTGCTGTAACTCAAAATGAATGCTTGTTCAATACGTGTGTACAGTGGAATCATAGACATAAATGAAAATGTAAGTGGTTTTACACATTTAACATCATAAGAGATCATGCTAATTATAGGCTTATTGGAGCTATATTACACTCCCTAAGTGTAGTAGTAAAGTGAGACATGTGTTGATTTAGGTATTTGTGTTTGTGTACCAGTGATGGAGAACGTCATTGGTTAAATAGATGAGATGCAGGCAGAGCTCAAAATGCGCTCCATCGGCAGTGATGCGGTTGCGGAGATGTGATGTCATCAGTTCACAGTGCTGCGGAGTCTTGGCATTGTTGAACATCCAGTTTTTACCACCCTGACAGAAAAAAGGACACATGTACATCCGTTTTAAAATGAATTTAGGAATCTACGAACATAAGCATATCTAAAAAACAAATCTCTACTTGACAGGCTTACAGAGATGGCGTCTTTGGTGCAGGTGTCTATGATGGGCTGCAGCAGGTTGTCAAACTCTGTGATGTCCAGCTGGGTTTCAAGCAGCAGTTTCTGGGTCTGCTGCTCCATAGCCAGAGTAATGGCTGCAGTCACTTGTTCCTACATTGAGAAGACATTAACAAAAGTGCTATTAACCATTTTCCCTTTTCTGTTGCCATTAAGTGTAACAGGAGCTTAACAGGAAGGAAATAAAACAGAAGATGCTAATTCTTGTCAGGGAAGACCAGTGGGCGAAAATAACTTTGACCTAAGTACTGTAGTTAAATACATTGTTCAGGTACTTAACGTGAGTATTTCAAACGTATGCTACTTTATACTTCATGTTATACTGTTAGTACTACACTACAATTTGGAAGTAGATATCTTACTTTTTACTCAACACATTTGTTGTATATATATATAAATATATAGGAAGAGAGTGAGAGGGACCCTCCCTCTGACCATTTACATTACATGCACAAAAACCTATCCAACACAGAACAGGAGGCAAAACCCCCACAAGCATAAAAGGGTCTCTTTAAGATGACAGACACATTAATGGATCACTTATTATAAATCTGTTCTATAATATGTATATTCCAAAAAATGCCATTCTGCAAAATCAGTTATTTTAGCTTTGGTAATTTGAGTGTATTGATGCTAACATTTTGGTAATTATAATTAAGTTACATTTTAATGACACATTTTTACTTGCAACAGAGCATTTCTACACTGCAGTATTATTACGTATACTAAAGTAAAATAGCGGAATACTTCTTCCACCACTAGGGACATTTAGAAAAGACATTACACTGAAAGATGTAACCTAAATAACTCACTTTTATGATTTATCTTGCCACGTTAATATCGCTTATTTGGCTTCTTATCCATCAATGACTTTCTTGCTGTTACCTGTCTGAGTGTGTGCATATGCTGCTCCTGCTGCTGCAGATTCCATTGGCTCTGTTGGATTAGGTCCTCCATTGAAGGTGCAGCAGGTGGAGGATTCGGAAGCGGGGCAATCATTGCCATTGGTGGAGGAAGGATATCAACCACGTCTTTGGAGCCTTGGTACATCTCTGCAATAATAAATAAAAAGGCAGGGAATATGAAAATGTGAAGTCTCTGTGTTGGTTATTCTTTGATGTTGGGGTTGAGGCTGGAAGGGTTGCTGCTGGAGAGATGGCAATGCCCTGCAGAGAAAGAGTCAAAAAGAGTCTGTTTGTTTACAGAAAATAAGTATTTAAAACGAAGAAAGAAAATGCTGAAAAGAAAACACGTTAGCAGCTTGTGTATATAGAGTATGGTTAGAACCTGAAGAAAATCAGATTCACCAAGGTTTGTAAACAAAGAACAGAAATGTTGGATATAGGCCTACTTCTGTTTGTCTTATCATACCAGCTTCAAAAGGAAGGATGAAGCACATTTTGATGAGCACCATCAATGAAACATATCTGACACATTAAAAAGGAAAAACACGAATCAAGAACATAAAGGAAACGGAAATCAAACCTAATAAACTTTCAAGCATCAATATGATCATGTCCAGCAGAAATGTGCAAAATAAAAATAAGAATGTCACTTTCCGAAGAGAACTCTGAATTTGTCTGGCACATCTGGTTCCAAATAAATACCTTCAGATGTATATTCCTCCCCATCGTGGGCAGAGGGATCTAAGTGGAGAAAGCAAACTTTAATGCATTTCAGTGTTATTACATTACTGACAGAAGAACTCCATGCAACCCTGCACAACCCTGTGCTGTAGTATTACCAGGCAGTGTGTCAGCTGTACATCATCAACGTTATCTAACCTTCATTATTAATCTGTGGATTTCTGACTTTGACCAAGGGAGCATTTTCCCTTCCCTTGAAGTATTGTTGCGTGTTTCGAAATATATGTAGGACAAGAGCTGGTGTGTGTGGCTTTTTCCCCCCCATTTAACCTCAGTTTAAATGTAAAACAGGCAAAATATGAAGAGGCTGGTCCCAAGTTGAATCACCATCAGCTGAGGGTGGTAGAGGCAGTTTGGTAAAATGGTGTGCCTTTACTTTGACATGTTCACATGCTTTAATGTTCAAAATGCGCTTTATTACTGCCTGTGCTGCAGCACCTCTTTCCACCCTCTCACTTACAGTGTGTTAGAGTGCTAGCGTGAGTGTTACATAGCGATGTCACTATGTTTGGGAAGTAAACAACGGAGTCCAATGGAGTCGTTTCAGTCAGGGGGGATAGTGTGTGGTGTGAGGGAACTTAAGCCTTTGCCGACCATTTACACAAAAACCAACTGCACTACAGGAAAGGGAAACCCCCCAAAAAGCATAATAGGGCCCTTTTAAAAACCTGTGGTAATTGTAAAATACAAAGGTGATGTTGTTTTTGCACTGGTCTGGGTGGAACTTGGTAAAAAAAAATCTATATAATAAATTATTTAGGAAAATAATTGCATTTTCTGTGCTACCCTGTTCGCAGAATGACAACACATGTTCCTTGATCCCTTACATTTGAACTATTACAAGTTACATTTCAAATCAATTCCATTGATCCTTTACATTAAGGTCTCAATAGCAATTGAAAATACTTAGCATCTAGAACACTAAATTAACTAAACATTCCAACATCATACAGACAGATATGTGACTGTGGACTTTTTCATTAACTACATACGCTGCTGATGCTCGATTGCAAGCTTGCACTTGTAGTAGCTGAAGTAGTCTCCCCCAAAGAGGAAGGAGAACTTGGGGTTGTCCTTCTGTTTCTCCATTGTCATCTTCTCAAACTCTGGCCCATTACGAGCGACAAACTGGGCCAGCTTGTCTATTACATTCTTCAGTTCTTGATCTGCAAAAGAAACAAAGAAAATAAGTAAAGAGTCAGAACTGGGGCAGTTGGTGAAATGTCTTAAAAATGCTAAGCAAAATACAGGAAGAACTTATCATAACGTGTGCTTTACTACACGTTATGAACATTTATCCTGACAGCACGTGCCTTGTCATCATTATATTACAGTTATAAAACAAGCCTTTTTACTAGATAAATATCCAGGAATCCTTGAATGAAAACAACTATTTTTAGTTAGCCGTTTTAAAGGTGTTTACAGAATCCTCAAAGCCATCAATGTAAATCTGAATGAAATAACCATCCCATCCACTGCAAAATAAAAAAATATGACCGTTTCCAATTCAGTAGATTCCTGAAGTCCTTGTCTGTGTTCATAACCCGATACAGTTTGCATTACTTTTCCGCACTGAGAAAAAGCAACATCTACGTACTTAAAGTGGACCATTTTTTGGTTTTCTGTTCATTTTGTTTAATAACAAGGCAATGTGTCACTTAAAGACTGCAATATGTATCATGTTTGGATTAGGAAACACGTTGTAATTTGGGAAAATGCATGCAGCAGCAACATAGTATTCATCCAGATTGTATGATGAGTCTTTAAGAATGCTAAAGTTGTGTCAAGTGTAGGTAAGCTATCTTTTAAATAATTGTTTACTGGATATATTAAGCTTTCATCATAAAACATCATAAGAGGCATTAACCAATGCTTATTCTCACCAAAATATTGACAAGTGATATTCATTTAAGCAGATTTATGATTTACATGTTAAACACCACATTAATGCTAAATACCCACAGATTAAAATGTGTAACAACACCGTTAGCTGCTGGTGTTACGTGCGTTGCTAGATGCTAAATGCAGCTAATGTGTTGTGTTTAATAGCAGTAGCGTAGCTCCAGGTAGCATGTGTGCTAGCTAGCGTTCATACATAGCAGCGTTACGTTTCTGCTCACCTTCGGGGGAATTGGGGATATCCATGTTTGGCTTCACTTACAGCGAACCCGCTGCAGCTTAATAGATAGTCCAAAACAGTATAATTGTGTAATGTTTCCCTAAATGGTTTATAAAATCGACAAAGAAGACAGGCATTGCCCATGTATCGTAAACCGGAAGTATTATTGCACACACAGAAACAGCGCCTCGGAACATTGCTGTCTGATTTGCTTACAGCGCCCCTCCGGGTTTAGTGGAAGACGAAAGCATTGCAAAAATCCTCAGATGTAACCATAGACTGTAAAGCAGTGCTTCTCAAAGTGTGGTCCGCGGACCACTGGTGGTCCGTGAGCGCCCCCTAGTGGTCCGTGAGTATATTGGTAACATTTCACATTTGAAATAAATAAATAAAGTTCAGTTTTCCGCACACTCGCGGGAATATCTCCGCAATGGAGCGGGGTTAAGTTTCACTTTCGATTGCATGATATAGCCCAGCACAACACCTTCATCACACATGTTGCCACTTGTTTGTACCATTTTCAGGCGATTTGTAATCTGTTCTAGAAGAACTATGTGTTTTTTCGGCATCAAAATATACTTTAAAGTACCAAAAGTAAAAGTACTCCTTATCAGAAATCAGAAATCCTGTATTACTGTAGTCCCACGGCAGGGACATTTACATTGTTATAGTAAACTTAATATACTGTCTCCTGCTGGATATTATAACCAAATATATACAGTATGTCAGCATGTATTTAATCATTGTTTCATATTGTGTAAAAGCTAATTATCTAAACCCAAACTTAGTAACTAACTAAAAGCTGTCAAATAAATGTAGTGGAGTAAAACATATTATATTGGTTTCTAAAATGTAGTGGAGTAGAAGTATAAAGTGGCATAAACTGAGAATACTCAGCTAAAGTACAAGTACCCAAAATTGTTCTTAAGTACAGTACTTGAGTAAATGTACTTTCGTACGATCCAGCTCTGGGACTAGTACAGTACATTGTATGTCCTCTATTCAAATTATAGTTTAAATACAATCAAATTAAAACAAGATGGAATAAACCTTTATTAAGAAGAGACAGGATTCTGCTTTTTTTCTGCTTTAAAAATTCCTACCAATTGACACCCAGTTCAATCTAAACCAAGGTCTTATTTCATGTATAAAGATTTTTAACAGCAGAGTCTTAGGAAATAGCAGTTTATTAGAAACATTGTACACACACATGCTCACCACAGGGGGCCATCCTTTCCCTCTGTCTGTTCATGCAGATGACTGCATCTATACCAAAGGTCTGAGAAGGGACACGGCCCTGCCCTCCATGTTTTGAGCGCTCTGGCAATGCACTTAATTTCGGACTCCAGCTTACCTGTTCCTGCCTACGACCAGTTTCGAGGAAGGTCAAGCCCTCCCACTATTTTCCAAGAGGGCGTTGCCAGATTTTCAATTTCGGGTTTTCAATGATCCATTGCAGCTGGCTTCATTATAATTACATTTATTTATAACGGGGGCGGTCTCAAGTTAAGCTGGAGGCTTTCCCTTGAGCGAGGGCAGACCACTTACTGTCCGAAATTAAGTGCTTCATCTGTATATATAAAAATGGTTTCTTAAATTAGAACCTCTTTTATTTTGTTATAGAGTTTGAACTTGCACGTGGACATGTTCCTATAGACTAGCTCCTTCAAGCAAAGGATGTGTGACATCATTCTTCCTCGGCTTCACGTTTCCAGCTTTCATTTTTTTTTAAACAGGGAGAGAATCTGTGTTGTGTTTGTTTATGGTTCTTTCAAAGTCAAACATTCCTCTTGGATGCATTAGGAATGTCAATTTTTCAAAAAAATCAAGTTCCTGAGAACTGAAAGTGAAATTGTTCAAATATATTTGAATGCATTCGCTGTTTCCTAATCCTACAGTGGTGTATGATTGACAGTCAGCTTAACTCTTTTCCGTGAATGATCCATCAATGGAAAACTAAAATGTTTCCTTACGTCGATGGTGATTGCTCAGATTTAATATCATGCTTATCAGTTCCTCTGTTATGCATGAACGAAGATTAATGTAATGATCTAGATTACTCATGTGCCAACAGGACAGGCGATGTGTCATCTGGAGTACAAGGGTACACTATTATTTGGTTACAGGGCATACATAACAAAATCAACACTTAAATAACTACACAACAATCCAACAATTAAAAAAGAAAAAATATTTATTGACAATAACTTAGATATAGCTAACACAGAATGGATATACCATTTATACGTTCATTTCCCCCATATTTCATCAAAGATATGAACGTGGTTTCTTATTGTCATGGTTATTTTTTCCATTCCATACTACATTTAATTTACTAGATTATTCCACTGTGAGTTACACAATGGTGTGTAGTTGGTTCGACAAAGTGTATTGTACTATAAATGAAGTGTGTGCCATTTGGTGCAAAGGTTTGGTTTTGGTAAATGTGTATGAGTGCAGTGCTATTTTTTTTGCAAGATATATGAGGGGTTTTGTACATGTACAAATCAAAAAAAATATATTGATAATGATATATTATTTACATATCGCTCCAAGACCATTTTCAATAACAAGTCAATTAACCAATGCTCTGGTTTAAACGTTTTAATTCCAAAACACAAATCTTGGAAATAATATAAAACAGGCAACATTTATTTTTTAATAAAGAGTATTTGATTTTGATTAATGAATCAATTAATGAAAAATAATAAACACAGCAGGTACAGAATACATGACTAAAAAGGCATACTGTAGTGTGAGCTCAATTAAAAGCAGCAGCAAATAGGTGCGTTTTTAGTCGGGATTTAAAAATAGGAAGTGTTTCGGCGGACGTGCACGATTTAGGCAGTTTGTGCCAAATTGTTGGGGCATAATAACTAAAAGCTGCTTTTCCATGTTTAGTGGTTATTCTCGGAACAGAGAGCAGACCCGACCCAGAAGACCTGAGACTCCTGGATGCTTCATAGTGATGGAGTAGGTTGTCTATATACCTCGGTCCTAAGCCATTTAGTGATTTAAAAACTAGCAGTAGTATTTTAAAGGGCCCATGTCATGCTTTTCTGGTTATTACCCGTCCCCTTGTGTGTTATGCAGGTTTTTATGCATGTAAACGGTGTGCAGAGTCAAAACCCTCAAAGTACACCCTGTAGTGAGTAAAACACAATCAATCAATCAATCAATCAATGTTTATTTATATAGCCCAATATCACAAATGTTACATTTGTCTCAGAAAATACCTCCCCAAAACGCCTCGTTGGAGATACGTCATTGCCCATTGTTTACTTCCTGAGTACTGTGTCGTCGGAATACCCAGTAGCCACGCCCAGAACTATGACACAATACGGTCATGCGGTACCCGGAACCAAATGGGCCAATCCGTGGAGCCGTTACGTTACGTCCGCGGAGCCGTTACGTTAAGCCCCCGCTGATTGGTCCAAATTGACCATTCCACGGACTTCCTCACACACACACTCAGTGCAGGCAGCTCTGCTGATTTCTCCTCCCTGGCTGCAGGCTGATAACAGACAGTTGGGATCGCGGTGAAATTCTCTCTGCAGACCCATTCTCACAGTGTTTATCAACCTATAAACCTTTTTCTTACTCAATATCAAGCCACACTTATTGTTTTTACTTCGGCTGTGACTTTGTGTGTGCTCAGGATGAGTTTGGCTGTGTTTCGCTGTGTATCGCTAAACAAGGAAATCACACCTCCATGGAGCTCAGCGTGATTCACAACGTCCCGACCAATCGGAGCACACTGGGTTCACAGGGAGGGGGGGGGGCAAGAGCTGCAACAAGCCGTTTAGTGGAGAGAGTGAATACTGCTGAACACACATACTTTACAGAGATGCTGTATGCGAAACCAATGTGAGTTTGGAAAATTGCACAGTATAAATCTATTTTAGTATACCTCAACAATGGAATTATGATCAGTGGAAATGGCCATGACATGGGAGCTTTAAAATCAATT
>CALSBZ010046930.1:246964-261465 GCA_943591055.1 Gobionotothen gibberifrons
TGTACTGAATGAACCCTCGCAGGTTGTAGATGTGACCCAGCCAGGGGTTTCCATCATTGGTGCCAATGTCCTCCAGGTTGTCCCTGCGATGATTAAGTAAGGACGTACTGATGTCAAGATCCCAGGTGAAGTGGCACTGCAGGGCTTCAAGTTTGGAGACCAGTGTTTGACTCTGGGCAGCACTGATGGAGAATAGAAATAACAAATATTTAAACACATAATATTTGGGTTATTGTTATATCCCCTAATGTGTGCTATTACCTAATGTGTGATATAACCACAAACCACTCAGTGATATTTGTAAGGTGACTTCTTAGAGCCCAACATGTTTAAAGACAGTATTGAAGCCACATTGTGTTCATCCTGCTGCCATCTGGCAACAATACTGAATAATCCGAACAGACAAGCTTCTCTCCTCCATACAGCACAGATAAAGAGTTGTTGTTGTTTTTATGTAGGAAAACGTCACTACAACTTACATTTACCATAACCCGAACCCTGAGTTGTAGAATGAGAATATATGAACTTTAAACGTTAAACCTTTGACCTCATTGAAAGAAAAATAACAAGAATTACAGAAAAGAAGGTCAACGAAGAAAGAAGGGAGGGAGTGAACATCGTGTTGTTTACTAGTATGATTCATAATGCTAATAGTTTGCGCTCAGACTCAATAAAACATTAAATAAATCCGTTTTGAGTTTGTGTGCTCTTAAATTACTCATACAATGAAATTAAATTTAGAAGCAGCTACTCACCTCATCATTCAGCTGTTTATTCGAAGCAGTAGTTCTGTAAATGTTAGGATGGTTCTGGTCTTTTTGCGTTGTGTTCGCTGCTATAAAGGCAGTGATGTGTAGCTCCTGCTTATAGCTGTAAATGATAAGATGCAAAGGAGCACGCAGTTTTAAATGGTCACACTGCTGACAAAGCAAACGTAAGAGGCGAGGCAGGTCCATATCAAATGTTATGATTATATGGTCTTATTACACCTTGACTTTCATTTCCTTAGAAGGAAACTAAAGCCACATATCTCTCATGACTCATCATATGGTCTGATTATATTACCTCTCAACTTGGTTTAAAGTTCAAATGTACATGAAGGCCATACTGAGTAAAAAATACAAACCCAAGATGCCACTGTCTTTATGGCTGCACCCTCACAATCAGAACCCATATTATTGGCCAACCATGTGAGCACACACCGTTTTTGCATTGCTCTCTATTTACACAGAAATACATTTAACAGCTTAGCAAAGACATCAAAGCTCGACAAATAATAGTATGCAGTTTACATGACGATTATCCACACCAGTATGTGACAATTATATAAGTATACAAAATATATATCAAAAATAAGAAATAAATAGTTAACAGGTGAACAATCCTTCATATGTAAACATGTCTATGCAGTCTGTGGGATATATAGAAACAGTGACAGTGCTTGATGATAAGTAAATTAGTTTAAATCAAATGGAAATATGCAGGTGTCATTTGCATTGTTTCTTAAACATTTGCATTATGTTTTCACTTTGAGCAGCAGCTGTCTGCAGTGTCAGAATGAAGAGCTGTAGGAGACACCTGCACCATGACACTCTGCTGCTGCCATCTACTGCTGTAACCAGGTTACTGTTTGGAGACCAAACCTGTTCATATATCGCCTTGGTAATATTGTTATAGCTGTATGAGTTTAATGCTCATGTGGACTTCAAAGATGAAAGTTGAAAAAAAAAACTTTAAAAGGTTGTAGTTTAACGTCCATCAGTGCCCGGTGTGCAGTACTGCAAACTGTATACATTGAGAAGATGCTTTTTGCAAAACACTGCACACAGTTCTTTAAGTAAGACACAGGAATCTGACTTATTCACTTGTTTGCCTTTTTCAAAACACTGCCATTAAAAATGCTACACACATGAACCAATAAACAAATACACATGCCAAATGACCATAACCACAAACGGCTTCATTGTTGACTCAGCAATCAGGATGTAAGCACCAGAAGAAGGCTACACCTAAGAACTTTTGGAACAAACATGGATATATGGACAGCAGCAAGAGGAAGAGGTAGAGGGAGGATAAGAGAGAGGGAGGATGAACTGAAGTCAGTTGAAGAGTTATTTGCAGCATCACGGTTGAAGACATGACCGTCAGGCCTATAGATGAATGCTTCTTCTTCATGTTGATGAGGAGCTGTGGTCAGACCCAGCTAGGTGGAAGCCTGAGTATATATCTTCCGTCTGTTTTAAAAATATATATGATTTGTATTAATTTTTCCTCAAAGGGTCCCTTTCCAATAACTGTATTTGAGGTATCCTTTTTTACACAACTGTAACTATGGGTTGTGCATGAATGTTGCACCAATTTGTTTTGGAGAAAGTTAAAAGTATAACAAAAGTATATTTGTTTTTCTGCACATATTTTTTAGACTTGATCAATCTTTATACGCTGAATTCTCTACATACAGAATGCCATAAAAGCTGAGTGTGCTTTAGATGGAGCACCACAGTGTGTAGTTGGTACAGTGTATGTCTTTGCAAACCGGAAGAACTACAAATGTGGTGCTGATTTATACAAAGAATGTGTCTTGGCATTGCACCTTAAAAACGCAACACAGAGGAATAAAAATAGACAAAAGTAAGGTAATAATCATCAATTGTATTATTATTGTGGCGGCTCGAAAGTAGACGAGAATAGCCGATTGCAGCTGGGGGAGGTCTCAAAAAGCTTGCCTGAAGTTGGACAACTTGGAGTCGGCTTGACTCGGTTTGCAATGGCGGAATTTGCGTTGCCGTTCTTCGTTGCAGATGAAAAATTATTATATCACTACAAATGAATGACTTAAGTGTCTGTTCATTTTAAAACAAATCAATACAGTAGTAATAATGATGTCCCTTTTACCAGGGTGTTTCAAGCCAGCAAATGGAGAATCTTGTCTGGACCTGGATCATTGCCCTGCGTAAGATCTGCTAACTAGTGCCTCAGCGGCTGTATTATTTTAAGTTAATTATCTGTTTTAGTTCTATGATTTTGGCCGCTACAATACTTACTATTCCTAATGACTAGTACCCTCAGTAAACCATCCCGACGACAGATCTGTACTGAGTGAAAGCGGCCCTCCTCTGGAGTTTACACACCCCCGGCCTTCTGCGCCAAGGGATGGTCTGCGTGTGATCTCCAGCGACCGCTTCACACACCATCCCTCCGAGAGCCAGACATACTCATCCCCTTTCAACGCCCCCCTGCAGCCGCTCAGGTGCGAAACCCCCATACAGAATGTCAGTCACTGTGTAACACTTTTATTTTCTTAAAGACTGACTCTAAAAGGTGATTTTAACACTTATTTACTGACACTAGGCAGATTCTGGCTTTTTTCTCTTTTCTTGTGTTACTAAGATACTTTTAGATACACTTTGATATATGCAACACTTAACTCAACTGGTAGAATATGAAGTACTTTGTAAGGAATACGGTTTCTTTTAATGGCCGAGGCAGATTTTGGCTTTTTTCTCTTGCCAAGATACTTTTAGACACACTTTGAGGCATGCAAAACCTTAAAACTAGAAAATAAAGTACATTGCCTGATTAGATTTTCTCTTAAAGACAGTTTCTCTAAAAGGCAAGTTTGTGATTTTAACACTTTTTACTGACACTCGGCAGATTTGTGTGTGTAATTCTCTCACAAAGGAACTGTAAGATACACTTTTTATGTATGCAAAACCTTAAACATTTTTGAAAATAAAATACTTTGCCTGAATACATTTTCTTTAAAGGCACTTTTGATTTGAACGCTATTTCAGTGGAACAATCCAGTTTTGTTAACATCAATGCTTTTTTCTCTTTTCTTGTGTTACTAAGATACTTTTAGATACACTTTGATGTATGCAACACTTAACAACTGGTAGAATATGAAGTACTTTGTAAGGAATTCGGTTTCTTTTAATGGCCGTTTTTTTAAAACACTTGTTCAGTTAAATAATGTAGGTTTTTCTTTTCTGATAACCTCACATATTTTAGTTATTTTCTGCTACCAAGATACTTTTAGATACACTTTGATGTATGCAACATTTAACAAAAGGGTATAATATGAAGTACTTTGTAAGGAATGGGGTTCTTTAATACCCATTTTTTATTTTAACACTTGTTCAGTTAAACAATGTGGGTTTTTTTCTGATATTTTAGTTATGTTCAGCTAACAAGATACTTTTTTTTGATACACTTTTATGTAGGAACATTTTACAACTGGTATAATGTCAATTACTTTGTAACAAATGTATTTTGTTAAAGACTGTCTCTTAAAGGCACTTGGGGATTTTAAGACAATCCAGTTTTCTGGAAATAACTTAAATGATTTTTGTTTTTTCTCCTACAAAGATACTTATAGTTACACTTTAATGGATGCAGAACATTTTAACTTGGTAAAATATTCATTGATTTGTAATGAATTGAATTTTCTTAAAGAATCAAACACTAAATGGAGAGTTTGGGATTTTAACACTGTTTCAATGAAACAATGCAGTTTTTGATAACTTGACTTGACTAACATTACTTTTTAAAATATATGTTTATTGAGATGACTTTTTTTTTTTCTTTTTTTTTTCTGCTACCAAGATACTTTTAGATACAGTTTGTTGTCTGAAAACTTTACAACTGGTAGAATGTCAGTCACTGTGTAACACTTTTTTATTTTCTTAAAGACTGTGACTCTAAAAGGCAAGTTTTGTGATTTTAACACTTTTTATTTTTACTGACACTAGGCAGATTTTGGCTTTTTTCTCTTGCCAAGATACTTTTAGACACACTCTGAGGTATGCAAAACCGTAAAACTAGAAAATGAACTTTTTACGGACACTCGGCAGATTTGTGTGTAATTCTCTCACAAAGGAACTGTAAGATACACTTTTTATGTATGTAAAACTTTAAACATTTTTGAAAATAAAATACTTTGTCTGAATACATTTTCTTTAAAGGCACTTTTGATTTTAACGCTATTTCAGTGGAACAATCCAGTTTTGTTAACATTTTTTCTGATAACCTTACATATTTTAGTTATTTTCTGCTACCAAGATACTTTTAGATACACTTTGATGTATGCAACACTTAACCTGTTAAGCCCCAAGGTCCCCGCGGGCAGGGACCTCGGGGCTTTTTTCACGACACTGTGTCTCAAGGAACCTTAATATTTAATAAACTATGAATATTTAATATCCATATAACGGGGAAAAAAAACACACATACCATACACTGACCCTCTGAATTAGCCCCGAGCGAAAAATGCTAACCTATTACCGCACCGAAAATCACTCCAAGCTCCCTTATTACTTATCCTAGCTCTGCACATCCATAACATCGTTTATGATCATAAAGACACAGAATCTAACGGTGCCAGCCTCAACACTGAAAGATACAAACTCACAACAGGGGAAGCAAACACAGACATCACAACACGTACCTTTACGGAGCTTTTACGGGACATCGTCTCACCGTAGCTGTCAATCTGATCATTAGAGTGTTCAATGGCATTCAAACGAGAAAAAACGCTGCTGCAACGGTTAATCCATAGGTTGAGAAAGTATGGGCAATCTCATTTTTTTCATTTATAGTCCATAATTCCATATTGATGGCAAAACCGGAGACCAAAAGTTAGCTGCTAATGGTAGCCACCTGCTGCTGCTATTCCCCATGTATTGACTCACGCGGCACTCTAACAAACAGACATGACCAAATAAGGACTATGTGTGACTTCCCCTCGATTCTATTGGCTCTGACGGTCAGAAAGAGATGTCACATGTCAAAATCGAGCAAGGGGGGCCAGATATAGGTCAAATCCACCCAAAAGAGGTTTTCTTTTTCTAAATGTCTCTGAAAAGGTCAAATATCACTTGTTTTGCATCAATCTTGATACAGGGTACTTATTATATGTTGTACTTTGGATTCCTAAAGCTTTTAGTCTACTAACCCATCATCCAAGGTTAGTTTTCACTATAAGTACAACATATTTTTTGGACGGACACTATAATTTACAGTTTTGTTCAATCTGAATTTTCTTTAAAATAAAAAAACATCTATATTTATTCTGACTTTTCTACATCCAACTCACAGGTTTATCATTACTTTGAGAAAAAAGATTATTAATTTAACCCTTTTAGAAGGGAAGATATGGTCATTTGTTCTGGGAATGTCATTTTCGAGCCTGAAACATGAAAAACAGGCTCGGGGTGGAACAGGTTAACAAAGGGTATGAGATGAAGTACTTTGTAAGGAATGGGGTTTTCTTTAATGGATGCAAAACTTTCGAACTGGGTAAAATATTCATTAATTTGTAATGAATTGAGTTTCTTTTTTGATTTTCAACATACGCACACATACACAATGACTTTTCCATATTTGACAAATCATGACAAAATTACTTATTATTACATTTGACCTCTTGCTGCTTGGTTGGAAATGATAGATGAAAAAGCTACAAAGCTTAAAGAACTTTTTAAAAACTCTCAATTCTACAGATGACTCCCCCCATTCAACAGAATAAGTCCCACCCTCCACTCAGCAAATCATCTAAAACGAAGGACCCCACTAAGACGACCGTTGAAAACTAGCCATGGATCTGAGAAAAACCAAGTCTCCCCCCGCGAGTTGCAGCCAGGAACAAACTCCTGGACTACCATCATCACCACCATTTTGGACACCCGAATCTTGCACTACTACTGCTGCTGATTTTGCTCCTTGGGCCAAGACGTCTCTGTTTATGGACACAGTGAAATCCGTGTTGGTTGATATTGTAGAGAGGGTGATGCATCGGTACAGAGAAGAAATCTGCAACGGATGTCGAGTCAGTCACCCCGGCCAGAGGCAACACGATTGTCTGAATGACATGCCCGATTTTTTCTTCAGAAACAATTACAACGCGTTAATGAAAAGACTTTGGCTCGCCGACTTCATTACTGAGATTGACCAGACTCTTATTGATAAAGACATTTACACGGATGAATGGAGGATCCAAGGCGCTTCAGAGGCTTTTCTGCACAATCTCAAAAATTGCAGACGCCTCAAGGAGAGACTTGAAAAGATCCATGCCGAGTTGGATGGAGAAGAAGAAGACAAATAACCAGCGGTTGATTGAAGCCAGGGATACATTTTTTCCCGATATATTGACTTTTTCTTTAAAGTAAAATAAAAATGGGGGAACTACTATGCAAAAAGCTCTGTATATATTGATCAGAATGTGGTCAATACCCTTTTAATAAGTGTGATGATGAGGACGATTGAAAACAGTGTTGTAGAACCATTACCGGATCAAAATAATCTTATAGATCATCTACCGCTAACCGACTGCTGCGAATGTATTGAACAAATACCAAAAGCAATGGCAGAGCTTTGCTTCAGTATAATGAGAGAAAAAGCACGATACTATGGAATTGCCCAAATTGGCGACAGTGCCAGAGCATGTATTAAAAGACTGTTGGAGGATCTCTATTCTAGTATCGGTTGTCATTACATCGAAGGATATGCCAACACGTGTGACGACACAGGCTGCTTCTCAGGTCGACTATTTTCATTTCCCCGCTCCTCGGTCCTCGGTCTCACCGGAAGTTGATTTGTCTGCGCCATCTTGAGTACCGTCCCATGGCTCTTATTTCTGCTGGAGGACCGAGGATCGAGGAGCGAGGAGCGAGGAGCGATAATTGAGGAGCGATAATCGAGGAACCACCAGACCATCCTCCGATGAAATCCTCAGATACTCGCCCCGCCCCCTTACTGTGTATCGCTCACTGATTGGACGATGCAGTGCATGCACTGATCTCATGCTTCTTGACATGAGAGCAGTTTTCCAGCGGAGTGAAGAAAATATATGAACCTCACGGGAGTCACTCCTCAGTTTATATAGTGTTTTGTTTAAATTAATGTATCATTTAGTTACAAATATGTGATGTATCTGAACCACAAAGTGGCAAAAATCATTTTATTAATTTATTGGAAACATTTTGATGATCGCTTTTTTCGTTTATACATTTTAAGAATGGCGTTTATCTTTTTTGGAAATGAGTTCTTATTTTATTTAATGTATTTGGGTCTACAACAGATGATACACATGTTTGTGTCAGTAAATGTGTACTAACAGAGGCGGGTGTGTGTGTGGAAATAACGGGGACAGAGCTGGCTGCTGTCAGACGATCAGCTGTGCGATCAGCTGTGCATCACAAACGGACGTCGCTTCACGTGACGCTACGGAGGAAAGGATGTCCCATGGCTCTTAAAACTCATTTCCCTGCTTCTCGTGGTTTCCTTGCATCCCTCCATGCTTCCCTGGTGGGAGGGACTAAACTCAGGGAAACGACGCAAGTGAGGGACGCAAGGATTCCATTTAATCGACCTGAGAAGCAGCCACAGACAAAGCTTTTGAAGACAATTATATGGTACCTGTCCTTACAGCTAAACAAATCCTATGCCAGGTATTCAACAGACCACAAGAAGCACAAGAAGCCCCAGAAAGGATTACATTCAGAGCTAATAATGGTGAAACCGAAGAAGAAGCAAAGCAGATTATAATCGTTGCGAGTGAAAGGATAGAGAATTTGCAAGTGATGTTAATGCATTTATCTGATATAAAAAATGCATTAGTTTACTTCCAAGAGACCCCTAAACATATACTTCGGCAATGTGAATTGAACGATAAACCAATCACTGTAAATTAAACGCGGAGAGAAGCAGCAGTGCAAATCGTTAAAGGTGAGGTGTCATGCTATTCCGGTTATTACCCGTCCCCTTGTGTGTTATGAAGGTTTGTCTGCATGTAAACGGTGTGCAGAGTCAAAACCCTCAAAGTACACCCTGTAGTGAGTACAACTCTAAAACAGAAAATCCCTCCCCTCAACGGCTTGTTGGAGATACGTCATTGTCCATTTTTTACTTCCTAGGTGCTGTGTCGTAGAAGCACCCAGTAGCCACGCCCAGAGCTATGGCCGTACCCTCTGCCAGCCTAGCATTATTACTGTTGGAATCTCAGGTTCAGTTCAAAACTGTATCCAGTCATGCCAACGAGGGTCTGTTTCCTGTCTTGTGAGGGGAAATGTTCAATGCATGCCTTACCGAGGGCAGGACGAAGTCAGTGGTTGACATTCCTTTTTAACACTGTTCCTTCAGATGTTGGAGCCGGTATTTTACTGTGTGTGCGGCATTTCACGGGGGAATAGCTTCACAAAACATGAAGCGATTCATACCGGATATATACAGCGTAGGACACTGAAGGACGATGCTGTTCCTACTTTGTTTGGACCAGCGGGAGATTCGGGTACCCAATCTGTAAGTATTCATTGTTGTTTGTGTATTTATGATGTTTAAAACAAGCAAGCTATATCTACCACAACTGTGAAAATGGGTAAACGTTTTTTGGGGTGCTGAGCCATTGACACGGTGCTAACTGAGCTAACTCAGTTGCTAACGTTTACACATATAAACTACAATGTCAGCAGATGGCTTTACATGTTTGTCATGGCAGGATAATGTCTGCATTCACACACGGAATACTCATACAGTATACTCCGGGTGATTTCCCTTACGGCCAGTACATTATATGTGGTTTTCCTCCAAGCTGCGACGCAGCTCTGTGCATGCTAACGAGGCAGCTACAACGAATGACCGAACGTAGTAGACTACTGTATAAGATTGCAATTGTAAACTCGTTATTGCTAGCCTAATATGAACCACTAGCTTTTGTTCATAGTGGTTTTATTACACTACATCATACTCCTGGTGATTTCCCTCCGAGATGGAAATTACCCGGAGGATACTGTGCATGCTAACGAGGCTAGCTATACATGCTCGGCAAACACATTGTTTTCATGCTAGCTACAAGGAATGACCGAACGTAGTCCGCTGTATAAGATTGCAATTGTAAACACGTTAATGCTAGCCTAATATGAACCACTAGCTTTTGTTCATTGTGGTTTTTTTTAACGTTCATATTCTACCAAGGTAAACAAGGAAGCTAGGTTAGCATATTAGCTGGCCATATCTAACGGTGTTGAGATACACACTCCTACCACAACTACTACTAACGAATCTAAAACAACTACGTTTCTATTATATAATATTTTCTGATTTGCATTTGATTTCATCCAGCCAGATCAGGAAACTCCTGGCGGACAATACATGATCGAGACGACCACTCTGATGCCTCGTAACAGCCCCCGTTGTAGCTTGCAAGACGGCGAAAAGGGGACAACGCCTATAAGGGGAGGAATGGATGATATACCGTGTATATATGTATATGTATGTTCATTTTGTACATTTCTAAAATAAAGTTTGATAGAAAATACTTAGTAGCCTTTCTTCCCTGAAGTATTTGCTCCTATAACATATCATTCATATATAGCAAACCATGATTTGATTTTTCATCAAACAAAGTAGTTTGTTACAGGTAAAAATAACGTACTCTTCTTCCGTTCTACGCCCCAAATGTCTATACTCGAATCTGTACATGTTATAGGGTGTGTAAGGTGTATATATTGGCATATGATGGTGTGTGCTACCGTTGGTGTTTTCAGCTAGCTAGCAGCTAACTGAAGCCAGCTTTCGGAGGAGCCTCTCTGGTGGTTGACTAATCAGAACAGAGGGTCCGAGCTGACCAATCGGAGCACACTGGGCTCACAGGGAGGGGGGGGAGCAGCTGCAGCGAGCCGTCTAGTGGAGAAAGTGAATACACACACTTTACAGAGATGCTGTATGCGAAACCAATGTGAGTTTGGAAAATTGCACAGTATTTTTCTATTTTAGTATACCTCAACAATGGAATTATGATCAGTAGAAATGGCCATGACACCTCACCTTTAAGGCTATCAACTTGTATGCACTACGACATTAACTTGGTAAAATGTAATATGTTTTTCTGAAAATGTTTTGAATGTTGTGTTTTCAATTAAACAACCATAACAAATGAAAATGTGTTTTATTTTTGCTTTCATATATAGTAATAGTATTGTAAATGAAACATTTAAAATGGTCCTGGAATCTTCATTTTCCGAAATATTCTGTAACATTACCGAAGAAATGAAACAAACACCAAAAGTGTATCATGTGCTCTCGTTGTATGCTCTGTTTGTAGATGTAATGCATCTTTGTGTCAAAAACAGCATACACATGAATATTTTGACTGAAGTGAAAAAAAACTCCATCATGATATTCCCCATAATCTGGGGAATTCTAAGCTGGAGACGGTCCTGGGGATGTTACAATCAGTATAACTATTGATTTTGTGTGTGAAAAAATAAAAATATAAATAGGACATTTAAAAAAAAAAAAAGTGTTTTGTACATTTAAAAACTGTTGTCTTCATTATAGCAAGGGGAGCGTGTCTGATAGATGTGTATTACAGTCCTTCACATGCACTGTTGTCTTCATTATAACAAGGGGAGGGTAACAGGGAAGATGTATGATGAATGTGTATTGAAACGTGCGTATTATACCCCCACAGAAACACAGAAACACGGAAACACTGAAACACAGAAAACACAGAAAACACTGAAAACACTGAAAACACTGAAACACAGAAACACAGAAAACACTGAAACACCGACACCCAGAAACACCAAAACACAGAGACACAGAACCACAGAAACACAGAAACACAGAAAACACAAAAACACAGAAACACAAAAACACAGAAACACAGAAAACACAGAAACACAGAAACACAAAAACACTGAAACACTGAAACACCGACACACTGAAACACTGAAACACAGAAACACTGAAAAAACTAAAACACAGAAACACAGAAACACAGAAAACACAGAAAACACTGAAAACACAAAAAAAACAGGCTTGTGTGCTAGTATGGTTTTTGAATAATCACATCAGTATTTTAAAAAGTCGAGGGGAGAGATACAAAGATACAGGGGGGCAAAGTACAAACACTCTGTTTATGACAAAATTAATCCTGGCAGGTTTATGTAAAGTATAAGTGTCTTGTTCAGATATCTTTAACTGCAGACACTTATACTTTACATAAACCTTATGTGATTATTATATGAATTGAATGAATCTTTTTCTTATGTTGCAATTATGGTCATGCTAATAAAGCTATTGAATTTAATTGTATTGATAGAGCGTGCACCGGTTACGGGGATTGTTGTTGTTGGCATCTGTTGCGAGCTGTGCTAACGGATATAACATGCTGTTTCGACAACAAGGTGGAGGGAGAGTCCTCTTCTGAGAGGCTGATAACTACAGCTCAGTGAGGTAAAGGATTCTCTGAGTGTTTAGATAGTTAACTTTAGTCTAAGTCAGGGGTCGGCAACCTTTTTGATATGAAGATCCATTAAAAAAAAAATAAAAGTATCAGCGTGCCGAAGATCGTGAATTATCAATGGGGGGGATGGGGGTGAGGAGTTCGACGCTCGGGAACTGTCAACAGGAGGGCGGGGGGAGCCTCGCTGCGGGGAAGCAGTGTGTGGACCTGTGGACCTGTCAGCCAACTTACATGATGCCAAATTTAACAAACAAATTTAAATAATTGGTTTGAACGGCATAATAATAAGGATGATCGTCCGTTCTGTGATTTTCCAGAACACACAGATGGCCAGTCCGCCCCTGTGTAGCATATTATTTCGATGAGAGATGAGCAGATTGCCACTGGGCTTTCAATTAAAGACACAGACAGCCACGCAAAAACTGCGGAATTTGTACAGCTCCTTATGGGTACTGCAATTTGTGAAGTGCTTTCCTCTGTGCTGAAACGATCAGCACTGCACCACGGAGGAAAGCGGCAGAAAGTCGCCTGGAGTTAAAGAGAGCGGGGCTGCGTTGCGTGCATGGTATCCTTTTGCAGGTAACGGGGAGACGCGCTCTGGCAGCGGTCTCTTTCAGGATCCGAAAATACAATTTAAATATTTTGCCCACTTATTCCACTTATTCCTAGTGTGCCAATGGTTACGGTGCCAGGGGTTGCCGACCCCTGGTCTAAGTTATCTCAGCGGGTCTCAAACGTTGTTATCACAATTTATGTAAACAAATATTTCCAAGGGACACCGTTATAATTATTAGGATAAATAAAAAAAGGTATGAAATCATTCCAATGTATGTATAATATTTTTTGTATAAAAAAAATATTGTATAAAACAGGAGTGATTAGTAAAATATGCATGAATAAATACATTTAGGTAAAATGAGAGAAGATAAACTTTAAAACTTGTTCAAAGCTGAAACTTTACTTTAGTCGAATTACTAAACTAAAAAGTATTCCTTGGATACCCTATTGATCTTTATCTTTGGGGTGGGGGGGGCGCCAGCTAAAACCTTGCCTAGGGCAGCAAATTGGTCAGAGCCGGCCCTGATCATTACAGTTATTTTATACTAAAAGTGTGTCCCTCAACATGCACGCAACCCTATGACCGAATCATATTTAGCTTGGCAGAGGAAGAGAAAACTGAAAGTCAAATGACACCGAGGAAATAACGTTATCAAGCCATGTGCTACTGCCATGTGTAGACCAAAGATAAGTCCTATTTTCTATTTGTCATATTTTTCTTATTATTTCAGTCTAGAAGGAGTCTGGCCCTCTAGTCTAACCTACTCATCCCTGTTACTCTTATTATCAGAATCAGACTGATTCATTTTAAAGTTATCTTTCTGTAGTTGAATATCTAAGTTAGTCCTTGCCTTGAAAGTAGCATTACATTGTGCTGCTGGCATTCATTTCTGAGCTAAAAGCTA
The DNA here is from genome assembly GCA_943591055.1 of Gobionotothen gibberifrons. Lineage (NCBI taxonomy): Eukaryota > Metazoa > Chordata > Actinopteri > Perciformes > Nototheniidae > Gobionotothen > Gobionotothen gibberifrons. The sequence continues at coordinate 260,672 of CALSBZ010046930.1, forward strand.
ACATTGGCCTTGATTTGCAACCCTGTTACTAGAGTAAATAGTAAAAGGGTTGCAATTACTGCAGTACAATGTATCATATTTAGCTAAATTAAATGTGTATGTATAAGTTAGCATAGTCTAAATGTTTAAAATGTATTACTGTATTTTCTTTGTTGTTATTGGGAGCCTAAGTATGTTAAGGTTGAAACATTTAACCCTTTTTCTCAACAATGAACTCAAAATGATCACATTTAAATTATAGTTGGATTAAGAAGTACAAATACATTATTAAAGTTGATTTCAAAGTTGTAGACCACAATTTAGGGCCGTTGAAAATCAAAACATAAAACATTTAATACAATATGTACCATTGATGCCTGAGCTGGCCAAATCAATGTGTGTTTACTACCTGTTGTTCTCAAATACATAACAGAAAATTAGGAAATAGAGCGTTCATTTTTCAAAAGTTGTGACGTCTAAATGTCTTCCAATTCTGGGATGACCCTTATGCTGCGTTCACACCGGACGCGATGCGAATATTCGCTTCGCTCTAAACGCTCAAGTTTCACCGCGGCTTGCAGTTTGTTTTATCGCGTCATTCAAAACAGACATACCGTTGACGCGTCCGCCGTTGGCAGACAGTTGAGGTTGTTTACACTTCCATGCAAGATCGTTTTGGTTATTTCTGTCGTTGACTATGGAGGATATTACAACTATTGCTGCTTTGTACCTTCTGTGGAAGTCCTACAAACGTAGCAACAAACGCCGCTCTGTCTGGGTTCACAATGTAATCAAGCGTCGCACACAGTTAGGTG
>CALSBZ010046930.1:286465-345787 GCA_943591055.1 Gobionotothen gibberifrons
TATTAAGGGCGGTGAATTCGTTTTTTCTATATGTTTTTCAAATCAGTGTTATAGGCTACAGTAAGTGTCATAGACAGTGTTACATTGCTATTATTATCCTTAAAATATATGTAAAACAAAACCACTTATGATCTTTTTATTTGAGTGGTTTACTAATGACAGTTAATTCTGTTTTTGCTATTGATGGTTTCATTTTTGTGAAAAATAATAAAATAATATAATTCAATAACATGCTTTAACCACTAGATGTGCCATTCTATCAGCTGTGCACCGTTATGGTGTAAATACAGCCTATCTACCAATTGGATCAAATATAAAAGTCAGCCGAATTAGTATTGATACTGCAAGGAGACGTATTGTGTGAAAAATAAATGTAAGATGTTGTTTAATTGCGGAGATATTTATGATCCACGTCACATTCAGTTTTGGCGGCAGTGCTTCCTGTTTGTCCAGACGTCTTCTCAGCAGGGCTCTATAAATACAGAACTACGGCAAATATGTAATATGTAATGCAGCCGAACTGTGTATTACAATGCCGTTATGTGATTAGCTCCAACGAGAAAAGCAAGCAAACTCGGAATAAAGAATTATTTTATTTTTTAAAAATGTTTTCGGACGTCACATCAACAGGAGTCCGGTTAACTAAAATGTCCGTGCGGAACAATACCCCCCCAACCCATAGATCCGTGGGTGAATAATGTCACCACATTACACACATCCCTTCACATTTACATTTGAATTTATATTAAAGTATTTCGTGAGGCCTTCTAAACATGTTTTAAAATATAATTAAATTGTAATTGAAGAGTTTGTACATTATTTTATTTTTAAAAAATGTTTTGGATTTCACCATGGATTTCACATCAACAGGAGTCCGGTTAACTAAAATGTCCGTGCGAAACAATACCCCCCCAACCCATAGATCCGTGGGTGAATAATGTCAATCTCAACCGCATTACACACATCCCTTCATATTTACATTTGAATTTATATTAAAGTATTCCGTGAGGCCTTCTAAACATGTTTTAAAATATAATTAGGGGTGTAGTTGAAGAGTTTGTACATTGCGTTGCCTGGCAACGCAATCGCATGACGTCACGTCCGTTAATTCCACATCCACACAGTCTCTGATCCACACACATGGATTAACATCGATTTAATACATGAATGTAGCCTTTGTTTCTGCTAAAAGAGGTGTCGACCAGCTAGGGCAACAAGAAAATCGGCGAAATCGAGTGTGAGGATTAAAAAATAAATTAAAAACATCTAATTTTGACAATAAAAACCGACCAATAGCCGCGATAGAGCCTTTCCTTGGCACTTCCGGGTATTTCTCCAATGGTTGGACCATGTTAACAATACCGTGTAACTGTCACGTTTGAAGGGACGAAACCGTGACATATTCACGTCTCCCAGCATGGTAAACCGTCACATGTTCACGTCTTGCCGTGATACCGGGTTGTCCATATGAGTGTGTACGGCGGGCATGGAAAAGTCATACTCAGTGCGGTGAGCGCTGGCTTTATTGCTACTGTATCCGTAGCACCCCGCACAATAGTTGGGACTGTGTACTGACGTTAGTAAAAAATGTTTGCCCCCCCAAGCGCAAATGTCAAACTCCGCCTATGATTACATTTCACCTCATTATCCAGCAGCCAATCAACGTGCTGCAGCCAAACTATAAAATGGTTCTCCTCTCTCCTGCAATCAGCTGTGATGTTAGGTGTTCATGCACCTTATCATATGGCATGTGTCAATAAATGTTCAAACTAAATGAAGTCTCTCCTGATTGAAACATCATGTGTCGAAATAAACAACTGCAGTTCAAAATAAAAAGTGAATTGCCTAATATTTTTGGTTGTGGAATCAATTAATTTCTTTCTTTAAAAAGGCAAAAACATGAAAAAGCTAAGAAAAAGAACTATTTAATCCAATATATTTGGAGCAACTTAATTTATAAATGGTTGTCAACTTAAAAACCTGTGTTCACAATGATGAACAATGGAACAACTTAATTTTTGGAGTAATCAACTTAAAATTAACGAATTATTAAGTAAGTGGTAATTAAAAACACCTCTGATTGTAGAGGAAAAGCCTTCTCTCCTAACTCAAATAACTTTGTTGCTTTAACACAATTTCATTAGAAGTTGTCTTAACTCAATAAACATCGATGCAAACTGTTGCGTTCATTTTTCTTTGTTGTGCCAAGGCATTTGTTTTTAGAGTGCACAATAGAAGAAACATCACAGGGATTAATGATCGAGTTGAGGACATTAAAAAGAACCTGAGGTTTATGGCTGTTCTTGGAGATTAACAGAGAAATGTGCTCTGTTTTGGCTGCTTTGACTGCCGTCTGATAGTCGGAAAGGCAAGCATGAAGGATTTCTAAGGAGACATGAAGTTTATCCTTTTTCCATTTTCTCTCTGCACGCCTGCAAGCGCGTCTAACCCCTCGATTCCACCGAGTCCGTCTGCGTCGCGTAACGGCTCCGCCGCGGTTTTGGTCCGGTCTCCTCCCGGCGTCATACCCTACCGGGCGCGTTTCAGAAGCATTACGGAAGCGGAGCGTCTTCCCTGTCTGCTCGCAGTTTTTGTTGATTTGGGCATATTTCCTGGGCAGGCTACTTTGTACAGACAAAGTTAATAATAATTGTAATATCCCAGTTATAAACGACATGAATCAAAGATATGTTGCTGTATTTTAGTGGTAAAAAAAAAGGCATTCATCATCATAATTATTCTATATATATAATGTACACAGTGCCTGCAAACCGGAGGAGAACGCTGGCATTTCTCCTCCTACTTGAACGACTACGGAGGGATAGGGGCTGCAAAATTAGTTTGTGTGTGTGTGTATATATGCTATATATGGTCTGAACGTTCCACTTCCTGCCTGCTCGTCATTACCTTACGGCTGCGCCGCGACAAAAATAGGATTCATCCTAATTTTAGAGGAGCCCTGCGCCGAGCCGCTTCTGGGACGCGTCTGGGACGTAACGCGGCGTGTGTGGTGGAATAGCACCCATTGACTAGAGTGACCGCTATCCTTACGGACGCCGCGTCGCGGCCGTAACGCGTCGCAGACGGACTCGGTGGAATCGAGGGGTAAGAGCGCGAGTACAGTCATTAAGCCACGGCTCTGAGAGAACTTTAACGGAATCCAGTATTAGTGTGCATGTCGAGTCAAACAAAGAGATAAGTTCATCCGCACTAAGAGCACAGTTCACCTCTAATTTACAGATCGGAGAAGTATTAAAAGCATCTGAAAACTGTGAGGCAGTCAAGGGGTTAATTGAACGCAGACAACGCGCAGGGGCACGTGATTCGACTCCTGCAGAAGGGATCAAGGTTGTAAACAGAACGGGTAAATGGTCTGAGATACGCGTTGCTGCACAGATTTCATCCACAGAGATAGACAGTTATGTTGAAAAACATTTTCTAACAAATCTTAGTTGATAAAAAAAGCCCAATAACTTTTTACATTACAAGGTTGAAATACCCCCTTCCTATTTATAAGCAATCTGAGGCAATTCTGTTTTAAGGAATGAGCTGCCAACAAGATACATTAAATCCTATAGAGAGCTGTGATGTAGGCTGTTGTTTTTCTTAAAGCATATTCAAGTAACAAGCATAATGTACCTACATTTCATTGATTTTGATAACTTATAACTTAACTTGCATCCCATTACGTCTAGTGAGTGGCCCAGCCCTTTGTATATTTGTTCTATATGTGGCACTCAGTGAAAAAAGTTTGGACACCCCTGTCCTACACTGTATCACTGAAGTTCAGTTCTGGGGCGCTGGAGAAATCGCCCAACGGAGGCGGGTGTCTGTAGCAGGTTAGCCAATTGCTGATTAAAGATATGAACATATGTCATAAAATGTAGCCATTCAGCGTCCTCAAAATTAAAACGAGTAAGTAAGTAAGCAACTGCTACGCTGCTGGACAACGGCCACAGGATTGTGGTGAGGAAACACAATGAGGAGGTGAATAAACAGGCATATTTTATCCAAAATAATGACGTTTTGTGGGGCTTTTGAGTTGGCTTTGCGTGGGCATGACGAGACCGACTCTTCAGTCAACCCTGGCATTTTCAGGGGTTGGTGGATTTTGTTTCCTCCCTGGCCTGCACACTGTGCTGGAGGAGCACCTGAAGACCGTCACCGTTTTTAAAGGCACATCAAAGACGTACACCACATTGATTTTAAGAATAAGAATAATTATTATTTGTTACATCTTCAGCTTTTTGTATTACTGTAGATTATACCGTTGTTCTGTAATATATGAGGAGCTCTTTTCCAAAACGCTATATATCCATTTTAATAGTTGTCAGGAAAATGACATTTTTTACCTAGACCCACACATTTTGTTAATATTACATTTATATATATATATATTAGGGCCGGGACTCGATTAAAACAATTAATCTAATTAATTAGAGGCTTTGTAATTAATTAATCGAAATTAATCGCATTTTTAATCACTTATAAATAAAGCTGCTGGATTCTTTTTGTCACTTTTTGGGCGATTTTTTCGGTTTTAACGATTAATTTGCATTTTTACTTTCCTACGGTTTGTGAAATGGCTGAACCGAAAAATCACGATTTAAAAACATTTCTAGACTCCGCAGATTTGTTTTGCTTTAAGGGACTCCGTAGCTTACTCTCTCACAGTTCGTTCATGTCGCTGCAGCGGCTCCCCCGTGCTCCCCGCATCCATTTTCGGGTTCTTCACAGCGCCTCTCATTTTCTCTTCAGACATCATAGAAGCCGTTTTTGTTTTTGTTCCTTCTGTGGAACCTCCCGCCACCTCTTTGTCTTTAACATCCATCTTCTTTACAGCTTTTCCTGCCGTTTCTCCGTTTTCTTCCGCTGCTCTCAGCTCCTCCGTTTCCACTTCCTCATTCTTCTCCGTCTCAAACATTCCTGACATTCCAGAACGCACGTTTTTATTCTCCGTGTTTTACACCAAACTGTCCATCCAAAGATTGTCTGAAGTCATGCACGTTAGTTGGTGCTCCAGTATAATCGGTACGCCTGAAACTCATCCAGTGAGAAACGTTCAGCTGTGCAAAAATAAGTGCGATTAAAATGCGTTAATTTTTGTGTAATTAATTAATCTTAATTAACGCGTTAAAGTCCCGGCCCTAATATATATATATAGGATATATAGCGATTTGGCATGAAACGTTGATAGAGCAGTGAATAGGTTCAGTACACAGCAAAAATGGCACAACAAACTCAATTTTCAATTTGGCTTTTATAGCGTTTTGGAAAAGAGCTCCTCATATATATACATATATATCATATACAATACATATATTTCCATACATATATATATATTATATATATATATATATATATATATATATATATATATACATATATGCATGCGAGTATTGCTAAGGCCATTGTTTTTAAGTTTTTGTACATAGTCCTCATTCTCAAATGCTTAAATTGTTTATGGAGGCATTACAATTTAAGACTGGTAAATTAACACTGAAAACTCCTGTTTTTTTTTGCATTAAGTCATACTGGGATGTTTGCTGAAATTCATTGCATGTAGCACAGCCCTACTAGAAAGAATTCAACCAGCCGCCACTGGTTAATGCTATAAAAGCACAAGATTCTGAGTTGTTCTGAGCTAAACTGTTACACACAGATTCAATTCACACCTTATTAACACTGGGATCATCATGGGTTTCCATCACATGTAGCAATTTGGGTTAGGCTGAATACCTAACTTGCAGGTTCAGAACAAGATATAATGTACAACTCAGGCAACTCATATAGACCGCCCACCGGCTTTGACATAAACGTCACTAGCCTTTCCCATTTCTACTGTATTTAATGAGAGCGCATGGGAAACACTGAATGGGAGCAACAGGGCTGTTTATTATGTTAGTTGGAGGTGTGCTGATGGTGTTGAGGGCTTCATTGATGGTCTGGTGTGTAGATTACACCAGCCAGGGGTGCTGTTTCAGTGAATCCAGGCTGAGTCGGCCTTCTGGACTTTTGTCCAGACAGCCCTGGAGGAAATCACGGCACTCTGTATACAGAAAAACAGGAATCATACTTTGATGCAAGACTATTAGTGTTTATCCAAGGTGGAACATTAATGTGTTCATCACATGAATGCACAAACAGCCTATGATAATATACATATTGCAATATAGGAGCTTTTTTCGGATTGGCGACTTAAAGGAGGGGTAGGTAAGTTTGAGAAACCGCCTCCAGATACACTTTTTGTTATATTCCATGGAATGCTCTTAATATCCTGATAGCAATGCATATTCTAAGTGCTTTGAAACAAAATCCATAAAAATATTTCATCTGTGGAAGCCGTAATTCTGTAAAAACTACGACCAATTATTTTAGCCGGGCCGGCTAAAATAACTGGTTGGCCGACCTGTCTGTCAGCCTTCAATCTCGTGCACACACACACACACACACACACTCGTGCAGTCAATGCGCGTCCCGTCATTGGGCGTGTTTCCCGTCTCCTGCTCAGTCGCAAGCAGCAGCCGCTGCCAGTGTTGCCAACTTGGCGACTTTGCCGTTAAATTCGGCGGCTTTCCAAACCCTCCGGCTACTTATTTTTGTCAAAAGCGACTAACCACTAATCTAACGACTTGTAATGGTGTTATTAGGGACTTTTCTGGTGTTTGGAGACTCACGTATTGTTCTGCAGTTAACAAGCTGCTGTGAGCCCCTCAGCCCTCCCATAGTACTCACAGGCGCACAGACTCACAGTTGCCTCCCGCAGGAGCTCAGCTGCAGTCAGAGCAGTGAGGAGACAGCCACACTCTCCCTAGCCGAGTTATACATTTATTTTATGTTATACATTTGTTTTACATTCATTATCATGATCTTAGGTGTTGTTTTCTTACATCTGATTGAGCAATGTAAGTCTTCACTGAGTTCATGTGCGCGTTCACGTGTGTTGGAGGAGGTGCTCTGTAGGAAGTCTGAAGGAAGGGGCGGATTCTTTTCGGTTGTGTACTTTGGAATTTTTGTGCACTTCTCAAACTTACCTACTGCTCCTTTAATGGCATTTTGGCCCTTAATTCAGCATCAACACTGGTAGTACTTTTGACTTACTGTAAGAAAGACCCTTCCTAAGGTCAGGGATGACATTGATTATTTCATCGCTAGTGTTGAAGGGGAGACAGGAATGGAGAATCACAAAGAGCACCACACCGATCTGCCAAACAGTTGTTGGTTCTGCCCTGTAGCTGCCACGCATGAACCACTCAGGGGTGGCGTATATATAGGTACCTACAATACACACAGCCACGCAGAGACAAAATGAATGGTAAGGGACACAGTAAAGATGCTTTGTTGTTTCAGAGAACAAGACCATAAGAAAGAGTACCTACCATTTTCACTATGGTAAGTTCCTTGTGAAATAAATGTCCCGCAGCCAAAGTCTATGAGCCTCACACGAGGGACATCAGAGCCGGTCTCCATTAGAATGTTGTCCAGCTTGATGTCCCGGTGGAAAACACCTTTTGAGTGAACCTCGATGACTGCATCCACCAGCTGTCTTGTTATAGTCTGAGGGAAATCAACAGTCAAAGTCAACTTTATTGTCAATCTTTCAGTTTGTGTGCACAGACAGAGATCGAAATGCCGAAATAGACAAACACATGGAGACTGTGTGACATGGTGGGCTTGGACACATACAGAAAGACAGAAACACAGCATCAGCTACTTACTTTAGCTTCATGCTCCTTTGGGGACTGCCTGGAGTTCAGGTAGTCTATCATATCCATGCAGGGGACTGGTCTCTCCAGGACCAGAATGAGTTCTAAGTCCAGGTTATACCAGTCCAGCAGGGTGATAGCTGCACTGGACTCTCCTGCTGCTGGCCGGAGTTTAAGCAGCAGCACTACCTCCATCGGCACCATCAATATTTTCCCATCCAGTTCCTTTTGATTTAAAAGGGGAAAAAAAGAAAATCATGTAACTTTCATGTACACAAACACACACATATGCAGTTACAACAGTTAGTTACAATCGGAAGGTGTATAATGTGAAGAGATATGCAATAAGAAATGTTACTCGATTAATTAAATTATGAACATACTGGTTTGTATTAAAACAAATAACTTACCACTGCTGTGTGCTTAACGCCGTGCTGCGAGATATGTTTTATGGCCACCTACGGGACAGAAACAGACATGGTTAGCTTATACTGCTTACAGAATGAATCTGAATTATGGATTCTGTTAGTGTGTGTGAGAGATTTTACAGGCAGATTGTCCTCTTTATGGTAGCCAGCATATACTGAGCCGTAGCCTCCTGTACCAAGCAGATCTTCTTCTTGGTACTTTGCATGGAAGTCAGCTGCAGAAACAAAACACAAACACTTCGATGATGTTCAGGATGTGATTAAACTAATCCCTAAAACAAACCTGCATTGATTGAAATGTAATCATATTTACAATAAGCTTCCCAAAGGCTGATCCTGAGAGGAACAGTTGAGCCGGCACACGATTAGCTTATCTTAGTTTAGCATAAAGACTGGAAACAACTCATTTGATTGTGTCCAAATGTAACAGTTGTAAATATGCAGTGGGGTTTATTTGTAAATAATTTTGTATAATCACACAAATTCTGTGTTTTATATTAAGTCATTCTGTGTTCTTCATTTCATTGAATGTTCAATACCTGACAAGGTCGAAGATCAGTGGGTGGAACCTCTGAAGTGTGGTCGCTGTGCTCAGGAGATTATTGTTGTGAGGATTCCCCCCCCCCCCCTATATATTGAAGGCTTCTCAATTCTCTAATTTCCCCTCCTCGACTCCCCTCCTCGACTCCTATCCTCGTGTTTTAGTCCTGCCCACAGGAGATGCGAGCGGAGGACTGAGGAGGGGAACCGAGGAGAGAGGAGGGGAACCGAGGAGAGAGGAGGGGAAGCAGCAGGCGGTTAGAGAAATGAGAACTCCTCTCCTCTGAGCGGTCATTTTAAAGAGACGTCCATTAATGATGACAGGAGGCACAGCACTCTGTCTGATGGACAGATGTGTTCATGACCACTTATATATTTACTTTTAATTCATTCACAGTGCGGTATAATGAGACAATAACAGGCTACAGATGCGGACATATACACACACATATATTTATATTTCAGAATCAAACAAGAGGGCACTCTCATAATAATGTAACACAATCAGAGACTGGATATATCCATATTGAGAAGCCTTCATTGTGTCCCTCACGTTTCCTCTTCCCTTTTTGTAAATGTTACACGTGAGAGGAGTCACTGTGAGGGAAACGTAATGTAAAACTGATCATTATATCTGTTGTCAGATTGTCAGTAATAAAACGGAGATCGTCAAAACTGTATGCTGGCTCGGGTCATCCATGAACAACGCAAAACACAACGCAGAGACCGCTTAACGACACCGGTTACACAAACACAACAAAATCCACCTGCCATTTCTCCCTACAGATATATACAAGAGTAAAGTAATCTGAATGTACTGATGGAAAGCAGACTTCTTTGATATTGAGCCTTTTATTTACAGCCTTCCCTTAAAAACATTTTCTTTACTGTATTATCTTACCAATGCTATCATGGCAGGCAGCGCTGACTGAGGAGGACGTATTGTCACTGGAGGAGGTCTTGCTGAGGGTCTTTCTGCTCCTCTTTGTGGATCTCTGTGACTCCTCAGAATTCCTCTTTCCCCTCTTCCTGTCTTTAGCATCAGAGGTGATGCTGATGCTGGCTGGTGTGGATGCACCAGCAACCTCAGTGGAGGAGGGCGAGCCTCTGAAGGTCTGAGCCTGTTCCTCAGACTGAGGGGTTGGCTGCCTCTTTTTAGTGGACCTCCTCTTGTGCTTTTTCCTTTTCTTTTTGCCAACACTCACAGCTCCACCACTTTGTCCCGAGAGACTCTGGGTTTCTCCTGAAAAAAGCCAAGAAACATGAGCATTTTTGCGGTGTGGAGAGTTTATAATGAAGGGTGTGAACTGGTGTCCAACTTAAATCAAACAAATATATCTTCAAACCACTAATACCTCTGTTTTCAATAATTTATATACTTCATCAAGACATTAAGTTCAGCAGAAGTCAGATTTTTGATAAATGTGCTCTCTTATCACTTCACTTAGAAAGATAACTTCATTTTCTGACTCTCAATTTGACATATGGCCACTGGGTTGAAGCAGAATAGGCTCTTACTGAGGTTTAACTGTTTCATCATAGTTTTTCTAAATATACTAAAATGTTTGTATAATTCCCATTTGACCTAACCTGTGCTGTGAGGTGTGCCAGTGTACTCTTGGGCACATGTTACAATGGGAGCCCTTGATGAAGGCCCACTGGATCTGTGCCTGCGGCCCCTGGAGGGACTTGGACTTGCTCTGCTCCTCTCCTTGGTTCTTTTAAGACCCTCCTCAGAGTCTCTGTTTGAGGCCTTGGTGGGGTCAGTGTTGCGCCATACTGGCACCAAAAGAGATCATTTTGATTACTGCATGTTCTGTGTGTAATCTACTTTATTATCTGCTGTTTGAGTGACTTTGGGAAAGGTAGCTTAGTTTGGATTAGTCTACCAGTTAAATCATGTGGAGAGTGCGGTTTTAACAAGGATTTTGTCCTCACTACTCACCCTGTTGTATCTTGGAAGACGGGCACTGAACAGTGGTTATTGTGGGCCAAGTTTTGGAATCCATGACTGAGCAGTTATCTTTCACCAATGAAATGACCATCTGAATCTGACCAGTTGCATTCTCATAGCCCGGAATGATCAGAACTCACTCCTGTGAACTGACACTCCGCTTCTGGGTTCTATTCATTCCATTCCATTCAATGTGCTTTATTATCAAAAAGTTAAGAACTGATCAGATTCAAAAGGAAAGGAAATGTTAAATATGTTCATAAAATCAAATGAATTGCAGATATAGAATGAACACTCACTCTTTCTTCTATATTGTACTTGGTAAGAAGCATCTCTAAGTTTTGTCTTCAATTGTTTAACCTATCTCTACCTAACATAACTATTTCTGATCATCGATATGACTGTTAACTAATAATAATATATTGTATTTTGTAAAATTATCACTATAAATTGATGATAATGATAATTGTTACTTATTGCTTCTGTTGTTATTGTTATTTATTTTTAATTGTTCTATCTTATTTTACTTTATCCCCTGAATCAGGGGAATCCACACTTTTTTCACTGAGGGCCACATACAGAAAAACGAAGGGCTGGGCCTCTCGCTGGAGGTGAGGTATTTTGCCTCATATGTTAAGTTATAAGTTAGCAAAATCAATCAAATGTGGGTAAATAATGCTACTTGAATATTATATTGAACATATACTTGAAAAAGGGTTTCATTTATTTCCAAAAAGTGAAGCCTTAGATTGCTTATAATAAGGGTATTTCAGTCAGACAACTCACGTGTTTCTTGATATGTTGATTATAAGCAGCATATAGTTTGAGTTTGGCGTCTAGGCTCGGGCCTCATCACTCCACAGATTTACAAAGAACATTGAGTGATGATTAGATAACTATCCCCGAGCCTACAGGTGGAAGCTGGGGTGGAAGCTGGGGTGGTGGTGGGGCAGGCAAGTAGCAGCAACATGACACACAGCAGCAGGAACATGAACATAGCAATAGCAAGAAAACACAGCAGTGGCAGCAGCAGCATAGCGAGGCAGAGGCAGGAAGACCTGGCAGCTTAAATAGAGCGGCATGTTTAGGAGAATGTGTTTGGTTGGTTGTAAGAGGGGCGAGGTGCGTCACGTGTTAATGTATCATTGGTGCTCGAGTTGACTGCCTGAACTAGCTCGCAGGCTTCGCCCCATATATGAAGGTTATATTTCAAGCGTGTTATGCAAATAAGTTATTGGGCTTTTTTTATCAACTAAGATTTGTCAGAGAATGTTTTCACCTTTAATTGACTGAATTTGTTTGAAAACTGGGTTTATTAATACATGAATACGACTATAATAATAATAGCAAATTCAGGTGAAGTGTCTTGCCCAAGGACACAGTGGCGGTGGGTTTCAAACTGGTGTTCCCCAACGCCCCCTTGATCTGATGATCAACGCACAGCCCACTGCTCCACTCCGCCCATCTTCACACCTCAAAGTCATCAAGGCTCTTTACAAGTACACATTATACACATATCATACATGTAACGGTCAGTGGACAGTACCCACAGGAGTAAATTCGGGTGAAGTGTCTTGCCCAAGGACACAACGGCCTGACGTAGTGGCGGCGGGTTTCAAACTGGAGTTCCCCAACGTCACCCTTGATCTGATGATCAACGCACAGCCCACTGTGCCACTCCGTCCCAATACTGTAATATATGTTTACATATATATTTAAAAAGTACAATATAAGAAAAACACAAGTTTCAGTGCGGGTGATATTCCATTGAACTTTTTTAATTTGCTGAGGGCCGATTCAAAACGGGCCACAGTTTGGACACCCCTGCCCTAAATCATCATATACTCAATGTGCACCACAAGCACACACATACTTTCACTGTTACGGCCTCGAAAATACCCCCTCCCCTCCTGTGCCTGTTGGCATGTGGCGGTCGGGACCCCAAGGCCATTCGTTGGAGCCCCCGGTTGGTGTGGTGACGCAGATAGGTGCTACTAAAAAATAAATACACCTCCATAGATGAAGCACAAACAGCTGGCACGGAAGAAAAGACCCCCTCCTGAGGGTTTGAGGGGTGTCCTGCGACAAATCAGTCTCTCCCGCTAAACCCAAAAGAAACAATTGAAGAATATAAAAACAGAACTTATTTGATACAATACACTTTATTGTCCCTTTAAGTAAATTAAAGCAGGATTGTCCTCTCAATCCTGCTGTTCCAGAGAAGATGAAAACGTACTAAGAAAATAGATATATTACTTTCATACGGTTATTGCCATATTTATGCTGTGAAAATTGTATCAAAGCTGCATATAATCAGTTTGTAAGCCTTTCATAATACTTTAGACAGCATTGTATACATTTTACTTGAACCTGTTAACACTGTAATAAAGTTATTATTAAGTTAAGTTGTTTTGTTGCTTACCCATATTTAAGGATTACATAAAGTCAGGATGTCAGACTGACCAGGTTTTCTAAACTTAACACAAAAAGTAAGGCAATTTGTGTTTGGTAGATGATTTCTATATTGTAACAATGCTTTTTGGAAATAAATCTTATACCGTTGGAAAGCCTGTTTACTTTCCTTTCCAATGGTACCACATTTGTGAGTATCAAGCATTTGTGTGATGAGCAGCAGTGCTGAGTATGTGGGGTGTGCCCATGGAAAATGTGACAAATCTCCTCTGCCAAAGCGACAGCTTTTTTTGCTGCTGACTCTAGTTTGGTGTTGTTTGGTGGATTGAAGTCTGATACATAATGACATATTGGCAACAATTTATTTATTAACTATTTATTTATTTAACAAGCAGCCTCAGTAGCGTTCGGAAGAATCAAACTCAGCCACAACAGCCTCTCCTCCTCATGCTGGTCACCAGCCTGCTCACACTCTGCTGTTGGATGGCATCCCATTCTTCAACCAGCATTTGTCCCAGGTCAGCCAACGTGGTTGTGTTGGTCACTCTGGCATGGACAGCAGCCCAAGCTGATCCCAAAATGGGGTTCAATGGGGTTGAGGTCAGGACTGCAGGCAGGCAGGCCATCCTCTCTACTCCTACTCTGCAGCAAGCAGCAAAACGTTCTCTGCGTCTTCTCCACACTGTGACCCTACGATCCAAGGCAGAATATGGACTCATCGCTGAACATAATGTTCCTCCACATGTTGAGGTTCCAGTGCAAGTGGGCCTACGAGACTGGAGAGTGGCTGCTGTTTGGCATTGGCAGAGGAGATTTGTCCAACCCAGTCTCGTAAAAAAATGTGTAATAACTACGTTGGTCCACAACGTAGGACGTAGTATTTCTACAAAAACGCCTCTGAAATTGTAAGATCCCTACGTTTTTTTTCACCATTCATTCCAATGGCTGGCGTCTATGTCACGTGATCTTCACATTTCTCCCTGCAGAAAAAAAAAACATGGCCGAACTTTGTTTTATTCTCGGTGTAAAATGGCTATTTTAAAGTTAGTTTGTCCATTAAAATGTGTTTTGATGTCATTTGATGTGAGAAATATGAGTTGTTATTTCAGATTATGTGTGCAGTGGATGTACATGATCTTTAGTTTGCTAGTTATTACGAAGATTACTTCAGGAAATTGTGTCTCTATACAACTTTTTCATTGTTACCAAGGTGGTTGCTAGGGACGCTGCTATCGATATTATTTCTGTTATGTTGTGTAACTGTTTAATGGTGTTATCTTTATTGCTACCCCGTCAATGTATAGTGTTGGTCCACAGCGCAAACGTATTAGTTTAACTAAATCCGCATCTACAATTGTGGCATTGATACGTTATTTTCCCCTGTGCAATTCCAGTCTCTCATCTCATCACATCGTCATAAACAAATACCGGAAACAGACCGAACGGATCTATGGATTGGGGTAGCCTATTTTTCCGCACAGACATTTTAGTTTACCGGACTCCCGTTGATGTGAAATCCGAAAACAGTTTTTAAAAATAAAATAATACATTATTCCGATTGTGCTTGCTTTTCTCTTTGGAGGTCATCACATAACGGCATTGTAATACACGGTTCGGCTGCATTAAATATTACATATCTGCCGTAGTTCTCTATTTATAGAGCCCTAATGAGAAGACTTCTAGACAAACATAAGGAACTGCCGCCAACACTGAAAACGTGACATGTATCATAAATATATCAGCAGTTAAACAACATCTTACATTTCTTTTCACACAATACGTCTCCTTGCAGTATCAACACTAATTCGGCTGACTTTTATATTTGATCCAATTGGTAGATAGGCTGTATTTACATCATAAACGTGCACAGATTATATAAAGGGACACCTAGTGGTTAAAGCATGTTATTGAATTTCATTATTTGATATTAATAGGATCCCTATAAAGTATATTCATTACTCGTTATTCTCTACTAATAGTTAATTAAAGACTATATATAATGACTATTTTGCACATCCCTTTCAATATTTCAAGATTGTCTAAGGTTTATCCTCACAAATGTGGTACCATTGGAAACCATTAGAAATCATCTACCAAACTCAAATTGCCTTACTTTTTGTGTTAAGTTTATATATTACATGTAATACTTTTTAATATATGGTAAGGTGCGTTTATTTATTATAGTACATTTCAGACGCAGAGGCAATTCAAAGTGCTTTACATGATCATTAACACACAATAGTAAGACAACAGAGAGGAACACAATAAATAAACATAATGGAATAACAGATTCATAAAAACAATGCATTAATGAGATACAAAATAGTTTAAAAACGACATTGTAAATATGGTAGGTGCTAAAAGAAGTTAAAAGGCTTCTGGGTAAGCAGCTCTAAAAAGTAGTGTTTTTAGCCTCGACTTAAAATAACCCAGCGTTGGTGAAGACCTCAGGTTTTCTGGAAGTTTGTTCCATTTGTGGGGAGCATAAAAACTAAAAGCAGCTTCGGCGTGTTTGGTTCTGAGCCGGGGAACAATGAGTAAGCCCGCCCCCGATGATCTCAGAGCTATGGGGGGCTCGTAACAGGGCAGCATGGCAGACATATATTGGGGTCCCACAGAGACCTGTAAATACACTATTATTACAGTAATCAAGCCTGCTAAAAACAAATGTGTGAACTACTGTAGGTTTTCAAGGTCTTGTTGAGACATGAATGTTCTAAGTCTGGCTATGTTTTTCAGGTGATAGTATGCTGTTAGTATATGAGGAGCTCTTTTCCAAAACGCTATATATCCATTTTAATAGTTGTCAGGAAAATGACATTTTTTACCTAGACCCACACATTTTGTTAATATTACATTTATATATATATATATATAGGATATATAGCGAGTTGGCATGAAACGTTGATAGAGCAGTGAATAGGTTCAGTACACAGCAAAAATGGCACAACAAACTCAATTTTCAATTTGGCTTTTATAGCGTTTTGGAAAAGAGCTCCTCATATCAACATCATTCATTCTAAATGTACCAATGCCAAAAGAAACCTTAAAAATATAACACTTGATTTTACAGATATTGCCATTTAAACATAAATTGGGTACACATAATGCATAATACTGAGGTGCGGTCCTCAGGTTATCCTGACGGTGATGCTGCTTTTGTCTGATGGTCTGTGTGAGGTGAGTCTGTTCAGCAAACATTACAACAGGAACTTCAGGAGCATCTGGTCACTCAGACGACCTGAACAACAGCAGATTCACTGTTACATTGCACTGTCGTGTTATAACATCAAAGTATGGTAAAGTTTACTACAACATGTGTGTGGTTTTAACAACAGTATAAAAGATAATGACAAATGATTTGTATCAAGTATAGAGTAACACATTGATTGACAGCACATCTGACTTGAGTGTAAGTTGTGACAAAGCCTTTAAAATATGCGAGAGGTTCCAATAATGATGTATGACCATAGAGACCTGGGACATTTTATTTTATATTTAACACTGGAAATGCAATGTAGCTGCTGCAGTACAATATTACAATATTACAGTACAGTGTCATAATAGTACATTTTCACTAATATTACAGTATAGTGTCATATTTCAGTACAGTGTCACTAATATTACAGTACAGTGTCATATTACAGTACAGTGTCACTAATATTACAGTATGACATCCTGACGACTATAGCTATCTTAAACAGCCTGTGTAAAGGCCCTGACACACCAAGCAGACACTAGAGAACTCGCCGAAGCCGTCCGCCGACTGTTTCGTCGCCGTGTCCTCCTGCGTCTTGTTCATGTGTCGCATGCGAACACACCGCAAATACATCAGTGCATGAGTGGCAATAACTGTCCTCACCAGCAGGCGGCGGTAGTGTGTATTCGTCATTCAAAAGAGGCAACAACCGGAAGACAGAGAAGAAGAACAGAAACATGTTTCGTGCCGCAGCAAGCGGAGGAATCACTAATAAATGTGAGTATTGGGTTTTTAACATACTTTAAATTAACTAACGTCACACACGTCAAACCCAAGGGGCATTAAAACGTACATTTTCGTTAAATAATACGGATAAATATGTGACGCTAACTAGCTAGCTGGACGTACTGCACTGTTGTTTACACTTCTTTTTAATTCAATTCAGAAGTTTACTAAAGTTTTTTCTGACAAGTTCCAATTTTTTACTGTTTATTAAACTTTGGGACAACATTAAAACCTTTTTGTTCAGCTCATGCTGCTTTGAGGTAGGGCTAAAAGAAAAGCCTATTTTAAATATTTCCACCAGATTTGATCATCTTTTATTTAGGTTAAAGTGTGTAATTTATCCTAATCCCATAATAATAAGACAATCACAAATAGACAGCAGCCTTTAGCTTGATGTTAGTTTGTGCAGTGCTGTCAGAGGGATGCACGTGTGACTGTCAATTCATCTCTTTAGTTTTTTAAAAACAACAACAGTAGGCTATATCATTTTTAATTATCCTTTAGGGATTGTTTGTCTGAAATGCTTAGTTATATTTCGCAATAATACTTTTGCAACCCTGTGTTTAATATGATTAATTCACTTTTTTCGTTTTCTCTTGTTTTTCTCTGTAATTAGGACAATTCTGGAGAAATGGATCTGCTGGAGAAGGACCCCTAATCTGAAAAGTGCACAGCGGATCATCAGGACAGAGCTGCATCCACCTGGACCCCCTGAGGTGCTGGAGAAGGACCCCTAACCCCAGTTGATCATCAGGACAGAGCTGCATCCACCTGGACACCCCGAGGTGCTGGAGAAAGCAAAACGATCAGGAACATCCTCCACCCAGACCTCTGCTTACTGCCGTCCTACAGACTTGTCTTAGTTTCAGAATTTGATTTTGTATGTGTCCTTTCTTTTAATAGATATTATAGCTTGAGTCTGTCTGATTCCCCAAACAGCTGCTTCTATATACTTGCTGCACATATAATACAAATAAACAACTCCATAAACACACTTTTGCTGATATTTGTTTTACTGCTGGTGATGTTAAATAACATGATTGATTTCCTCTGTCTCAATGATGAAAGTTATAATAATAGAAGACATGAAGCTGCAGAGAGAGGATGGATATATTCTTACCTCTACTTTGTGATAAGATGAAAATACAATGTTAAATTGTAATTGTTAAACACATTGATTATTTCATTTACTGAGGTTTTAACCATTATTTACAACATGTGTACAAAGGAGGCATGTGGTGCAGTGGACTAGTGCGTTGGTGTTCGGATCAGAGGAGCACAGGTTCAAACCCCTCTGCAGTCAGCATGTCGTTGTTTCCCTGAGACACTTCACCCCAAATTGCTCCTGTGGGGATTGTCCACAGTATTCTTGAGTAAGTTGCTTTGGATAAAAGCATCTAACAAGTGACATGTAATGTAATGTAATAAGCAGTGGAATAATAGGATATCTCTAGGTCATTAAACTGTCTTCAGTTTAATTGTATTAATACAAAAAATAGGTCATAGAAAACATTTAAAAGTAAAGTTTCTGGATCCCTTTCAACTGAGTTAGCTTGTAAGCTAATTTGCTAGCAGGCTGCTGGAGCAACGCAAGTGCAACCGAACAGCGCGTATCACGTGAGGTAAATACGAAGCGCTCCGTAGGCTAGACCGTCTCATTTCGTAGGCCGCTCGGTCCAGCCTACCCGGTCTACGTGTGCTGGGTCCTCCGTGGACCGCGTAGGCTCCGTACTCCGAAGGGTCCAGCCTCTGAATTGAGACACGGCCTTTATATATACAGTCTATGGACACGGCCTGTGTGTGACTTCTTAAATCGTTTGTTTACGTCCCTCACTTCCGTTTCGCTTCTGATTCGCTAGCTGAACAGCCAATCAGAGTGATTGCTTGGTCTGACTACCTGACGTTGAATCGGCGTCGCGTCGTGTCAGGTAGTCGTTTTGCAGTCCAAATAAGGAGTGTCACGGCAGACTGTGCGGGACACACCAACCTGAGTAGGGCGCCACGATTGCCCGACAGCCTCTGGCGGCATCCGACTCCCGATATCGGCTTGGTGTGTCAGGGCCTTAACAGTTACACTTATTTTGTATTATTTAGTTGTTTTATATACATATGTTATATAGCATATCATGTATTTTCATGTTAACCTTAAACTTAAAGCTGTAAGACACAGAATCAAAAAATATATAAAGGAGTTAAAATTAGCACAGCAGCAGTAAAATGCAACATACACAGTAATAAAGCAGTTGTATTCATCCAAAAACATCTGATATAGCAGCAAACTGGGATAATTTTACTGACTTATTTTACTTTTAATACTTGAAGTACATGATAGTACTAACATACTTTTACTTAAGTAAGGTTATGATTGCTTTGACTTCTACTAGTAGTGATATTTTCACAGTATGGGGATTACGAAAGGATTTGTTGATTTTATCCACCCCAGCATCTGAATAAGATATTGGTTTTACACAGTAGTGGGGAAGTTACGAAGTACATTTACTTACGTATGAATTTTAAGGTTATTGTACTTTACTTCCCTACATTTATGCTACAGCTTAATTACTTTATAAATAGAACTTTAACACCAAAAGTATACAATGTTAAATCTTTAATTTGAAGTGGATTAATATACAACATGTTTCAGGTACTGCTGACAATGAGTTTCTTATTAAACGTGAATATTTGCTGCTTTTCTTTTAAAATATGTTTTCAATAATGAATTATTTAAATAATAGTTTTTTTCTGCAATGAGTACTTTTTATGTTAACACTTCAAGTACATTTTCCTGATCATGATTCATTTTTTAATGCTTTTACCATGTGTAAATGGAGGATTCTCACTTGTGATGGAGTATTAGTGTAGCATCAGAGTCGGCCGGGTTTGTTAAAAACTTATGTTGTGATTTTTCGAGCAACCAGTGTTTGTTTACAACTTCTTCCCACGCTGCAGTACCTCCGCTCCTCGTCCCACAGGGGGGGGCGCGCCCCACAGTTTGAAAACCTCTGGACGCACAATACACAGTTACTTTACACACGTCACTTACACTTTCGTGATATCATGTATCGCTACGTCATCTTGTTGTTCAGCCCTCCCCGTGTCTCTCTGAGTTTCGTTTCCCTTTTCCAGAAGTTTCCGTCCTCACGTAGCCTATATATCTCAATTTGCGAGTTGCAAGTCGACCTTATTTCAACCAGCGCCGCCGCCACACTACTTTATCCTCTCCGCCGACAACATGAACTCCAGAATTACTAACACCACATGTGGGCTTCTTGCAGTCGGTGAGTTGTTTTTACGCATCTAGATTACAATTATTATATATATTATACAATCATTACATTATTGCTAAAGAGGTCAAACCAAACTCTACTGATTTATGAGTCGGCTGTTAAATGACACTTCAGGAAAAAAATAATACAAATCTATTTTAGTTGCATTAATCGAATCACATTCAAGACATATAAATGAAAAGACATTGCAGTTTTTTGTGTAAAAAGAAACAAAAAAGAAAATGCATGTTGTCGGTGGGTGAAAAGTTAAGACAAAGTTAATAATACAGAAAACAAGGTAAATAAAAATAAGGGACCGTGTAAGAACAAAAACTCGATATTGAGTGATGTTTCCTGCAATGGGGGTTTCCATCTGCAGCAGCAACTTATAATATCCAAACTATCCAAACATGCTATAACACTAAGTATCATACGAAGATGCTTTTTGATTTGTCCATGAGTCATTTACATAATTCATACATTATTATAAGCCTCAATATTCCAGTTTAGTAACATGATGTATATGTTCTTGATAGTGTGTACATTACATGTTTTGTTAGACCTAAAAAGGCAGTCTGATATGTGGTGTAACAGGTGCATTGTTGGTGAAGCGTTGCAAGAAACAGAATTAAAAGTGTATCAGAGATTCCTTGAAATGGATTGATGTTCCTGGAAAAGGAGTGGCATCTTGTGGGTACTTTCCACCTGCAGGCTGGACAAGAGTGCCAATGCAGTTAAAAATGAGCTGGCAGATAGATTTAACAATAAGCAAGCTTTTTATTAACAAAAAAGCTGATAATCAAAGAAAAACTAATCCTGTAGAAAACCAGGGAGCACGGGGGACAAAATAAAGAACACAAGGTTTAAGAGCTCAGGGTAAACCAACAGTAACAATGAAGGGAACAACGACAACACACCGACAGAGTACATAGGGAAAACAAGACTAAATAGACAAAAGACTAATCACAAGGCAAGACATCAGGCACACAAAACACAGGAAGGAAGACAGGACAAGACACAAGGAGGAGTTACATTTCAGATAAGCAACATGTTGGTGCTTTAAAAGAGGAAGATTGTAGTTTGAATGCTACATTTGGCTTCCATCAAAGGTTGATCACATCTGGACACAACAACATGATGCATTTAATTTAACATGCTTTATGTCAAGCACATCAACATCTGTAATTTAAATACATGTCTATACTGTAGATACACTTAGGAATCATGGGAGAAGACACTGCATAACGGATACATGTTTCAAAGTACTCCAACTCCATACTTCCATGGATACACTGCAAACAGGAACTTCTAATAAATGATGTGGAATACTTTTAATTTTAAACAAATGCTGGCAAACAAAGACATCTGATTTGGAGGGTTTTTATTGGTTCATGCTTTAGATTAGTATTTACTTCTCCCTTTTTGTGAGCTTTACTGTTTAATTGTCTTGTTAACTGTGGTGGCTGTGTAAAGCGTTAACGGTCTTTGAGCATGTGTTTACAGTATGTGAGGCAGTGTGGTGTTTGCCAGTAGTCCCTCTGTGTTTGTGGTAAACCAGAGAGAAAAGGAAATCCGTCCCGCCTCTGTAGATTATAGTGAGAGTTAACCATGATTCATTTGAATAGACTTCATATTAATCTTATTCTGCTTAAGAGGTGAAAACTACAGCGTGTTACCTTTTCATTTGTACACCCTAGGTAATCTGTCTGTATACTGCTGAACACACAATAATTATAGACCCGCCGCCAAAGTTTATCATCTTGTTAAAGTGGAATCAAAGTATAAAGCAAACAATCCATGAATCTGCATCTGTATCAGACTCTTCAAGTCTTAAATTACTCATCAAGGTGTCACAGATTGCTGTTTGACAGCTTTGTGATTGGCCGGCGTGACCCCATGTGTCGGGGCGTGGCTAGTGGGCAGTGGGCAGTGCACTAGTTCGCTGACGTTGTCCGTGTCAACAGGAGTGACAGTCCGCACAGGCGCACACACACACACAAGACCGCAGTTATGGCAGAAGCAAAAAAGCCCAAAATATATAATTTGCACTCCGAGTGGGAGGATGATTATTTTTGTATCTATTCCAATTCAATGTCCACCTGTCTCATCTGCAATGCGAGCGTGGCTTTATCGAAGAAGGGTAATTTAGGAGCGGCATTTCAAAACAGTGCACAAACGCTACGAGACGGAATTCCCTCCTAATTCGAGTATTTATTTTGTGGTTTATTATTTTAGTTTTCGTTATTTTGTTTATTAGAGATGGAATGACATGGTGATACACACTCGCTAGGTGGTGGCAGTGTAACTAAAAGCTGTAAGCGATCCGCCTTTTATAAAAGAGAAGAAGGCTCCTGAAACTGCTGGTCTGAAACTGCTGGTCTGAAACTGCGGTCTGCGAGGCTGCAGCTTCATACTATTGCCTAATTCTGCCCTACGCTCCCAAAAGGTGAGGGACCTGAAAGGGCAGCTAAACGCACAGCAGTCCATTTTCACCAGGCCCAACAACAAGAGCAAGGCTGCTGCCATAGCATATTATCGAGTCGGTCACGTTCTTGCGAAACACATGAAGTCTTTCAACGACGGCG
The DNA here is from genome assembly GCA_943591055.1 of Gobionotothen gibberifrons. Classification (NCBI taxonomy): domain Eukaryota; kingdom Metazoa; phylum Chordata; class Actinopteri; order Perciformes; family Nototheniidae; genus Gobionotothen; species Gobionotothen gibberifrons. The sequence continues at coordinate 309,342 of CALSBZ010046930.1, forward strand.
AAGTTGTGAAAGAAGCATTCCTGGAGGCTGCTGACGCGCTTTTGGTGGACAGTAAAAATAACAGTAGAATTTCAACAGGTTTTTGATATAATAAAAACTCAAGTTAGATACCGTTATTAATCAGCTGTACGTTTTAGTTTGTTTGAACGTATTCATTATAATTATTGTACAAAATTGTATAAGAATGTAAACATTAAGATCTGTTCCGTTTAAATTGATTATAGTCTATTATCAATTCAGGTTAAGAAACTAGTGTTGCTTGCATCCTATTTTAAAGGCATTTCTTTTTATACAAAAAAAGGGTTTGATTCTATTAATTCTGTCTTTTTTATTGCACTTTGGCAGCAGATTCCTGTGTAGCTTCAGATCTGAGTTGTCTTATTAGTAAGCCTAATTTATACTTTTGTAGCAACACTATTTTTATATAATGGCAAAGAAAGGGTTCAGTCTTTTCTTTTTTCCCTGTGTCATATGTGGCAGCACTGTTCAATGTTTCTTGAAAACATTACCCACTGTAGTATGTGACGTGTGAATAACCTCCAACTCTGTATCAACAACATTATTGTGTAATTTATAGCACCTATGTTCAGTTTTTAGCTATGGTGTTATAAAGCGTAAAACAGTATACATCTAATGAAATGTAACTGATGGATCCATTCAAAGGGATGAACATGTGACATGTTGTGTGGGGTGCTACAGGGTCAAAGGTGTGTGTGCTCATTGAAGCAGCTATATGCTGGATGATTGATTGCTACTGTTTTACTGTTGGGGAATGTAAGTGATGTAATTTCTCATTGTTTGATTGTTGTACAACGAAATAATAACTGATCAAGTATGTCTGTGAGGTGCAAGATATAGTGAAAACATCTGTTATAGAAATCGTGAGATCAAATGTATTTAACATTGCTGGCTGTGAACTGTATTGTGAAAATGCCATGTCATGTCATGTGGTTTAATTGATTGGGTTAAATCCCCTGGAAGTGGCAATAGATGTTGTGCAAGGGGGTCTTATGACACTACAGGAAGGAAGTGTTAGATAAGGTATTAACCTGTTGAGTTGGGTAGGAATTTTACAGGGCAAAGGGGGTCTCAGCTAATCTAATCAACTGTTTTAATGTAATTAAGTTTTGATGAGAGAGACTGTTTTACTCAGGAACAGGACGTGACCTTTGGGAGAGACGTCACACTGACACACACACACTGTAAAGAAAGAAAGGAGGAGCATCCTCCCTGCATATGTATAAATACTGGGGACATTTCAATGTTAAGTCACTCTTGTTCTGACATGCTGTAGTGATACGTATGGCGGTAGAGCAGGAGTCCGGAGTACTTTGTGCTCTGTATTTTGTATGTATTTCTGTATTGTTGTTTTTACCAGTAAACTCAGCTTGTTGCTTATCCCAGACCCCGGTGTTCGAGTTCTTTCCTTCAAAAGGCTACCCATCAAACGATCGGCGCGGAGCAGATTCAAAACCTTCAACCATTCACTAGGTGGTGCTCTAACAAACTTCAGTTAAATACTTGTATATGTGTAGATTAGAAAGAGGTAAGATAAAGGATCTGCAGTATTTTATGAAGTATTCATCGTACAAAGGTCAGTTTTATACAAGTAGAAGTGTGTATTTACCTGGTAGTAGGCTGTCACTAATGGCTACGCCTCTCTATTTGGACTGGTAGATCTCGGCAGACTGGCAACTTTAAAAGTAGCTCTCGGTTCAATAAAGGTTGGGCACCCCTGAGTTAGAGGATGAGGAAATGTGGAGACTCCTCCCCCACTGTGAGGGCTCTACTTGGTTCAGGAAGTGATTCATTTCTGGGAAACGTTTAAGGACTCTCCAAGTCAGCGAGTTGTTTGCTTCCTATGCTAAATGCTAATTCCAAATGCTGTGCAAAATGGTATCTCTCATCAACATACTGCTGAGCTTGCTGACTTATTCTACACAAACAACCATTCTCTCTTAGCTGGTTGGACAGCCTAAACTCAACCTCAAGAATTCTAAGACAATGAGTCATTGGCACAGACATGATAAGAAACCTGCTTTTTGAGTGTCTTTATGGTTAATTTGTGGTCTTCACTCTCTGTTTTAGTTATGTTTTTGGGGGTGTTTGTCGTCTTTGTGGTCATGTGATTGACTTAAAAAAACAGTTACTTCAAACAGCGTATATGCCCGCTTAGTAATCAACTTCTACCCTATGTTTGTCTCTCAGCTCACCATCGGTTCCTAGTGAGTGTGTGGGGACACATATGTATGTGTAAAAAAACATGAAAAAGTGCATTTTGAATCATATTTTACTTTTAAAAACTAACATTTTCATATTCATGTTTAGGAATGCACAGTAATTTGCGTCTAGTAGCTGTAACAAAAAAAACAGGAGGAAATAACGTCTTTGTTGGGAACATTTCCAACGGCTGAACAATCAACAACAATGTGGTAATCTAAAAAGTATATGCAGCATTTAGTCAAAGAAAGTACAGTGTGTGTGTGTGTGTGTTCATGGTAATAAGGAACATGTCATGTCATCCAGTGCAGCAATGTGACTCATTAATCTGTTTTTAAATAGTTTTGGCTTTGATACACACATTATACTTGTTTTAATAGAATCATTGTCAGTGTAAAATGAGTTTGTTTTGTTAACCTTTTCCTGAGTGAGTGTATTTCTCAAATATGAGACAAACAGGTTGACCCAGTTGTTGTTTCCCAGGGTGGGGCATGTTGAAGTGTCTTTTCATTTCCTCCTCGCCAAAGAAATCTGTTCGGATCTAAGGCAAATTGTCCGCTGCTCAGGCAAAGTCCTGATGATGGGTCAAAATATGATCTGTTTATGTTGCAACTCGTGTAACCTGAGCCTCAAGGCAGTAGTGTTTCCATGCTAACAGCCATAACACAGTGTCAGTGTTTCCCCTAGGATGGAGTCATAGCAGCGGTGCTAAGGCACGTGGGCCCAGCATAATGTGAGCGCGTGGAATCTTTTAGTGCGCCCCGCCAATTTTTTTCTATGTGTCTGCCAGCACAAGAAAGGCTGTTGAGGCCTAGTACCTAGCCAATTTGCTGCCCTAGGCGAGATTTCATAAAGAATAAATGAAAAATCTCTACAAAAGACAAATACACAACAAAAACAGAAACTTATTGACATAGGTAATATACGTCAAAATGGCTTCAAAAGTATTCAATATTGTATGAACATGTTTGAATTGGGGGGTGGACTAGGGGGGGTCCGGTGGTATGCCCCCCCCCCCCCGGGAAGATTTTTTTGAACATTTGAAAGTAGGGATGCACGATATTGGTTTTTTGAAACCGATACCGATAACTTCCTGCTTCTCAAGACCGATACCGATAACCGATAATAATATTATATATAAATATATTAAATGTACCTGTCGTTTTTGCACACCTGGTGGTAAAAAAAAGACTAGTAGTGAGCAAATGACATGAGCATTACTACTATGAACAAAACAAAGCCAAGAACAGTTTTGACTCTTCAAAGTGACCATATTTATTTTCCCAAATAAACATAATTGAGTCAGTCAATGTTTGTAGTCTTTGTCCAGCCACTGCGCCGTCAGACCTAGCATGCTAACGGGGCTAACATCACTGGTCCATATGTCCGTGGTGAAACTTATGTCCCGTATATCGTTATCGATCAGAGTATGAAGGAGTGTGCATTGCATTTGTTAATACAAATAGCAAGCGAACTATCTAACTCTGAAACGTTGAAATAGTCCCATACTACCGACGACATGTTTGTTTACTGTCCTGGTTTCACGGCTGCACACCATTTACTTCACAGCCAGGCATGAGTTAGGGAGCGCTGGATTTGTGAAAAACTCCCCTCTTCCTAAACCACTAATACCACAGTACTGGCAAACGGGAGGAGCCGAGTGAAAAACAAGCGCCCCTCATCCCAATCCACCCACACCGCAGTATTTTTTTGTTTTTTTTACCCAAAAAATATATTGTATGTTATCGGTGCTTTTAATACTGTTATCGGGTTTATCGGTATGACGTCATAATTCCTAATATCGGGCCGATAATTATCGGGCCGATAATTATCGTGCATCCCTATTTGAAAGTAAAATGCTTCAATCTGGTGCACTTTGAGCGCACAATTACTAGAGACCAGGGGCCGTATTCACAAAGCATTTTATCTTACCGCTAGGAGTGCTCCTAACTCGCGCTAAAACATTTTACGTAGGAGTTTTTTCTTAAAAGTTATTCACAAAGCCGCTGAGACCTACTCATACTAAGGATAAATCACTAAGAGTGAACTAAGAGTGACGCGCCGTTGCTATGGATGACGTCGATTCTCGTGCATGAGTTTCGAAGCGGTCAGTACGGTGATTGGTTGTTCAGAGCAGGCGGTCTCGGTGAAACTCATCCGCAACATCCCACAAACGAGCCCACTAAATCACCGAAAAACAAGGAAATAGCCTCGGCTAGAAATGTATTCCTATCAAATAGTTATGGACAGTGCAGTTAGCAGAATACACGCATGATGACAAGTTTGTGCAGACCACGATAATGACGTTGTATATGCACGTTAAAGAGAGAGAGCAAACAATAAAAATACGTAAATTGCATTAAATCAAGGAGGCAATTAAAAGCACCCTGCAAACTATTATCCAATGAGCATATTTCCAGCACTGAAACACTTTCAATAACAGCCCATACCGCCGTTCAAGTCCCCCTATCATGATGAATGAAAGTGAAGACAAAGTTAAACGCAAGCGAAAGCCCAATTGGTCCCAGGACCAATTGTTACTGCTGGCCCAGTTTGTGCTGGAGAGGAGGGGAATAATAAAGGGGAAATTTGGCTCTGGAGTGACCAGTAAGAAGAAGCGGGAGGCATGGGAAGAAATATGCTTAAACATCAATGCTTCCTTCCCTGCGGTGTGTCGCTCTACCGACAACTGCGAAAAGAGGTGGTATGCGCTGCAATCACAGTGTAGGTCGGAGATTGCCGACTATAAAAGAGCCGTCGCGGCTACAGGTAAGTCCATTATTAACATTGCTTGCATTCATTTGGGAAATGCATTTGCATGATTTAAATTTACAATTAACAAAGGCTACAGTGATATGAAACGTCTCGCAGCCATTTTCAGATTCTTTGTGAATAGGTCTTACTGAGTTAGGAGTCCTCTCGAGGACTTTTAAGCTCTCCTAAACTTAGGTGCTACTTTTAGGCCTAAAATACTTTGTGAATTGCTCTTAGTGAAAAAAATTAGGAGTCCTACATTTAAGACTGACACGCCCATTATGTTTAGGAGTTTCTCCTAAATTCGCCAGTTAGGAGCTACTTTTAGCCTTAAGATCCTTTGTGAATACGGCCCCTGATCTATGGGGTACAACTCTAAAACACCCATATGAAAAAGATCGGTTTACATTTTAATAAACAAATAGGTATATGAACATAACCAATAACCTACCATAGCCAATAACAAATAAATGTAACTTATTTGATTTTTGTTGTTTATTTTCTTATTTTACCTAGTTAACATTTATTTATTTATGCATATTTTTGTATCTCTCCAACTTCAAACGATATTTTTGGTTTACTGTCCTATAGTATACATTGGAATGATTTCAAACCTGTTTTTATTTATCCTAATAATTATTAAGGAGTGCCTTGGAAATATGTGTTTGCATAATTTGTGGTCAAAACGTTTGAGACCCACTGAGCTGACTTAGACTAAAACACTCAGAGTCCTTTACCTCACTGAGCCTCTCAGTCTGACATGAGAGCTCTCCTCCACCCTGGTTGTAGAAACATCTACTTCTTATATCCGTTAGCGCAGCTAGCACCAGATTCTAATAACAGCGCCGGTACCGGTGCGCCCTCTCTCTCTCTCCCTCGCTCTCTCTCTCGCTCCCACGCTCGCACTTTGGCTGTGAGCTGTGGGCGCCTGATAAGCCAACATCCCCCACTTTCATCACTTACGGCGCCCATCGTACAGGGCAAATGAAAAGTGTAACCGGAGTGAAAAGGGTGTTACATTTACTTAATTATGAATATTGTTACATCAAGGCCAACAATTAGGATGAGCACCAACGGTCAAAAATGTTTTTTCCCTTCCCAGAGCTACCAGCGCAGCGCCCCCCCAGAACTGCCGCCTATGCCAGAAATCGGCCCTGCCAGTACTTATAGTGGCAATGTCTCAAGATTTAGCAAAAATACACCTTTATTGAACATACAGAAACACAAATACTACAAATCCACATAACAAACAATCAAAAATGAAAAAGGGTCGCCACTTATTATTATTTAAAAAATGTTTTTAAAGTAGCTGCACCGCCACTATTTGTATATAAGGGAAACACTGAGTGTGTTACGCTGATATGTATTTACTGAATAACAGTAGGTGGCTTTGCAAATAATTGCCTGAGTGTCTACTGTCTAGTGGTAAAGTATGAATGAACTTGTATGTAGTGTAATAATGGTTAATAACTGGAATACAGTCGATGATGTGGACAAGATAGATTCATTCTTTAAGCAAGTACAAAGAAAATGAAAATGTGCCTGAATAAATAACGTTAAAATGTAAAAGTCTTGAGAGGCACGACAGTCAATAAATGAGTAACAGGAAGTTAAAATCAGGTTGTGAAAACAGTAACTACTCAATTGAAATGTACAACTTACATTGATGATATACCTGTTTAAGTTTTCCACTTTTCAAGAATTAAACTCTCCCACACAAAACTATAGTTTTTATTTCTATATCTTATTAGTATTTTATTTGTACTTCTGCACTATTTTGTGTCATGGATTCTCATTTTTCACCTGCATGTTTTCTTTCTTGTTTTTCTTTGTGTGATTGATAGAGGGAGGCTGTGAGGAGACGTTAATTCCCGAAGACAGCTACTCTGTAATGCGTAATTGTTGTGTGTTTAAATAGCATGACAGCTCTATGATCAACTAATCTGAATCTAATCTACAGTTTATCTTTGAAAAACCAAAGCTTATCGACTTACCAAAACACTTTCCCGCTTCACTTAGCTCTGTTTAGTTGCTGTTCATTCATACTGTACGTGCAGCTAATCTGTATTTATATTTGATTATAAAACAAACTCAAACAAACATGTGCTGTGATAAGCAGGTTGACTCACCTCTTAATCAGCTCCTGTCATCTCAGTTCCTCCTTTACTGCAGACTTCCTTTTTCTTGATATTCAGAATTTAAGCCTCAGCTTGCGTCCTGGCCAATCCAAATGTGTCTTATGCCTTTAAGCCCTGTTCTGCTAATTTTCAGGTTCATAATTGTATTTTGAGCCTCTTCTGGGACCTGTGTACATGCTTTAATGTTCAAAAAGCTCTTTATTTCTCTCATACTGCCTTTGCTGCAGCACCTCTTTTGACCCTCTGTCTGAAACCAGAGCCCAGTCTGCTCTGATTGGTTAGCTGGCCAACTCTGTTGTGATTGGTCTTAGAGATGTCCCGCCACATACATACGTACAATGTGTTGGAGCGCTTGAAAATAGAAGCGTGAGTGTTACATTGTGATGTCACTACGTTAAGGAAGTAAACAAAGGAGTCCAATGGAGGTGTTTCAGGTAGGGGGGGACTGTGTGGGAGAGAAACTCCCTATGGAGGGAACTTTAGGGAATTTAGCCTTTGCAGACCATTTACATGCACAAAAAACCTATAGAGCATTAGCAGTCCAGAAAATGTAATAAGTATGAAGTAAAAATTGACATTTATGTGTTGACTGCAAATGTTGAATATAGCATCACTGGCCCCAGAGAAAGAACATTGTACATACCATACATCCTCATTGTGTACTTGCACGGGTATGACTTGACAACAGTTACAAGAGTTACTAGTTAGCATGTTAGCTTGCTAATAATAGCATTGCATCTGCATTACAATACCTTAATAATGTATAACAACAATAATGTTCATGACATTCCTGTAAGAAATTAGTTAACATTTTAATGTCTGAATTTAGTTTTTTAATAACTTACATTTGTCTTCTTTTCAGCATTCTCAGCTCTTGCAGTGATGTTTGCAGCTGCAGCAGATGCTCCACTAACCTGCAACGTCACCAAAACACCAGATGGGTACCGTCACCAACTGTCCCGCTCTTCCGATTGTGATACCTGCTGGGTGGACAAAAATGTAAGTCCCACTCATTGTAACCAGTTTACACACTAGGATAGGATCAGCTAGGATCAGACTGAAGGATGTTTTTTATCGTCACTGGGTTAGATAAGGCAATCTTCAACCCAGTCTCACGGCATTTCGTGTTATAGTCACGACATTTAATCTATTGATTCGTGTTCGCCAACACGATTCTCCCCTTTTTTTCGTGTCACACAGAACGATTTTCAAAGCAATGTATTTCTATTGGTAGTATGTTTCGTGCCTGCAGCACGTATTTTTTCCGTTCGGGTCTTGGAAGACCGGAAGCTGTGGAGTTCATAAAAACATGTTCTCACTCAATATCAAGCCACGATTATTGTTTTTATTTTAAATTGTATAATGTCTGACTTTTTTTGTCATCTGTGAGGAAAAGAAATGGGGCTCAGAGCCTCAAAATACTGAAATCTGTATTTCTTTAAATATTTTTTTCATTCTAATTTGTTATTCTTTTCTAAATAACACACTGTTATCTACTCACCAATAACACACAATTATCCTTGTTTTTATTTATTTGTTTGATTCCATAATCTCGGGCTTCTTTGGCGTCCGTCAGGAACTGAATTTCAAAATAAATATTACCGGAAACAGACCATTTCGAGCGATTACCCAAGATCCTCAGCTATGGTTTAAGCTCGCTGATTGGATGTGTTAGCCGCAATGCATGTTGGGATTTGGTGTTTGTATGATATGAAATCCGAACAACATTTATAAAAAAAATGAATAATACTTAATTCCGAGTGTTCTTGCTTTTCTCTTTGAAAGTCATCACATAACGGCATTGTAATACACAGTTCGGCTGCATTACATATTACATATCTGCCGTAGTTCTTTATTTATAGAGCCCTGATGAGAAGACCTTTGGAAAAACTGGAAGAAATGCCGCCGAAACTGAATACTTGACGTGGATCATAAATATATCAACAATTAAAGAACATCTTCAATTTCTCTTCACACAATACGTCTCCTTGCAGTATCAACACTAATTCGGCTGACTTTTACATTTGATCTAATTCGTAGATGGGTTATATTTACACCATAACGGTGCACAGCTGATATAAAAGGACTGATTTTCTTTGAATATAAGAATGTAAATACTGAGTCTGAAATAATATAGCAATATGCTGTAAAATTATGTGAAAACATGAATAAAACTACACATCTTCAGATGTTGTACATACATAAGTGTCCTACATTAATAATACAAAGTTATTATGGCTGTGTGTACCTTGTGTGCACCGCCTAGTGGTTAAAGCACATTATTGAATTATTGTTTTTATGTGTTATATTTGATGAAAAAAATATTAAGAGTACATACTTTCATAGGGGGAAAGTAGAAGGTCAATGATAAAAATATAGAATATAAAAAATCAAGAAGATACTATAAGTGATCTCTATAATAAAACAGTTTAGTGCAGGATGTACAAAGATATTAATAGGAGGAGGTGCAAAACAGAAAAACGAATTAACCTTTATTTAAACATTAAATAATACTTTAGATTAAAGTCTTCATTAAAGAAAAAGCTTTGGGGGTATCTATCTACAGATAAATATTAAGCCTGACAAAGTACTTCACGTCTAATATATTGCTTTCCTGCAATGTTAACTATGTTGAAGCACTTATTTTAACTTATATTATACATATGAATTATACTTTTATGTATGTAGATAGTATAAGAAATGTGCAGAATATGACATTTTAATGGTGGAGGTATACACACATATTGATAGATGTCTTGTAATGCGCTGTTGAGGAACCTGTGACCCACATTTTTCATTCATTGCATAACTACACCATAGTTGTGTATATGATATGTCAATAAACCTTTGAAAATCTTGAAATCTTGAAAAGGATGTGCAAAATAGCCATTATACAGTCTTTAATTAACTATTAGTAGAGAATAACGAGTAATGAATATACTTTATTACTTGTTTCCATTCATGTCAATTGCAGATACATGTTTAGTCTTCTCAAGCACCAACTATCAAATATCTCTCCTGATTGTTGGCACTTGACAATCACCTTCACTGAATTTTACTCAGGTGTAACTAAAGTCTGATTTAAGGGTTGATTATATTTCACATCATTAATCAGAATCTGCAAAGTAACTCAATTAAATGTAGTGGAGTAAAAATACCAGGTTAACCTCTGAATTGTAGTGGAGTAGAATTACAAAGTAACAATGAGCTGTCATGTGGGTATATATTAATGCTGCGCATTATGGACACAACGATTTTCACCCATTTATTATCAGGGCGTTCCATTCCAGTTTTGGATAGTCTGGCGTGGTTTCGTTCCATGTCACAGCTGTTTGACGCTCTGCGTAACCTTGGCGCACTGCCACTCCAACATCCAATCCCAGAGCTTGAAGATTAATCACGGGGACTGTAGTCCTAAACGATAGCTGGGGATTATGGGTAGTGTAGTGTCTTCGGCCATCCTAAACTCCTATAGGCCTACGTCTGTTTCCGGTTATTTTTATTTTGAAATTCAGTTCCTGACGGTCGTCAAAAAAGCCAGAGATTATGGAAATAAACCAATAAATAAAAACAAGGATAATTGTGTGTTATTGTTGAGTAAATAACAGTGTGTTATTTTGAAAAGAATAACAAATTAGAAGGAAAAAAAGATTTAAAAAATACAGATTTCAGTATCCTGAGGCTCTGAGCCCCATTTATTTTCCTCACAGACGGCAACAAAAGTCAGAAATTATACGATTTAAAATAAAAGCAATAATTGTGGCTTGATATAGAGTAAGAACATGTTTTTATGAACCACACAGCTTCCGGTCTTCCACGACCCGACCGGAGAAAAAGACGTGTTGCAGGCACGAAACACATTACCAGTAGAAATACTTTGCTTTTAAAATCATTCTGTGTGACACGAAAAAAAAGGGGATAATCGTGTTGGTGAACACGAATCAATAGATTAAATGTCGTGACTATAACACGAAATGACGTGAGAGTGGGTTGCAATCTTAGAGCCATACATTCTTCTGTACACAGTAGTTATTTTGGTGTCCTCCCTTGTGTATTTCTGACACCCTGAGAGCAGTGCCAGTAGGAGTTCAATCCCCCCTGCAGGTTTACCCAGGCCGGATCACCTGTTTGTTCACCTGTATTTATGCACATTTTCAATTTGTGCATGGACACAGAACATTCGAAAATATGTTTTTTTTTTTATAATCACTGTTACAGAGTGCAGAAAGAAGTTACCACTAGGACTCGGAACAAGATGGGGTTAAAAAGACTTGAGCAGGAAACTCACATTTTGCCAATACTAGTTTTAATGAATAGAGCTTTAACCCATCACAATGTAACTCTATGCTCTGCTAACGTTAGCTGTTAGCCCCGTATTTACTACTGGCCTGCCCACTGGTTGCTCACAGCTATCAGCTAACAGCTAACTCCCTTTCCTGCCGACTTTAACACAGAGTGGTCGGTTCACAAATAACTTCATCAAATCAATGGAGACTTTTATGTTTGAATCACCATCTCTAAGTCATCTCTTCATCGGGTCGGTCACAGTTTAGTCATATTGATAGTATCAGTCACTCATTTCATAACATTTTACCTTGCGAATGAAACTAGAGATAACATGATTTCAGCTCTCTAGTAGTCGCTGCGGGAGTGAAATAACATTGGTTTAAGCCATGCAAGCAGCATTGCTTACAGCTAAATGCTAACATCAGCATGCTCACAATGACAAATCTAACATTTTATTGTTTAGCAGTTATAATGTTTACCATGTTAATTTGAACTAAACCAGTATGTTGGCTGTCCTTAAAAAAAATGGGGAGTCGTTCCACACTTTCACATCCGTGTGAAAAACTTTTGTAGTGAAATCTGTTTTTTGCAAGCAAAACATGCCTTAGAACTATAACCTTACCACCCACGGTAAATAAAACAATGGAGGGGGACTGAATATTACATTTATATGGGCGCAATGGTTTTAACCAGATGCTTTTGAAATCCAAAGAATCTGCATAATCTACGCTCTTTTATAAGAGGACACTCTTTTTTGTAAAAAAAAGACACAATGTTGTTACAGTAGTGCAATAGTTGTATGAACTGTCATTCAAAAGATAAAAAAATCTACTAACTTTGTGCTTTATTAGTTAATCTGACATCTTATTGAACCCGGCTGTCTCTGTTTTTTTCCCCCAGGGAGGAGTCCTTGCCCGGAAACAGGTCTACGATGAAAATGAAGTCCAGAGCCTGACGAACCAGTCCCTCATCTCGAAACTATGCCACGACAACATTGACTACACAAGCACCTGTGGTGTAAGTACATTCACTTAAGACTACATTTAAAGTCACAGTTAAAATCATAGATGGGAGTATATTGAACACATTTCAGATGTGTTAAAGTCACATGGCATGAGCACATAGGGAGTTTAGATATTTCTATGTCTGTAATGTCACATATGAAGAGTTCCCCTACAATCTAGGCATACTATGATGTGGGAGGTTCAATGAATAGTTGTCAATACTGAAACACCTCTGAACTGGAGTGAAATGATTCAAGTTCTATTCTTGTTTTTTCACAATTAGTGTCGGAATTATACAGTGTTAGTCTTTGTTAAACAGTTGTTATTGAGTGAAAGAAGCAAAACATTGTATAACAGCCAATTCCAACATTTTAAACAATGGTGTAGATGCTATTTAAAAAAAATAAAAATAGGATAAGTTCAGAAAATATAATGCAACAGACTCTCTCTCTCTTCACCTTTATTCATTTGTAATATAAGTATACATAATTTGACCAAAAAAGAGCCAAATTGTACTATAAAAACAGACTTAAAGATTGTCTGTAGATATCCTGATAATATCCAGCGTTATTGTGTCACCAGTTATTAGAAACAGTAATAAGAAAATCTTACATTGTGACAGCACTATTTGACAAATCAACCCAACATTTCGCACATGGCCTCATTATGCGTCGTGTCCCATAGCAACCTCTTCCAGGTTCATCTCTGACATGCTGCTGTTGGCTCCATTTGCACTTACCTGAAAATAAACACATGGAATCACACACACACTCAAAAAATAATATATATAATGCATTGTTTTATATTAAACCAGTTCGTCTTAAATCCAAAAATAAATATCCGACATTTTACTGTTTTCTTCTCCATGTTTCTTCAGTCAAATACGAATTCCTCAAAGGACAGACTGGTGAGTAACACACACTTTCTCAAATCAAATTTCCTGCACTTTGTATTTTTGGATAATCTCTCAAGAGTTTATACTTCTACTTGAATTTACCGGTTACTGCATTTTATAGCACATGCATAAATAATTCAGTAAAACTATAACAAGCAACTTTTACCCGGCTTATATGATAGCATTTATATAGGGGAACATGTTACCAAATCCGCATTTTTTTTATCCCAACAACATTTGAAAAATGTATCGTATTAGTTATATGTCATCTATTTATTTTATATTTCATGATTAAACACCAAGTTTAATCTGAGGCTGATGGGAATGTCATTATTTCTGCATGTATTTAGTCATAAACACATAGTATTAGACACATTCAAAATGTTGACCGGATGACGGTGATAGCTTAAAGTAAAAGTACATTTTGTCAGGTTTTTTGCGTATTTGTATTATTTTAGTGCGGCTAAAAGAGGTCATCTGTTGTCCCCGACTACGTGTAGATGATAAATAGTCCTTACCAAAACTCCTCTTAAAAAATGAAAGCCCACAACAAATGTATGAGCACAAAATATTAAATTAAACTATATTATATGAAATACTTCAAATGTTTTTTGTCTGATATAGGCCAAATAGTTTTTCTTCTAATACTGTAGGTCTTTTTTTAATGCAAATTCAGCTATTTCTCGTGTTTTTTAAGGCCAAAAAATGTATGCTTTTTTCCGATGACCACATGTTTTGCAATCACACACTTGAAAATCTTAGTGTGCACTTCCTGTCACTGAACAGAACAAATCCTGAAAAAACGCATAATAATTTAATCTGTTACATTTTTAAGTAACTGACTACAAATCCAAAGCAGCGGTTATGTTAACCTGAAGATCTTTGCGGAATGTTAGCATTGTGTTTGTACACAGTTGTTCAAATCTGTTGAATATTTACTAGTTCTACTGTAATTATTTCCTTCTCTGTGTATCTCCTTCTTCCTTTAGACCGACGAGAGAGCCCACTGCACATGTAAGTATCGCATTGATGTTGCGAAACGTTAATGTGAAAAACATATTTTGAATGTGAGTATTTGTAAACCGCCCCCCCTCCTGTAACTGTCAAAGACTCTTTTTACTCATTATGTGGGAGGTTCAAATAAAGTTGGAAAAACTAAAACACCACTGAGCTTTCATAACCTACACTGATACACTGCTATTTAAAAGTTTGTCATTTCAGTTTATAGAAGGCTCCTTTAAAAATGCATGTCATTTTGTTTTATACTTTGAGAGCAAAGGTTCAAGCAGACTGACATTATCAAAGGCTAAAAGAGACAAAGAGTAGACTGAAGGGTTCAAAGAAATATAGAGAAATAATAAAGATTTGAACAAGTTATTTTCCATCCCCCTGTTTTTATAGGAGTATCTGTCTGGAGAAATGAAAATTCATCTTCTTTGAGTTTTTACTCTTTTAGCAATACATATACTGGGTTTTTTTCAGACACCTGCAGCAGCCCTATCTCGGATCCTAAGGCCTCTCAACCAACCCCAGGTGAGTCAACACGTCTCGACAAATACACCAAACTTTGTCGTTATAGGACCATTGCTTTGTGTGTGTTAACACCACTTAATGGTCTGCTGACAGCAGTTTACATTTCTTTCATTTGAAACATGTATAACAGCCCTGTCTCCTAGACATTAAGCAGAGAAGAAAACTACAATAGAGAGCAAAACAAACTAATTTAGCTTTAATAAAGAGCATTAAAATACAGATACATAAAGTAGAGTAAGAGCAAATATATTGCAAAGAAAATCATATGTGGTCTACCTTCTAGCTACATTTCAAGTAGATACAAAAAGAGTCTTCCTGTATCTTTTAGATTTGTTCAGTCGTTCACCCACAAAGTGTCAATTGTAAGAAGCACAGTGGACGAGAATAAAGAAGGCCACACTCTTGTTTGTTTGATTATCAGGAAGCAGTTTGTTTTTCTTACAGCATCTGTAGGAATTCCCCTACTGTGGTTTATATTCATCAGACAATGTTGCAAAACCTGTTCTTGATTTTCTGAACCTGACTGTGTGACAGCAGGAGATATGTTTTTTTTTTGCATTACAATAACCGATTAAAGATGTAACAGTTCTGAACAGATTAAGACAGTAGTTATTACTATTGAGTTGTAATATATGTTAACACTTTACAGTATCAAGGTAATAGAATATTAATACTATTATATTATTATTTAATAGCTTAAGTATGGCATTTGTTTGCTAATTTCTATATCTTCTTTAGGTTCTTAAAAATGATTAAAGGTGAGGTGTCATGGCCATTTCCACTTATCATAATTCCATTGTTGAGGTATACTAAAATAGAAAAATACTGTGCAATTTTCCAAACTCACATTGGTTTCGCATACAGCATCTCTGTAAAGTGTGTGTATTCACTTTCTCCACTAAACGGCTCGCTGCAGCTCCCCCCCCCCCTCCCTGTGAGCCCAGTGTGCTCCGATTGGTCAGCTCGGCCCCTCTGTTCTGATTAGTCAACCACCAGAGAGGCTCCGCTCCGAAAGATGGCTTAGCTGACAGTTAGCTGCTAGCTAGCTGAAAACACCAACGGTAGCACACACCATGACATGCCAATATATACACCTTACACACCCCATAACATGTACAGATTCGAGTATAGACATTTGGGGCGTAGAACGGAAGAAGAGTACGTTATTTTTACCTGTAATAAACTACTACTTTGTTTGATGAAAAATCAAATCATGGTTTGCTATATATGAATGATATGTTATAGGAGCAAATACTTCAGGGAAGTATTTTCTATCAAACTTTATTTTAGAAATGTACAAAATGAACATAAATATACATATATACATGGTATATCATCCATTCCTCCCCGCCGTCTTGCAAGCTACACCCGGGGCTGAGGCATCAGAGTGGTCATCCCGGCTGGATCATGTATTGTCCGCCAGATACGCCAGGAGTTTCCTGATCTGGCTGGATGAAATCAAATGCAAATCACCAAATAATATATAATAGAAACGTAGTTGTTTTAGATTCGTTAGTAGTAGTTGTGGACTTGTGGTAGCAGTGTGTATCTCAACACCGTTAGCTTGCCAGCTAATATGCTAACCTAGCTTTCTGGTTTACCTTGGTAGTATATGAACGTTAGCTCGGAGAAAAGGCAACTAATGTAGTGTAATAAAACCACTATGAACAAAAGCTAGTGGTTCATATTAGGCTAGCAATAACGTGTTTACAATTGCAATCTTATACATTAGTCTGCTACGTTCGGTCATTCGTTGTAGCTGGCATGAAAACAATGTTTTCGCCTAGTATAGCTAGCCTCGTTAGCATGCACAGAGCTGCGTCGCAGCTTGGAGGAAAACCACATATAATGTACTGGCCGTAAGGGAAATCACCCGGAGTATACTGTATGAGTATTCCGTGTGTGAATGCAGACATTATCCTGCCATGACAAACATGTAAAGCCATCTGCTGACATTGTAGTTTATATATGTAAACGTTAGCAACTGAGTTAGCCCAGTTAGCACCGTGTCAATGGCTCAGCACCCCAAAAAAACATTTACCCATTTTCACAGTTGTGGTAGATATAGCTTGCTTGTTTTAAACATCATAAATACACAAACAACAATGAATACTTACAGGTTGGGTACCCGAATCTCCCGCTGGTCCAAACAAAGTAGGAACAGCATCGTCCTTCAGTGTCCTCCGCTGTATATATCCGGTATGAATCGCTCCATGTTTTGTGAAGCTATTCTCCGTGAAATGCCGCACACACAGTAAAATACCGGCTCCAACATCTGAAGGAACAGTGTTAAAAAGGAATGTCAACCACTGACTTCGTCGTGGTTCTGCCCTCGGTAAGGCATGCATTGAACATTTCCCCTCACAAGACAGGAAACAGACCCTCGTTGGCATGACTGGATACAGTTTTGAACTGAACCTGAGATTCCAACAGTAATAATGTTAGGCTGGCAGAGGGTACGGCCATAGCTCTGGGCGTGGCTACTGGGTGCTTCTACGACACAGCACCTAGGAAGTAAAAAATGGACAATGACGTATCTCCAACAAGCCGTTTTGGGGAGGTATTTTCTGTTTTAGAGTTGTACTCACTACAGGGTGTACTTTGAGGGTTTTGACTCTGCACACCATTTACATGCAGAAAAACCTTCATAACACACAAGGGGACGGGTAATAACCGGAATAGACCTGACAACACCTCACCTTTAAGTATCTGGTTATAATTATTCAAGTGTCTAAATTAGGGGTGTAGGAAGCATCCTCAATGTGGGTGGGACAATTTGACGTGGGGTGTGGGCAGGTGGTGGACCTCACCTCCTCTAGGGGGGTCCGGGGGTATGCTGCCCCGGGAAGATTTTTTTTTAAATGTTGAAGTTAAATGCATCAATCTGGTGCACTTTGAGAGCAAAGTTAGGGACTAAATCTATGGATAAATCTCTCAACACCACCCATGTGAAACAGAACTGTAAACAGATTTACTTTTTCTTTATGCATATTTTACAAATCACTCCCCTTTTAAACTGTATTTTTGTGTTACTGTCCTATAGTATGAGTTGGAATTATTTCATACCTGTTATTCTCTTTTTATAACTATAATGATCATATAAAGGTGTGCCTTGGAAATACTTATTTACATAAATGATTACCAAACCGTTTGAGACCCACTGCTTAGACTAAAGTGAACTATCTAAACACTCAAGAGTCCTTTACCTCACTGAGCTGTAGTTATCAGCCTCTCAGTCTGACAGGAGAGGACTCTCCCTCCACATCTTTAATAACAGCACCTTATATCCGGGTGCTAGTGGAGCACGCTCGTGAACTGTTAGCGCCAGAGCCTCGCAGCGTGGAAATGATTTTACAACTAAAGACACAGCTACACAAAACACGCAGCTCATGTGTAACCCCTCGATTCCACCAGAAGCATTTCAGAAGCGGAGCGTCTTGCCTGCCGGCTCGCAGTTTTTGTTGATTTGGGCATATTTCCTGGACAGGCTACTTTGTACAGACAAAGTTAATGATAATTGTAATATTCCATTTATAAACGACATGAATCAAAGATGTTTTGCTGTATTTTAGTGGTAAAATCATCATAATTATTCTATATATATCATTTACACAGTGCCTGTAAACCGGAGGAGAACACTGGCATTTCTCCTCCTACTTGAAAGACTACGGAGGGATAGGGTCTGCAAAATTAGTTTGTGTGTGTGTATATATATATTTAAATATGCTATATATGCTCTGAACGTTCCACTTCCTGCCTGCCCGACATTACCTTACGGCTGCGGCGCGACAAAAATAGGATTCATCCTAATTTTAGAGGAGCCCTGCGCCGAGCCACTCTGCGTGTGGTGGAATAGCACCCATTGACTAGAGTGGCCGCTATCCTTGCGGACACCGCGTCGCAGCCGTAACACGGCCGTAACATGGCCGTAATGCGCCGCAGACGGACCCGGTGGAATCTAGGGGTAAGGCTCTGAGAATCTGCCGTGTTACAAAGTAGCAGTGAAAACATGGGACGGAGTTTCATTGATTTGGGCATTCTCACAATAAGCAAGTGGAATGGATTTGATAATGAAGCGCTGACACAGCACTCTACAAAGAGCGGCGAGTGGATAGACCGATGCACGGACTTTCCGCATGGTAAAAGTGGGGGGGGTCTAAACTAATCATTTTAAAAGGTGGGGGGGACTTGTCCCACCCTCATATAATGGCTGTGACGCCCATGGTCTACATACATGTTTCATTAAGCCAGGTTAATGTACCACATATTTAATCCCAACTGTGAGTTTAACAAAGAGGGGAGAAAACATAAATAACAAATTGGTTTGCCTTCACTCACAACACGTCACTCAAAGGGACAGCAAACAGGAAGAGACACAACATGACCACAAAGAAACCTAAGTGCGGGAACGTTAACGCAAATCAATCACATTACCAAGTTTACCAATTGATTGTGATTAACGCCAATACATTATTTAACTGATTGAAAACGCTTTATTAGACCAATGTTGACCTAAGAGTAGTGAGACAGACAGACCATCCAGAGAACCAGGGTGCCAGCATTGCTAAGAACTCATTGACAATGATTTAGTCAAATAAAATTGGCATAAAACGACCTGTTTCCTATTTCTCATTACAGTGACCCCTGTAGCGAAGCAGAATCTGACCTGGCAAATTCTGCTTGGTGTCGGTGTCGGTGTCGGTGTCCTCATGGCTGTGATCTTGTACATCAAATGCAGAAAGAAAAAAGCTCGTCGACCTGTGGTGAATTATATTGAGGAACAGGATGTCATGGTGTAGATTCCGGACGTCAACTAAAAGATAAAAACAGACCTCTAGTCTAAATTTGACCACTGTTTTTCATACTGTATGTAATGAGGTCAGTGCCTTACAGACAATAGAGGGCTACATATACACAAAATGTTAACCGGAAATGTTAATATATATGGGATTTGTTACATTATAATGTTTTTTTAAGTAACAGAGAGAGGAAGGATGAATTAGTTACAGGCATTGCATATGAAAGTTGTTCCGAAGTCCAGGAGCCCAAAAAGAGACGAGCTAGCTGTTTAAAAGGTTCATGGAAAAATAACATGATTTAAGTTGTTTTTTGAAAGATGAAAAATGTTTTCTGTAAAAAATTGTGCTTTTGGAGTCAGATTTGCTTCAAAATCCAATGTTGAATGAGCTACAGTGTTTAAGATGGTCTGTGGATACAACACATTTAGAATTGAATGGTAAACAGGCCAGTCGAAAAAGCCATTTGTAGCCATTAAATGGGAAAACTGTGAGGGAAGTTTTATTAACTTTGGACAGAGCCAGACTAGCTGTTTCTTTATGCTACGCTAAGGATACCTGGCTGCTCCTTGTTAAGGTTTGATTGATGATGAGTGAAGTTCATTGAAAGTCAAGCACAAGCTTTCACTTCCTCGTCAGCACCTTCTCTAGGGCTTACCCTCACAGACCACATCTTTGGTTAAACTGGCAATATTAGCCGTGAACACACTGTGATTTAAAGTTGAACCCTTGTTTATGACATTCACACACTTATCTCGGTAGTTTTGATCATTTGTATCCGACTACTGTTAAGCTTGTGTGATACATTTTCCCATGCCTACGGGACAATGTGGATGTCAAACGCTTTAAAATACACTGTCAGTCTTTGCTTCCAGTGATTAAGCTGGAAGAAGGAGGCTGCAGTTCTGGAACTACCAGATATCTCCCAAAACTTTCCAGAAAAGCCAGCTTCTGAATATATTAGAGGCTGGAGAAATAGGCTGTTATGTTGCAGAATCACGTTTTCCAGACTTCAATCTTGCTGCGTTAACTAAGGTTTGCGAGATTGAGTCGTTGATTATGTAAAGGAGCTGGTCTGGTTTGAGCTTTGCCTCATAGAATATTTTCTATATGCTGTTTTATAGCTCTCATTAACAGATTTAGTGCCCTGACACACCAAGCTGACGTCAAAGAACTGATGCCACCAAAAGGTGCATGTTGTTTTGGCAGAGACTTCTGTCTACAGTGAAGCACTTGAACAAAAGAAAAAAGGCTAACTCTCTTCTTCCAATACACAATATAGTCATCATCATTTACATATTTTTCTGTTACGGTTGTCAGACAACTGAACAATTCCAATAATAGTGATTTAATCATCATTTACAAGCTTGACAAAAGTCAACATACATTCAGATTGATGATAATAGGTTCAATTGATACATTTCATTCACAATGTTATGTTTTTTTATGTAGTGTGTAAAGCCTTTTGCTGAATAATCAGGAAGCCACTAAGCCTTTGCATTATCCTCCATTTATAAGTAAACAACTGTGCTTGGCCATCCTTTTCACGGGGGAATCAAGCAGGAAAACCTTTGTGTGAACTTTTTTTAGCTTCCCAACACAACGTCAATTCCATTAGTTAGAATCCCCCACTTAAATATCAACTTCAAGTATTCTCCAGATCCATTTTCTGGGGTATAGAAATGAATTCGTTATCCTGGATGTAGATACGTTTAAATACTATACAACCACAAACCCTGTACATAACCGTGGTGGTCAGCCTTAAAGGCCCAACAGTAGCCGATAACAGTCCCCATTAACCAAAGGTTGGCTTGGTGTGTCAGGGCTTTCAGCTCCATCTACTGCAACAGTCAAAACAGGCTTCAAACCCTATATCTGATCCATGGTGACAAATAAGGGATTTGGAACAAAATAAGGGAGAGATTTTTCACTCAGGTTATCTGACAGTACCATAATATGGACTGTCAGAGCTATTACTGAATGATAGTGCTGCTGATCTTCCTTCTGTGTAAGATGGGAGATTTATTTATAATAATGTATACTATATACATATATATATATATATATATATTATCTGAAAGTTCCTGTACAGAAGAGTTCAATGTTTGATACAAAGACTCAAATGAAGGTACAAGCGTGGAGTTTGTGCAGTCAGTTGTATGCTCTCAGGGCTCCTGGACGTGGGTTTAACTGGTAATCGGCATCACGTTTTTTAACATCTTTACTGTTATATCCTAAAGGGTTGAATCTGTTACTTTTATATTCTCTTTTATTTTGAGTTTCTGCTACTTAAAGCTGTATTGACTGTTTTTGAGGTGAAGAAAAAGCACGTTAAAAAACAAAATCCGTGACAACTTTGTTATCTGACAACAGATAAAAAGTCAAAAACGTAAAGATATGAAGTTTGCCATCATATATAATCACACAGCAAATGTTTGGAATATTTTGCTTAATATACGAAAATGAATAATTGATCATTTATCAAAACTATTGCTGAGTAAAACCAAAAGGAGTTAAAGAGCTCTGTGAAGCTGCACGGTTATGGGTTCATCACCCCCTTTCAATTGCAGTCCCATTGATCTAATCACAATAAACAAATAATGAATGCAGCTTTAAAGACAGAGAACTATTGATACAGTTAAATGATGTAAACTGTTAATGGTTAGTTACCATTTTAAAATGACAACTCCCCAATACTCAGGTGAAATGATTATGGATTTTGTGTGTGTTTTACATAAAGGTTTTGGGGTATGTTTAATACAAAATAATGTTTTGTTGTCAGAATTATTAACCATGAAATGATAAATAAAAGTGATTTTTAACTTCTCAATTGTATTTCTTTGAAAGTAAATTAACTTTGTCTCAAAAATCAATGTGCAAAGAAGTACTGATCGTAAAGTCAACCACACTACATTTTTCAATTACACACAAAATCATACATTATTTTGCAGATTGATTTTCTTGATATAAAACGTATGATCAGCTTTAAAAAAACTATGCATTATTATAATCTACATATACATATGTTAATAGATAACCATGGAATGATTACGCTTATGACTATACTCTTACTTTGATATTTTTAAGACCATTTTGAACTGTATTACTTCTCAGCCTTTTAATGTGGATCAAATAAAGGAGTATTTACAAAGAGATATTTCTACTTTAACTTTTTTCCCCAGGGCAGGTGCGCAAAAAAACAATGTTTAGCCTGATATAGACACATTGTTTGTCTCCAGTTGGTGCCTAGGTCATTGTGGCTATGCAGCAACATGTTAGCTTCATCATTTTTTTGGGGGGGGGGGAAGAAGAATTGTCTTCAAGTGATCCAGATTGTGCTAGATAACCTTCCACACTTTAACAGACCCTTAAGTACTATATAAAATATGTTTCTATAGACCAGCTTTATTCATATTTTAGCCTACAATGGTAGACTGTTGACAAACGTATTAACAGCATAAAATCCCAGAGGATCTCCTTTGTGAAGGCTGGAGCGCTCCCCAGTACCACAGCTGAAGTTTCCACATCACATTGACACGACCACTCTGAGGCCAGAGATCCTCCTGGTTTCGGAGAAAACCCCATCACCATGTTGGAGAGGTTGAGGTTGGCTGCAGGGGCTTTGCGGGGCAATCACTCTACAAAGCCCTTAGTGCAGTAGGCCTCACAGGTACAAAGAGGAGAGCCTTCCCATCACAGAGGCAGCAGAGAGCCTGGAGATGGCTCTGGATCAGGAGAGGCGGTCCATGGGGAGGAGCTAATGCCACCTGAACACAAGTCGGGGTGTGATCAACCATTGGTCGCCATGCAGGACGTGGGTGTATGATGTTGAAAGACCCGAGACCTGATGTCCATCACTGACCAGGACCCAATAATGACCGCCTAGCTGCACATTATCCCTAACTTAACAGAATCTAGTCTAAAATGTCCAAATTGACCAATCAGAATACAGTATTCAACTAAGCCATGTAATAAAAACATATAATTAACTTGTACACAGAAATTCATACTTTGTACTTTTATTGATTTTAAAGTGTGAACATTTCAACCTTTTTGTCGTTCAGTGCTTCAGGAATATAATAGGTCATCACATCTGACAGGGAACAATGTATAATGGGAAATGTAGTTGTGAAAGGATTGTTTTTTTTTGGTCATTAAAATCAATGTAATGCTCCAATTCTTTACTTATTGACCACAAACTTAACTCACACATGAAGCAGATCTAGGAGGGGACTTTACCAGAGGTCTAAGAGGGAACTCTAAAATCTACAGAGTTTTTAATATGCCTAGATAAAATAGCCCGTCTCAACGGCTGCAACAAAGAGAGTTGGAGAAAGATAGAATCAGCACTTTTGGAACAGAAATAGAGGGATATGAGGCATGGCTAGAATGGGTGATCTGTTTGGTCTTTTGACCAAAACACTTGATACACATGTTTTATATATTCTTATGCTATGCTATTGCCTAAAAATAGCATGATAGATGACCTTTAAGGGATTATTGTTTTAAAGTGATGGGTATGATTCCAAAGTGTACCAACAATACCTGACTATCCTATGCAGCTGCTGTTACTCATAGGATGCTAACACAATAAATAAAGGAACAGTTAAAGATGTGTCCATCAAAGAAAAACATTTAAATGTGTTTTGACATAATCAGTCACAGTAGATCTATAAAATATCACACACTCAAAACTTTTGAGTCAAAAGTCCACTTATTTTTAGATCCACATTTATTGTCGGTATAAAATAGAGCTAAAGTGCTAAAAGTGGCATACCTTTGGAATTTATCTAAATGTAATTAATTTAGGAATCATGTATGCAAGGATGTCAGTGGATCTCAGTTTTCTTCATGCTGCCGTGTCAGCGAAGGCTTTCAACTCTTCTTCTTTTACTTCTTTTTCTGTGGCGTTTGGATCCTACTAGGACCCCAAAGCAGAGACTGACACAAATAAAGTTTCAATGTGTTTAATAAAGGAAGATAGTCCACGGCAGGTACTGTAGACAGGGAGCTGGCTGGTTGCAGTAAGATCCAAAAACAAAGCAGAGGGAACACGTCCCCGACAAAAACTCAAAAGCTCCTCAAAAACTGCGAAGTGAACAAAACTAGACTCCAGGCTGCAGAAAGGCACTCCGGATCGTCGAACAGCATGTAATTCTCTGGCAGAGAAGTGAGGTGAGGGCCAGGCTCTTAAAGAGCAGGTTGATCATGTGAGTGGGAACAGGTGTGCCTCATCTGCATACCAGCCACGCCCCCTGTCACACACCAGCCCTGCAGAGATGGAGAGACAGAGTTTAGTGAGGGGTAAAAGGAGCAAACAACAACACAAAACACAACAACAAAAAACCCCATGCATAAACATAACATTTTATTTTTGTTCTTGTTCTATGTGCTTAGGGGTTTCCCGTCTGTAAACACAAGAGAGTTTCAATGCTCAAGTTCATTCATGTTTATTTCATGGCGATACATCACAAGCTTAAAAAAAAGAATAATAATGTGTAATATTTATAAAAAGTTGGGGATAGAGCTTGAGCGTGTTGCCCCAAAAATATTGTTATTTTGGACAAATCAGGAAACATATTTGCTAACTACACAAAATCTGCTGTGGTACAACTATACTGACCGTCTCTTTGTCCAGTATTTTCTGCCACAAACCACCACGATGCCAGCAATGACTAAGATGAGGAAGATGATGCCAACAGGAAGCAGCCAACCTGTCAGAAACAGACAGCAGCAGTGAGATGAGAAATGGGTTGGTTTGATTCTGTCCTTAACTCATAACAGATCAAATAAAACAGAGGGACACAGATTCTCACTCAAGTGGAACATGGAAGTGCAGAACCACAAAATATATATACTTCAAAAATATAAAAAGGCAAACGTGCTCATTCTCATGATAAAACTGGCATTTTTACAAAAGTACAAAAATATATAATACAACCCCTCTGTCTTTTGACAGGCTGTGTCCATGTGTTATATGGGTGTCAACATTGCGTAGTTACGGTGTCTATTAACAGTGCAATATGGGTCTTATAACAGTGTAATATGGGTTTAACATGTGTGTAATAATTTAATATGGGTGTAATAGGAATGTATTAATATGTAATGTGGGTTTAATAAGAGTGTAATATTGGTCTGATAACAGTGTAACATGGGTATAACATGGGTGTAATAGGAGGGTATTAATGTGTGACGTGGGTTTAATAACAGTGTCATTTGGGTGTAATAACAATGTAATAATGTGTCGTATCGGTGTAATATTGGTGTTACATAGATGTAATATGGGTCTAATATAAGGAACAGTGTTATATGGGTGTCATTTTAGTGGGACACGGGTATAATAGTATTGGTGTAACAATGTTGTAATACCGGTGCAGTAGGGGTGTAATAATGGTGTAATATGGGTGTAATAACAGTATCATATGGGTGTAATGTTCAATCTATACTATCCCTTTAGTCTGTATTGGTCTTTCTTGATTTAGTTCACACATTTTAACCTTTATTTAGTAAATCATTTCGTCACTGTTTCATGGGTGCGCAGTGAAAATCAGCGGTTAAACAATTAGCAACCCCCTAATAAGTGGCGAGCACTGCTTACCCGCGTTATTTCCAGGCATGTCAGGGTATTCATTTATGGCTGTAAGAAGGAAAAGAGTCAGTCAGTCATAGATTAAACTTCCCAACACTTTCCACTGTGATGTTATTTATCACAATGATTAAGAGATTTAAAAAACACTCACCATTGCCAAGAAGGGTGGGGCACTCTGTAATGAAACACACATCACTGTTAGCCGTTATAAATGAAAGCGTGCCCACATTGCTACACATTCAGGAAAGGGGACTGGACTCATTAAAGTAGCAGATATGTAGATATAAGGCTGAGTCACCTTTTCTTTGTAGCCAGTTTGTCAATGTGTGTCTCTGAAGTTGCTTTGTGTCTCCTTATATTGTTTTGTGTCTCTTTATGGTTGTTTTGTTCCTTTTTTAAAGATGTATTTGTCTGTTTGTGGTCATTTTGAGTCCCTTTGTAGTCGTTTGTCAGCCTCTTTGTAGTTATGTTTTGTCTTCTCGTAATCAATGTGTTCGTTGTTGCTTTTTGTCTCTTGTGGTCATTTTCTTTTCCTTTTCAATTTTAATGTCAGTCTCTTTGTAGTTTATTTTGGTAGTGATTTTGAGTTTCTTTCTGGTTGGTACATTTGTATGTGCAGGATATCTTGAAGGTGAAGTAAGGTGAACACTATCCATTCAGGTAAATTAGGTCAGGGTTAGTGAATGGTGTCAGCAGAGACAGAAAACTACAGAAGCATCAAGTAAGGGGTCAGACATAGCTTAACATAAATACTTTCATTGGAATGAATCGACTGGTCAACGCTTTGGAGCCATCATGAAGACTGACTTCATCTCAGATTTTCTGAATTGTTATTGTATTGTATGAGTTTGAGAAAGAGTAATACAACGTGAATTAAACTTACCACTCTTTATCAGCTTGATGTGTTATCCAATTCCCTCCATCACCAGCGTTTTATTTTTCAGCAGATCATCGCAGACAACATGTATGGACTCGTTAACACACACCACGCAGCCGGAGGGTAGAGGAGGGGAGGTGGAATTGCAGAATGGAGGTGTACCAGTCCCCGAATACAGGTTACCTTCCTCAGTGCTGGCAATATACAGCTGATCCACAGGACAGATGTTTGGGGAACGAGAGCAAACCAAAGACATCTAGGGAGAAAAGAGAGGAAAACATCAATTTTCACAAATTGATGTTTGAAATTTGTGAACATTTCAAACATCAATTTGATAATAATTGATGTTTGATGTCAAGTCCCCTTTCAAGTCGAGAGGGGACTTGAGAGGAGATTTGAGAGGGGACTCGAGAGGGGACTCGAGAGGGAACTCGAGAGGGAACCCGAGAGGGAACTTGAGTCGGTCGGTACGCCAACAGGACTCGGGGAGCTGGCGTCGGCTGGAGAGCCAGCAGGAGACGAGGTGCTGGAGTCGGCCGGTACGCCGACAGGACTCGGGGAGCTGGCGTCGGCTGGAGAGCCAACAGGAGACGAGGTGCTGGAGTCGGCCGGTACGCCGACAGGACTCGGGGAGCTGGCGTCAGATCACCGTAATCTGTTGATTTGTTTTTTTGAAGTAAAAACAAATCAAGCTAGCCTCAGGTTCTAACTAAAGTTATTCCTGATAACTCTAAATCACCCATGATTCATTACATAGCGAGAACGTTTTGTTAATTGGTGTTCTTTGTTGTGGAAATTCAAGAAATACTGGTTTTACATATTTAAAATAGTGTGCATGGACACTCCCGAAACAACGAGGAAACTTAAAAACGAAATAAAATTGTGTTCCAGAGCTCAATCTCAATACAATAAGCGTTTCCGCATCTGAATAGTTGTGTTTTGTTTTAGGGCTAATATCCCTTACCTTAGTGTTTAGAATACCTTTTGAGTGACATACACACTTTCTATAGAATGTGAGGATTGTGGGGATGTACTGTAAACAACTTGATTAAAGTGATAATACTGCAGTGCCAAATATTATAACTTTATAAGGAAAAACACTTCTATATTACAAAAGACAACGGAGTCAACAAATGATTTAGTTTACTCTGTTAGGAAGCAAACAAGGTCTGCTTTATATCAATGTTTAAACTGTAGAGATTTTACAGCAAATAAAGGAACATGTCTCTTTGCTGACGGCACAGGAGTCAATGGAGTGTGAAAGGAGTGGCCCTCTCAACATGTTGGCTAGCGGCTTATAATGTCAACATCAAAATGGCTTTGCTAATCCAGGGGGTTTACGTTTATTTTGACAGATGAATCGCAGAGGTCAAAAAGGGTTTGGTGTTGTGTTTAGTCTTAGTGGTACCAATTTGGGATTAATAAAGTATCTATCTAATCACATTAACCCAAAGTGTGTTTTGGAGCCATAGGTGGCCAAGGGCAAATTGAGTTGTTCAGCCAGTTGTAACACACAGTACAATACCTTGAAACAGTACACTGTAACTAAAAGCTGTACAAATACAGACTCCATTTTGCTATTTGTTGTGTGGCTACTTTAACTACAATCTTTTTAAGAATGTGCCATGTTGATTGAAATGTGCTGTTCAGTAATAATGTGTTAACTTTCAGGTAACTGGCTTGCATTGTCGGGTGAGGGAGTAGTTAAAATATTCTGTGTTAAGCTAGGAACCTTGTGTTCCTGGTAGGGTCTCCCATGGCAAATTGGTCTCAGGCAAGGGGCCAGACTAAGATTGGTTCAAAAAGACCTCATGAAAGACGAACATAGAAGTGAGGATACCCGGCCCGGAGGAAGCCCGGGGTCCCCTTCTGGAGCCAGGCCCAGAAGGAGGACTCGTCGGCGAGCGTCTGGTGGCCGGGCTTGCCACGGAGCCCGGCCGGGCACAGCCCGAAAAGGCAACGTGGACAACACCTCCGCTTCTCCGTCCCGCGGGCCCACCACCTACGGGAAACAGCGATGGGGTCGGGTGCGCTGCCAAAAGGGTGGCAGTGAAAGCAGAGGGTCTCGACGGACCAGACCCGGGCGACAGCAGCTGGCTTTGGGGACGTGGAACGTCACCTCTCTGGGGGGGAAGGAGCCGGAGCTTGTGCGGGAGGTGGAGCGGTACCAGTTGGATCTGGTTGGGCTCACCTCTACGCACAGCGTCGGCTCTGGAACCTTACTTCTGGATAGGGGTTGGACTCTATTCTTCTCCGGAGTTGCTCAAGGTGTGAGGCGCCGGGCGGGTGTGGGGATACTCACAAGTCCCCGGTTGGGTGCTTCTTTGTTGGAGTCTACCCCAGTGGACGAGAGGGTCGCCTCCCTACGCCTGCGGGTTATGGGGGGGAAAACTCTGACTGTTGCGTGTGCTTATGCACCAAACAACAGTTCAGAGTACACGGCCTTCTTGGAGACCCTGGAAAGAGTCCTGTATGGGGCTCCTGAAGGGGACTCTTTAATCTTGCTGGGAGATTTCAACGCACATGTGGGCAACGATGGAGACACTTGGAGGGGCGTGATTGGGAGGAACGGCCCCCCTGATCTGAACCGGAGTGGTGGTTTGTTACTGGACTTCTGTGCTAGTCATGGATTGGCCATAACAAACACCATGTTCGAACATAAGGATGCTCATAAGTGTACGTGGTACCAGAGCACCCTAGGCAGAAGGTCCATGATCGATTTCATTATCGTATCATCGGACCTGAGGCCGTATGTTTTGGACACTCGGGTAAAGAGAGGGGCGGAGTTGTCAACTGATCACCATCTGGTGGTGAGTTGGGTCGAGTGGCGGGGGAAGCCTCTGGATAGACCTGGTAAGCCCAAACGTGTAGTTCGGGTGAACTGGGAACGTCTGGAGGAGGCCCAAGTTCAGGAGGCCTTCAACTCACACCTCCGGCGGAGCTTTTCGGGCATTCCTGTGGAGGTTGGGGACATTGAACCAGAGTGGTCGGTGTTCAAAGCCTCTATTGCCGAAGCCGCGGCGGGGAGCTGTGGTCTGAAGGTCTTAGGTGCCTCAAGGGGCGGTAACCCTCGAACCTCCTGGTGGACACCGGTGGTCAGGGAAGCCGTTCGACTGAAGAAGGAGGCCTTCAGGGATTTGTTATCCCGGGGGACTCCCGAGGCAGTTGCAAGGTACCGACAGGCCCGAAGGGCAGCAGCCTCAGCCGTGGCCGAGGCAAAGCAGCGGGTGTGGGAGAAGTTCGGAGAAGACATGGAAAAGGACTTTCGGGCTGCACCAAAGTTGTTCTGGAAAAATGTCCGACACCTCAGGAGGGGGAAGCAGGGAACCATCCAAGCTGTGTACAGTAAGGATGGGACGTTGTTGACCTCAACTGATGGAGTGTTGGGCCGTTGGAAGGAACACTTTGAGGAACTCCTGAACCCGACAACTCCGCCCTCTATGTTAGAGGCAGAGCTGGAGTATGACGGGGGATCAACACCAATCTCCCGGGGGGAGGTCGCTGAGGTAGTCAAACAACTCCACAGTGGCAAAGCCCCGGGGGTGGATGAGATCCGCCCAGAAATGCTGAAGGCTCTGGGTGTTGAGGGACTGTCATGGTTGACACGTCTCATCAACGTTGCGTGGAAGTCGGAAACAGTACCGAAGGAGTGGCAGACCGGGGTGGTGGTTCCCCTTTTCAAAAAGGGGGATCAGAGGGTGTGTGCCAATTACAGAGGCATCACACTACTCAGCCTCCCCGGGAAAGTTTACTCTAAGGTACTCGAAAGGAGGGTCAGGCCGATTGTCGAACCTCAGATTGAGGAGGAACAATGCGGATTCCGTCCTGGTCGTGGAACAACGGATCAGCTTTTTACTCTCGCAAGAATCCTGGAGGGGGCCTGGGAGTACGCTTATCCAGTCTACATGTGTTTTGTAGACTTGGAGAAGGCGTATGACCGGGTTCCCAGGGAGTTACTGTGGGAGGTGCTGCAGGAGTATGGGGTGAGGGGGTCTTTACTCAGGGCCATCCAATCTCTGTACTCCCAAAGCGAGAGCTGTGTCCGGATCCTCGGCAGTAAGTCGGACCTATTTCCGGTGAGGGTTGGCCTCCGCCAGGGCTGCGCTTTGTCACCAATCCTGTTTGTAATATACATGGATCGGATTTCGAGGCGTAGGAGGAGGGGGTCTGCAGTTCGGTGGACTAAGGATTGCACCACTGCTTTTTGCAGATGATGTAGTTCTGATGGCTTCATCGGTCTGCGACCTTCAACACTCACTGGATCGGTTCGCAACCGAGTGTGAAGCGGCTGGGATGAGGATCAGCACCTCCAAATCTGAGGCCATGGTTCTCAGCAGGAAACCGATGGACTGTCCACTCCAAGTAGGGAATGAGTCCTTACCCCAAGTGAAGGAGTTCAAGTATCTCGGGGTCTTGTTCTCGAGTGGGGGAACAATGGAGCGTGAGATGGGCCGGAGAATCGGAGCAGCGGGAGCGGTACTGCAGTCGCTTTACCGCACCGTTGTGACGAAAAGAGAGCTGAGCCAGAAGGCAAAGCTCTCTGTCTACCGGGCCATTTTCGTTCCTACCCTCACCTATGGTCATGAGGGATGGGTCATGACCGAACGAACGAGATCGCGGATACAAGCGGCCGAGATGGGTTTTCTCCGCAGGGTGGCTGGCGTCTCCCTTAGGGATAAGGTGAGAAGTTCAGTCATCCGGGAGGGACTCGGAGTTGAACCGCTCCTCCTTCGCGTCGAAAGGAGCCAGTTGAGGTGGTTCGGGCACCTAGTTAGGATGCCACCTGGGCACCTCCCTAGGGAGGTGTTCCAGGCACGTCCAGCTGGGAAGAGACCAAGGGGTAGACCTAGGACCAGGTGGAGGGATTATATCTCTTCGCTGGCCTGGGAGCGCCTTGGGATCCCCCAGTCAGAGCTGGTTGATGTGGCCAGGGAAAGGAAAGTTTGGGGCTCTCTGCTGGAACTGCTACCTCCGCGACCCGACCACGGATAAGCGGGAGAAGATGGATGGATGGATGGATGTGTTAAGATAGTGGGATTATGTTGCTTGAACCGCATATAGTAGGCTGCAGTGTAACAATTATAACTTCCAACATTTGTCTGCCCAATGCATCATTTAATTGTGGTTTCCCTGAATGCACAAGAGCTTTTGATAAGTATTCAGCTCTGTATTAGGTGCAAATCATTTTTACCCACAACATCAATATCTTGTATGCTTTTCCTCGTTTTTTTAAGATGCTTTCTTGGCATCAACCCAGAAAGGGGAACCAAGGCCTGCCAGGGGAAGGTGATGTCCAAGAGGACGGGCAAGATGGTCCACAAAAAGGCTGCGACTGAAAATTACCAGAGGTTGATGTTACCATTTCCGGGTAAAACGTCACAGTAATGTGTTCTGGTCAGCCCAGTTCCATATAGGTCAGTCCAGTTTCTATTCTATTGATCATAACACAGATTGCAGAAGACTGTTTACTGTTTTTGTATTGCAAGAAATTCATTTCTTGAAATGTGTTCAATCAACACCACATCAACCACAGTTGCCAATATTAAACTACAGCTTAACCTTAGCATGGTTTCTACTTCCCTTAAACAATTTGAGCTCCAAATGATCAAACTACTGTCAGCCTTTTCCAAGGAAGGGTGTTCTTCTTACCTTACTCTAAGACCAAGCAGATACCTTCAGAGACCACCAGAGAGACCAGGGATTGAGTCGAAATAAACAAAGTAGAAACCGGTTTTATTAGGTTTTTACAAAAATAGAGGATTACAAGTTCCAAAAATGCAAGAGAAAACTACAAAAGTTTTACAAAGACACAAGGTCGAAGTACAAAAGCATAGGCTCCCAAGAGAACCCCGAAAAGAGTTTCAAAAAGCCCAAGACCAGGCCCAGGGCCCAAGAGCAAGAGCCAAAAGCCTCAAAAAGCTCAAGAACCAAGAAAGCCTCAAAAGCTCCCGTTTCTCTTCACTCATCATCTTTTATAGTCTCTTCCCTCCTCCCTCTCTTCATCAGGTGTCATCGCCTTTTCTATCTTTGAGTAAGAAGGAGGTTACGTAGTTTCAACTTTTACTTAATGACCAATTAAAATATAAAGTTAAAATTAAACAAATTAAGACTATAGTAATGATATGCAGTTTTAACAAAAGTGAGTAAGAACATTTTTCATGAAAGCAGAACACATTGTCAATGTCATGTTTACAATTTGGATTTCTTTTAACTTCAATTTAAAATATGCAAAGTTTATACTTTAATTTATTAACAGAAACAAACTCAACAAAATTGTCTCTAAGATGTGTTGGTCCAGGCTGTTGGTTCAAGTCTTTACGCAGTTCACATGCATCCTATGCGCATTGTCACCCGTTGTAACCGCTCTCTTTTTTTAAAAGAAGTGTTGTGGTTTGGCACACTCACGCCACACAGATTTCCTGTGAAGATGAAGGGTGATGTGTCAGATTTACAGTAATCTGCAGATTAGCGATATGTTGAACTGATGGATGTCACAAATATGTAAAGATCAGGATGATATGCAGGGGATTCAAAATAGGTATTCTCTTTGTTGCAGCTGATTTGTCTGATGACTGTCATCTAACCAGATCGCCATAATGACAATAATTCATCATTATTAAAAGGATAAGATAAGATAAGATAAGATGGACCTTTATGTATCCACGTAGGGAAATTCTCGTGTCATGACAGCAACAGAATAAGAAGAAACAAAGATATTACACATGGAATATACACAGGAATAAAAAGAAGAAAAGAATAATGTAGAATAACACAACTTCTTTGAAATGCCTTTTTATGTTTAATGAACTTTTCAACATCTTAAAACTGGTTTCCTCTCTGTGACCCTGAGTAAAGTAAATGAAGTACAAATAAAGTAAAAACTACTAAAACTTG
The DNA here is from genome assembly GCA_943591055.1 of Gobionotothen gibberifrons. Lineage (NCBI taxonomy): Eukaryota > Metazoa > Chordata > Actinopteri > Perciformes > Nototheniidae > Gobionotothen > Gobionotothen gibberifrons. Next base: position 343,329 of record CALSBZ010046930.1, read on the forward strand.
TTCTGAACTTCTGATATTTGAGTCTCACTCATTTAGTAGTTCCAATTCAGCAGCATCCGATTGTGGTGCAGAAAGCAGAGTTGCTGTGAGGCTCCACTAAGCAGCCGTCACAGTCCCAGTCGCCCCCCCCCCCCTTTTTATAAAATGCTTCATAATATACATTGGATCTAGGAAAGGAGGCTGTCTAATGCTCTTGTTTGATGCAAAATGCAGCTGCCCACACACCTGACACACAATATTAAACATGAGCAGAAATACAATGTAGTTCTTATTATTTAACCCTTTAACCAGCAGCTGAATGTCGGCTGTTCAATAAAACACACACGACCAACAACCTGTTGGAAAGGGTGTTCATCCTCTTGACCTCTACTGACTGGTGCCATTAGCCCACGAAGACCTGTGCAACTCCTTTAAAGTGAATGATTCATCTTTCGTGCTAATGTATCATTTTCAAAACCATAATACTGTTTTTTTTGAGTCACCTATAGCCTACTGCACATCTTTACATTAGCCTACATTCCATGTCACTTATTAGTATCCAAAGCGACTTCCATACACTCAATACTATGGGCAATCCCAACATGAGAGTCTTGTACAGGTAAAAAACATGCAGACTACGGTGGGGTTTGTGCTCCCCTGATCCGAAGATCAGCTCAAAACCCCACTGAGCCACACCACTCGATAACGACCCCATTGAGGGATTTTTAGAACTAGGCTATACCTTTCATCACATGCCACATCTGTCTCATCTAGATGGCCTTTTTTACACAGTCTATGGCAATTACACACTTCATCAATTTTGATTGTCCGTTCCCTGTTAGAAGTTAAACAATTTCATTTTACTCACGTTTGTTGTTTTTATCTCTGCTTGCTGTTAGCGAAACTGATGCTCCAGTATGTCCAGAAGAAAACCGTGTGAGCGACTAAACCTACTGGGTTTTCTTCAAGCACTCCGCTTACACTTCCCTGAATGGAGAAGGGGTCATTAGCATTAACCCCCACCCACGTCACCGCCCCCTCCATGCCTCCAGCCCTCCAACGTCTTCCGCCGACCTGTCAAACGCTGCTCAAAGTGAATGTGATCATTTTTCACACACGAAAACACCGAGCAGCTTCCACAACTCGATACAAAAAACAAACAAAAAAACAGCTAGTTTCCCACAAAAATACAAAAGCTGGAATAGAGACGATGAAAAACACTAGGGCCACCAGGGTGGGTGGAGGGGGTCAGGAGGACGGGACTGAACAGATAGCCCAGGGGCACGGCAGAGGACCAGGAAGGGATCTCGGGCGGACGACCCGGGGGCAAGACAGAGTCCAAAGTGGGGGACTCGGGTGGACGACCCGGGGGCAAGGCAGAGTCCATAGAGGGGCGAAGGCCACCGCGGGCGAACTCAGGGGGCCGAGCATGAGGGCAAGGACCGCGGCCGGGAAAGTCTGGGGGCCGAGCATGAGGGCGAGGACCGCGGCCGGGAAAGTCTGGGGGCCGAGCATGAGGGCGAAGACTGCGGCTCTCAGGAGGCCGGGCTCGAGGGCGAAGACTGTGGCTCTCAGGGGGCCGAGCTCTCAGGGGGCCGGGCTCGAGGGCGAAGACCAGAAAGCTCCAGAGGCCGAGCAGAAACCGGAGCAGGTGGGAAAAGCCTCGGGAGGATTTCCCACGGAAGAGGACATGGAGCCGGCAGGACCAACGGCGAAACAGAAGATATTATGGCGGGACCTCCAACGGAACAGGACCCGGAGTTGGCAGGACCCTCGGCAGGACAGGTGATGGCGGGGCCTCCAACGGAACAGGACCCGGAGTTGTCAGGACCCTCGGCAGGACAGGTGATGGTGGGGCCTCCAACGGGACAGGACCAGGAGTTGGCAGGACCCTCGGCAGGACAGGTGATGATGGGGCCTCCAACGGGACAGGACCAGGAGTTGGCAGGACCCTCGGCAAAGGAACAGTCAGCGGGGCCTCCAACGGGACAAGACCAGGAGTTGGCAGGACCCTCGGCAGAGGAACAGTCGGCGGGGCCTCCCACGGCACAGGACCAGGGGTTGGCAGGACCCTCGGCAGAAGAGTAGTCAGCGGGGCCTCCAACGGCACAGGACCAGGGGTTGGCAGGACCCTCTGCAGAAGAGTAGTCTGCGGGACCTCCAACGGAACAGGACACAGGGTTGGCAGGACCCCCGGCAGAAGAGTAGTCTGCGGGACCTCCAATGGGACAGGATACGGAGCTGGCAGGACCCTCGGCAGAAGAGTAGTCTGCGGGGCCTCCAACGGCACAGGACACAGGGTTGGCAGGACCCCCAGCAGAAGAGTAGTCTGCGGGACCTCCAACGGAACAGGACACAGGGTTGGCAGGACCCCCGGCAGAATAGTAGTCTGCGGGACCTCCAACGTCACAGGACACAGGGTTGGCAGGACCCCCGGCAGATGAGTAGACGGCGGGACCCCCAACGGGACAGGACAAGGG